>CM052703.1:58164811-58226880 GCA_028551405.1 Uromys caudimaculatus
AGCCTGGGACCCAGAGGAGTCAGAGAGAATTAGTGGCCCTGAGTTTCAGTCATTACTTGGAGATTGAAGACTGCTGTAGGTCCCACTAGGGTCACTCAGCACTGTGCAGCACTGTCTTTGCAGGCCTGCAGACCTTGTTGTGGGAAACTGGTTCTTTCAGTGTCACTGTCAGCTGCTCAGACGGGGGACATTACTCACAGTCGGTGGCTGGGAAGGCTGCTCCTCCCCTGCAGAGTTCCAGCTCCAAGCTGTCACAGGACACAGCCTCAACTTCAGTCTTTCCCTCTCCTGGCTTGCCTGCAGTGTCGGGCTTTGTCAGCAGAGGGTGTCAGAGGCCGCCGAGGAGCCTCTGGGACAAGTCATTGCTTTTCCTGCTGCATTTGTGTTCACTACCAGGATGGATGCTGGACTATGGGTAGAGCCCCACCTCACTCAATACCAGCTGTCTGGGCCATAGACTTTTGTCCCAGTGCCTGTCTTGTTCTCCTCCTGGCTTCCAGTAGATCTCATGAGTAGTAGGTGATGGTCATGTTCTCTTCACTGGGTCTGATTCCTTGTTTGCCCTGAGGAGGCTCCAGATGCACTCTTCTCTGGAACCTTCTCGTGTCATGTCTCATAGTGTCAAATTTGATACGTGGAGCTTCCCTCTGCATGGAGGCTTCTGTTTTCTAAGTCTTTCAGCTCTATCCAACAAGGCCCCTAATGACTCTAGGCCTCTTATGAACCATCAGCTTACCTGACACAGGGCAGGTACAGCTTGAATTGTCTAGCTCGGGGTCAGTCCCAGTATGTCAAAGGAAGAGGAAGAGAGGCCCTCAAAAGGCTAACCTCTAGACATAGCAGTTTAGAATCACACATCCAGGGCTATAAGGACAGGGAGGTGGGACCAGGAGGCCTGAGAGTACGGGAGGCAGCAGGGCTGGACCAACCACAGCACCATGTAAATCCATATCACACAGTGAGGTGAACAGTGAGCCATATTGTGGACAGTTATGTAATGGGCCATAAAGAATGGTGCGCAGGGAAAAAAACATGATAAAAATAAAATAATGAAACAATTCCAGGATTCCTATCCCAGGTCCAGGCACTCAGTGCAAGGGTTACAAACTTGGGTGGCAAACCACAGACAATGGGGCACTCTGAAAACAGGCCAGTGGGACTAGAGGCTAGATAGGCATGAAGCCCCTCCCGGCTACAGGGCCACACATCAATGCACTCATCTCTGTAAGGGCATCTTCATGCTTGGGAGAGAGAGGGGGGGGGGAGTTTGAGGCTCAGAAAGGAGGCTTTGAGGCTTTGTTGGGAGCTGAGCTTGACCTCCTCTTACTCTGTAGCCCTCTGTTTTTGGGGGGCCTGTGTGGCAGTACTTTTCTGTCAACTTGTCACAAGCTGGAGTCATTTTGGAAGAGGGAACCTCAGTTGCGAGAGTCCTGCCACTAGACTGGCCTGTGGGAAACCTAAGCTGCATTTTCTTGATGAATAACGATGGTGTGGGAGAAGCTCACTGTAGGCAGTGCCACCCCGGGCTTGTAGTCCTGGGTGCTGTAGGAAGGCAAGCTGGACAAATCATGAAGAAAAGAAACCAGTAAGCATCACTCCTCTCTGGCCTCTGCACCAGTTCTTGCCTCTAGGTTTCTGTCTTAAGCTTCTGCCCTGACTTCCCCTATGGTGGGCTTACAAGCTGTAAGGAGAGATAAACCTTTTCCTCTCCAGGTTCCTTTTGGTAATGGTGGTATTATCCCAGCAATAGAAACCCTACCTAAGACAGCCTGTGGCCCTGCCTTTCCAGTCAGTTGGCTGCCAGTTGGAAATGGTGGATCTGTTGGAATAAATTCATTCCCAGAATCCTGAGAAACTGGTAGAGGGCTCAGACCCAGCCACAATCTTATTACACTCTGTGTTCACTCATGAGTCTACCATTTACATGAATGACATTTGTATAGCACACAGTGCACACTTGGCATGCATGTATCATACAAACACAGGCTTACACACACATGCACACACACCTGTTTATGCGTGCACGTACAACTTCAACACATACATATTTAATTCTAAAACTATTGTGTACTCATTGATTGCATACTTGTTGTAAGAGGCAGTAAGCCAGGTCACAAATATATTAGGACATCAGCTAACATACGAGCTGGAGGAATATGAGCAAGAGTCAGGCCCGTATCCGGGACATGGCCATGGGAGTGGTATTGATATTTGATGAACAACTAATCTCAGGGGTTTGGGAGCTAAGGCAGGAAGAGGACCGTCGAGCCTGATGTTGTTTCTATCTCTGCTCTTGGAGGAGATCAAAGCCACCAGAAAGTATGTGTGATGTGTTGGGACCATGGATGTGTTGGGGTTGATTGTCAAGGAAAGTGGTCAGGATATGGGGTTGTTGCAGCCCAGGGGATACCGGGCATCTTGGAGACCTCTAGTACAGAGGCAGTGACAGTTCAGAAGCCTTAAGTGATGGTTGATTTCCATTGTCAACTTGGCAGGATCTGGACTCGTTTGGCAAGGAAGTGTCAGAGAGACTGTTCGGATCAGGTTAGTCCATGGGTTTGCCTGTGAGAGATTTTCTTTTCCTTTGTTTTTACTTTAAGTGCATAGGCATTTTACCTGCATGTCTGTATGTGCATCACATACGTGCAGTGCCCATGGAAGCCAGAAGAGGGCAATAGATTCCTTGGGACTGGACTTAACAAATGGTTCTTTAGCTGTCATGTGAGTGCTGGGGATTGAGCCCAGACAGTGCTCTTAACCAATGAATTGCCTCTCTGGTCCCTGTGAGGAATTTCCTTAATTGGGTTAAATGAAGTGAAAGATCCACCCAGAATGTGGGTGGAGCCATTTCATGGTTCAGGCATAGGTCCTGGAATGAAAAGAGAAAGCTGAACACAGGCATTCCTTGCTTGCTACTTCCTAACTATGGATGCAATGTGGCCAAGCGTCTTCGAGCTCCTCCTGCTCTGCCTTTCTCACATGATGGACTAGTCTGAAACTGTGAGCTAAAACAACCTCTTCCTTTCCTAGGTTGCTTTTTGTCAGGGTATTTTAGCAAGGCAATTGGAAAAGAAACTAAGACATTTGGCTCTGTCCTCTGCAACCTTTACGTCCCTAAGACACAGGATTCATGGGGAGATATTCGGAGGGATTTCTACACTGAAGTCAGGTAATTTGAGCTAAGATACTGATCTACTCCCATCCACTTCCATAAAAAGGCTGACTCAAGGTTCCTGTGTACCCGAGGTGCATCCCATTAACCCATGGTGATGGAGGGAGGTGTTTTAGGCAAGGAGAAGACAGGTGGAGACATAGACATGGAGATTAAGTGAGACCAGATGACACCTGCAAATGGTACTGTGACATCTTATTGTTCAGAAAGGCAACTGTGTAATGAGACCAATAAAACATTAAGGCACCACTCCCAAGGACTTGCTAGAATGAGGTTTCCATAGGTTGGGCTATGGGGTTATTTTTGCCATGATGAGAGTTTATACTGTTGGTCAAGTCTGCTCCAGGATATACTTCCCATGTGTGGACTCAAGGATTGTTCCTAGATATGAACACCTGCCATGGTTTCACTTGTCCACCATGGTTCTGGAATCCTCTGGGCTCTTATGGGGATGCTGAGAAGGCTCTCATGGAGGTGGTAAGTGAGTTTGGGGAAGCATTAGATATCACTTTCTGGTCTTCCTGCTCACTTGCAGACAATGAGAGCAGGTCAATGTTATGCCCTTGGACTATGTGGGTGAGGAGATACACTATGGCTAGTGGTCTGGGATGCCCCCAGAGTCTGTGGGGGTAAGAATGTGGAGTTCAGAATCCTGAAAGCTTGACATATCTGTGTGCAGGCTCCCATGCCTCTCTATCTGGGAAACTGGGCTAGGACATTAACTCTAAGGCCCTTTTGCCCTGGCACTCAAAGCTCTGTGAAGAAAGGTGGGAGAGGGTAGCAGGTATGCCTTATCAGCCACAAAGTAGGCTCTAGAGGCAACCACCATCATAAGAGTGTCTAGGCTGTCTAGCCCTGGATCTCAGCATACTGTCAGCTTCCCAACATACCCCACCATCTTTAGAGTAGTAGGGCATCCAAGGAGGAGGTTAAGCCAGGTCTCTTGAGGGCTGACCTTGAGTGTGAGGTCCAAGTGTAACAGAGGTAGGTGAACTTGCCTGTTGGCCATTTTCAGGGTCCCTGACTCTGTGTGCAGATCAACCCCGGCTGGCGCTCAGACATAAGAACATTAGAAGCACATGGTAGGTTTCAGAATCTGCTACTGTTGTCCAAGGAGAGGTTCCTGGATGAGCGTCCCAGGGAGCTATTCTACTAACATGTCTGCCCCCGGGGCGTCAGCAAAGTTGTCCTCATTATATGGGAGGAAACAAATGACATTTCTCAAAGCTGGCTCTTGAAATTGACTGCAATCTTCTTATGGCTGCTGGGAATTTTCTTCTAGATAGAAACGCCACTGGTGGGCTTGTCATAATGGACACTACTGAGGGAGAAGCCATCAGAAGAGGTAAAACAGACTGGACACTTAGGATATTATCACACACAGATAATTGGGCATTAGCTCCTGAGCAGGTACAAACCACCCTAAGACATTCTCTGGGCCTCAGAAATGGCTTCACTTAGCTGATGGAGGGTAGAGAAAATGTGGCATGATGTGTCCACAGAGACTGTCTCTGAATGAGGGCAGACCATTAGGATTGGGAGAGCAGTACCTGAGGTGATCAGAAGGCCTGATCTATGAAGCTAGTCACTATCTCACTAAGATAACCAGTGTAACTTGACACAGTGGTTGTATAAATTTTAATCGTGTGCTCAGGACTGATTACTATTCTGTTCAGGAGTCCTGCCTGTGATATTCAGATTGCATAGCTTAACCAAGGACATGAACAGAAAAGTTGGTTGACTAAGGTTACATGAAATTAAGGACCAAGCTTTTATGTAAAGTCTTAAGTATGTTGATTTTCCAGAAGTGGGGGGCTAACTATGCCCTGCTTTGTGTAGAAAAGCTCATCCCAGGGGACAGTATCCTTACTTGGCTTTTTTGTTTGTTTTCTTACGTATTTCTCACCCAATATCTTTCTATTTCACCTTTCTCAACATCTTCAAAGACAGATGATTATAGCAACTTCCTAGGTAGGCAGGCCCTGTGTAGTCATGTAGCCAGAGATGGGAAGCTCTGTCAGTCATCACTGGAGGACATAGGCCCTGTACAGGAGATGTTATACTTTTGATGTTCTATGAGGGCAGCTCTGGAAACCTGCCCTTAGCTGGAGCCTGGATCCTAGTGTGGTCTACCTAGGGCTATTTTGTGCCCAGCACTGAGCCTGCAGAACCAGCCTCCCAAGGCTGTTTATGTGAGGAACATTTTATATGCCAGGCAGTGGTATGCCTCCTAAGTAGGGAGGGGCTCAAGGCTGTGTTCAGATGCTAGATCCAGAAAGAAGTTTGAGTGAAGCATGGATGTCAGCTTTCCTAGATGGAGACAGAAATATTTAACTGTTGGAGGAAGAAATGGGCCAGAGATCCCAGGAAAATCTAGGACATGCTTACTAGCTATTTTCTCTGAATTGAAACATTTCCTACTGGAGGTTAGAGGAAGGGTCTTAAGACTCTGGAAGTAAACAAAATTTGTAAGGCTCAGGAAGTTCCTGCAATTTACAAGAGTTACAGGTTATGTAAGCAGTAACAATTGCTGAGGAAACTCCAAATGGGCTGAGCTGACTTCCAATTGTTGAGGGAGCAGGTAGCTTCTTTCTCTTCTGACTCACTCATGCTTGAGTGGGCTTCCATGACATACTTGCTATGAGTCACCCATACTCCACTAAGTAACCCCCTAACTATTATTCTGCAAGCGATCCCAACAAGCTTATTGATTCATTAGGTTAGGCCACAGTGGAATTGTTTCTTTGGTCTGTTGGTGTCCTACCTGTGATGCAGGGACCTTTTCCAGGAAAAGTTTCACAATAGACACCTGCTCCTGATTCTTACTGACTCTAGTTAATGGGTCTTCTGCCCTTGTGGGCTCTGTCCTGTGTCCTTCTGTGCACAGGTACCATTTCACGATGGTGGCTGCTTTGGAGTCCCAAGTCCTGGCTTGCTCTTGATGACATGTGACTGTGGGGCTTTAAAACTCACAAGGATGAGTGACCCTCATGGTCACTCATGCCTCACAAGGATAAGTTATACATGGCATTCCTTCAAACTATCCAACTCAGACTAAAGGAGATTTATGGAAGAAGAAGTCAATAAATATATAGTAGACCCTGATGAAAGACCATTCAGAGTGCTAATATTTATGAGTAGGACTTGATGTCAGTCTCTGATAAATGCAGAGGCCCATGTGGATAATGGGAAAAGGGAGATGTCCTGCTCCCATGTGGAATGGAGGGAGGGCTTGGTGTTGTTCCCCATGGGTGCTGGGTAATGAACTGCTTCCATGTGAGAGGTGTGTGTGTGTGTGTGTGTGTGTGTGTGTGTGTGTGTGTGTGTGTGTGTATGCTCTGCCAGGGAGATCTTGGTTCCATTTGGATTCAGAGGGGTAGGTTATAGTTGCATGTTGACATGAGGGGGTTGGTTCTGGTCCAATGTAAATACTGAGGAGGAGGGTCTGGCTTAGTATGGACACATGGGGAGATCTTGGTCTCATGTGGACATTGTGGATAGGTTTCTGTTTCTATGTAAACATGGCTGGGGACACCTTTGGAGAATGTGGACACCAGGGGATGGAATTCTGGTTCCATATGGACATTGTGGGGGATCTTGGTCCTGTGAGGGGAGAATTCCAAGTAGACTGTGGAAAAGGCCTGTGCCTGAAATCACATTTGAGCTATATGGTGGCCTCTAAGAGGAGGCCTTATTGGGTAGTGACTTCTGTGTGGGGGTGGGGTAGGGGGCTGGGAGTTGCACTGATGTGAGCCAGCCATACTTTCAGTGTGCTTGGCTGTGGATCTGGCTGCAGTGTAGTGAGCTAGAACTCAGGATGTTAGTTGTAAGAGCTGTGGCTATAATGTTTGACTAAGGCATTTCCACATCATCAGAGGACCTGTATATGTGGCTGGGATGGGCACAGCATCTCCCATGGGTTGGGTAGGCAATGTCCAATCCTGTTATCTCTCTCAATCAGGCAGCTCAGCTCTTCCTCAGGCTTCCCCCACCCCCTTACCTTCCTTCTCCCAGTACAACTTCTCTCCAGTGTGTGCCTCATTCTGCCCACGTGCTAAGACCAGTTCAAGGTTGCCCTCCCCTCAATGGGAAAGCCAGACTGTCTTTGTCAGAGACCCTCAGTTCCCTACTGAGGTCAAAAGATTCTCTTTCTTGAGACTTTCTGCTCTGGGCTTCTCTAATGTTTCTCTTGGCTATACGTGGTTTTTTAACTGACAGAGGCTTGGGACTAAGGATGGATGTCCCCGCCGGGCAGTGGTGGCCCACGCCTTTAATCCCAGCACTCAGGAGGCAGAGGCAGGCGGATTTCTGAGTTCGAGGCCAGCCTGGTCTACAGAGTGTACAGAGTGAGTTCCAGGACAGCCAAGGCTATACAGAGAAACCCTGTCTCGAAAAACCAAAAAAAAAAAAAAAAAAAAAAAAGGATGTCCCACTAGATCTGTAGCTATGTCTGTGCCAGAGGACCCCTATCAAGGCTTTGGGCCTGCTCTATGATGTTTGGGGGACTTCTGTTCAGGGTTTTTAACCCCTGGCACTCTCTAGAGGCTGTAGTTCCCACTGAGCACATAACAACACAGTTCCACACCCCACTCTCCTCTTCCTACTTCAAGAAAGCAAGTAGTGACTAGTCCAGGCTCAGCCTAGACTTACCTGGGAGGCAAGATGTACTATCACCTTCTCTCCTCCCATTCTCTGCCCCTCTCCCTGGTCACAGGGCAATGGACACACACAGAAATTTCTAAATATGATAAAGAAATGAGACTTGTCTCTTGGCTGTAGCAAAGATCTCTCCACAGAGCCTGAGCAGCCGAAACCTCCCCCCGCCCCCCTGTAACCAAGCCGGGAATTCCTTCATTCTAATTATTACTAAAAGAAAAATCTACACATGTTTACAGTTCTTTCCTCCTGTCTTCCAATATCTAATGATCTGTGGAACTAAAAACCTCACACTCTAAAGTAACCAAAGACCAGGAAAGGAATCCCAAGGAAAACTAGAAACTATTTTCAGATGAATAAAAAACTGCACAATATTCCTTTGGGACCTGGCAACGCCACACACAAGTAAACTTACAGCTATGAAACAGCTATTTTAATTAAAAATTAATCCCCCAATTTCACACGGTTAGGAACTAGGAAGAAGGACAAACCAAACCTCTTCCCACAGAAGGAAGGACAGAACAGAGATGATAAACCAGAGAGAGAGAGAGAGAGAGAGAGAGAGAGAGAGAGAGAGGTTATTACTTGGCACTAAGAAGAGAGACAAGGCCAATACTGACTTGGCGGGTGGACCAGAGCAGTTAGCCAGACAGAAGGAAAGACAGGCATTCAGAAGGGAGAAGCAACTCCGTCCCTAGGCAACAATGCTACAGTCATGCACACAGGTCCTGGGAATGAACCAAAAACCTTTGGAACTCAAAATCCACACACAGAACCTGTTGTATTTCTATAGGTAAGCACTGGGTGATTAGAAATGAAAATTAAGAAAATCTCAATTTATAGTAACTTTTTTATTTTTATTTTTGAGACAAGGTCTCACTCTGTCATCTCTGCTGGTTCAGAACTCACTATGTACCACCAGCTGGTCTTGAACTTCTGATAATGCCCCTGCTCTAGCCCCCTGAGGGCTGGTAGTATAGGCATGATCCACTACACCTGGCTATATTAATATTTAAAAATGTAAACAAATATGTCCAAGACTTCTGTGTTGCAAACTATAGGGGATTCTGGAGAAATCAAAGATTTCCATCCATGGAGAGGAGGCTGTGTCTGTAGACTTGGAATGCTTCCTTCATGCTCTGCAGACCACATCATTCGAGCTGCAGGACGAACTGAAATGACCAGACAGACTTCCCAAAGCCAGTGCTCTTCATCTTGGCTCAGAGCTATGAGCATGTGTGGGCACTTGACCTGTTCCTTCATGGGGTTTTGGCCTCTGATAACTGGCCTCTGGGTCATAAGCTCCTTGTCTCAGCATCCACTGCATGGCCCCAGGAAGAATCCTGTTGGCAGCAGGGCTGATCATGCCTTCTTCAAGACATGTTACTGTTGAGGAAGAGACCTCAGTTGCTGCTCTTCCATATACCCAGGGGCCACTCTCTGAGGGCTCGGCTGCTCATTTGTTGCCCAGGGTGCTTTGTTGCTCAGGCATTTCTATAATCTTTTCTGTGTATTAGCATGCTTTAGTGTGTGTGCGCTTGCGCACATGCGTGTGCATGCATGTGCTCGAATGTACATCTTGAGAGTAAGAGGAGATGAGGCCAGGTGGATCACTATCTAAAAAATCACAGAATCCCTGCTGAGAGTCTAGATTTTTTTGTTGTCATGGAAACTACCAACCTCCATCATGGCTGAGGAGCAAATACTTGGTTTTAACCTTGGCAGTGAGGCCCACTCAGCTGTTCTGTACTAGGCCTCCATGGATCCCTCTCTTTGAAATAATCCTAACACAGATGTGGAGGCTCTGGGGAGTCGGAGCTATCTGACCTCATGTTATCAGCCAATGACACAGCCTGCGTAACACCTAGCACTAACACCGAGGGCCACAGGCTTGCTCACTACTCACTGCCCATGTCCTGGGAATCTTCTGTGGCTCTATTTTTCTTCAAAGTTTCCCTGAGGTGAGTGTGTCTTCTCAAAACTGAGCAGGGAGTGTATTTAGAATACTGAGATTGCAGTGTTGCCTCAGGGAAGGGAAGGTTATAAACATGGAAAGCTCCTATTGTGTGTTCTGGGTTCCCCCAGAGCCCATGTGGGCAGTTCTCTTAGTACCTCTTCTTGGAAACCTGCGGGCTAGGCTGGCCACATGGCCTTTGCACACAGGAAACGGAGCTCAGCAGCCGCACACATGAGACTTGGTTCCCTGTGGCGGCCCAGAGTGCAGTGAGAAGCAGTGCTCTATTATGTCCAGAGAGCAGTTAAGCAGGGCATGCACCTGGTGGGCATCTCGAGGGTTCCTTCTGGGAACTATAAAGTTCCTGGGACTCTGGAACTAATTTCAGCAGATGTTGATATGAACTTATGCATTTGGAGACCATGGCAGGGTGCAAACCCAGAGAGATGTCCCTTGTGGTGTCGCAGGAAGAGACACCTGAGTGATGTGCTGGATCAAGGAGGGTATGTTAGAGGCTGCTGGGCCAGAGATGGAGGATGAATCATTCAGTGTTCTCTAGAATAATAGGCAATAGGATGAATGCATGTATGTCTATAGTTAAGACTATTGTATTTGAAAACTATCTAAAAGGAGGTTTGTTACATCAGCTCACACAATGGAGGCTGTGTAGTCTAACCATGGCTGTCTGCATGCTGGAGAGGCAGAGGATCCCCTAGAGGCTCAGTTCAAGAAGCGGAGGCCTTGGAACAAGACAGACCAGGGATACCTCTGGGGCTGAAAACATGGAAGCTCCCTGGAGAACCACTGGTGTGAGTATGTTTAAAGGCGAAAGAAGATGGAGTCTGGTGTCCATGGGCCATGGTGGCCAGAATAGATGTACCCTCTCAGCAAGTATGAGAGGGTTTGTGGATGCTGGCTGCTATCCCCCTTTCTCACTGCACTCCATCTGGACCCCAGCCTGATGGTATGCCACTGCGCTCTTCAAGGTGGGCCTGTCCTTTTCCTTTCCCTCATTACGTATTAGTCATCTCTGGAAAGATCCTCACGGACAGACCCAGAAGTACTTTTCTGGCCTCAGGAATCTCTCAATTCAGTCAAGTTAACAACCAAGATCAAGTGTCAGAGGACCACCATGTAGTCTGAGATGAGAAGGGTCAGGCGCAGCAATTCCCTTACCAGTCCCAGGCCAGGTCAGACATCAGCAGAGGGAAGCAAACCCTTAATGGCAAATGAAGCCTACACCCTTAGAATCCCCGAACCTGCACCTTCAAATGACATTAACCTGCAAAGAGAGTGAACCTGTCGAGGGCATGCAAATGCATGTATATGTGGACAACATGTATCTACAGGGGCTACGTACCTGTGCATGAGTATTCCCATGTGTATGGGCACGTACCTACATAGGTATATCCAAGGTGCATATGGTATACAAGAAGGTATGTATACCAAGCCCACAGCTAGCCATGGGGAAAAGGGCTGGGGAAGACAGGAAGAGTCAGACATGCCAATGACCAAGGGCTGCTGGGGTCCTAACACCATGGACCATCCTAGCACATCAGGTCCTGATAGACCAAAAAGGGTACTTGTGGAACCCCAGTGGCCTACAGGACAGGCAAGGCCTGCTTCATGGTGGGCAACACCTATGCCCAGGGCCTTCTAGGCAGGCTACTCTTGAGTCTGGTTTTTTTGACTACAGCTGGGGGTTTGGTCTTGAGCAAGTGACAAAGAGATGGGGCTCGTATTGGTGACTGCCATCTACTATGGTTACAAGCATGCTCTCATCTAAAGTAGCTTTCAATTGCTTTGCAGCACAGCTGTTTTCTAAGGGAGGCGAGAGGGCTCCTGGCACTTCTTAGACGGGCTAGTCTTGTGTTTTCTCTGTCTCTGACCCTGGAAAGAGGGGAGCAACCATCCTGCTGTCTTTGCTCTCAAGGGCTGTTTCCATGGCCCTAGCATGTGTCCATAGTTCCAAGTCTACAGAGAATTCTCTCTGAGGAAAGTGGATTGCAGACGTAGTTTGAGCAGAGCCTCCTTCTTAAAGCATAGGGTTCCAACATGCCAGTGCACAGTGACTATGAAGTTAATGCTAGAATGTGCAAAGATTTTCTATTAGCCACAAGCAGCTGCCTTAGCATCACTGAGAACAGAAGTAAACCAAAGCCACAAATGCCCAGCTCCCATGTGTGGTCACCCCAGGAGGCATGGAGGGCCTTCTGTCAGTAACTGGGCAGCTCAGTGTTGCCCATGCAGCATAGGGACACAGGTCTTCAGACTAGCTAAGCTCCAGCCAGAGATACCATGAGCAGTGCCCTCCTTCTCAAGTTGCCCCGGGCCTACCTGTATTTTATATATATATATATATATATAATTATATATTATTACATATAATAATAAGTCCCTATATTAATCTCACCCCCATGACTGAACTCATTTACCTCAGGATTTTGCTCTACTACCCCATGCTACTGGTTCCCATATTCAGCACTTTGCTTCCCAATTCCTTCCCCCAGACCCTCCCTTACTGTGCTACCTCCTAGCTCTGTCCAGCCCGCAGGTCACTTTTACAGGCCAGATCATCTCCAGTCTGGAGCTTGGTGAGGAAGGTTTACAGGACACATGAAAGGTATGTCTGGGGTCATGGGTTTCTTGGGCTTAGGTGATGGAGGGGCCTGTGAACAGTCTTGGATACCTGAGCAAGGGCTGCTTAGGGTACGGTGGCTGGTCTACACCAGGGCATGGCAGGGCCTTCTTGGTCACCTGTTTGTAGATGTTCCTGGCAGTCACTCCGATCCACAGCATGGTAGAAAGCGTAGAATAGTGCAGCGCAATGCCCACCTGGGAGAAGAGAATCAGCCAGCCACCTCCTCCAGCCACCTCCTCCAGCCACCTCCTCCAGCCACCTCCTCCAGCCACCTCCTCCAGCCACCTCCTCCAGCCAACTCCTCCAGTCACCTGCCCCAGCACACACAGCAGACTCCTTGCGTGCAGCCCAACCTTTTTGGACTATGAGTATACTGAACCCTGACAGCTACTCTGCAGTTCTTTAGGGACAATAAAAAACGTGAGACCAGGAGGAGAACAGGTAGGGAAGGAGTCAGAGGCAGCTGAGACTCTTACACTGTTTAGCTATTTGCTGTGTATGTGGACCTGTGGGAAGCTTGTGGGTGTGCATACTAGGTCCCCCTGCAGGATGTCTGTGCCATCTTTATGTATGGGCTCTGGTGTACACACCTATTTGTGAACCCTGGTCCCGCCCTGGACCCCCAAGTGGAAGGCAGGCACAGCTGCACAGCAGGGCTCCCAACGTGTACTCACTGAGGCGCTGAGTTTAAGGAAAGGCACCTCAGGGATGAGGCTTTGATAACCCACCCTTGCACATCTCAGTGACTCATTGCTATGGAAACAGCCACTGGAGCTAGTCCCAGCCAGCACTTTTACGCTAGCTAATTACGCATTCTGCACTGCTTCATCTCCATCTGATTCCATAAAATAAGGCTACCTTTGAGGTACTAACCTGACATTTTGAAATGGCAAGTAAAATATTGCTATAATCGGAAAGGACATAAATGTTTAAGGAATACGGAGATTTCCTGAATAAAGCTAACATCGCACCATTATAATGATTTATCGAATCCAGAGTTCAATTTTTACTTATGAGCAAATGCTATAATAATTTATGAAGATTTGGGGTGGGGTGGGGTGGGGCTTGGAGAGATTGAAGAACTGTTTATGGTTTCAGATAGCTTTGTGGGTACAGCGCAGCATGTCCTGTGAGTTCAGCCTTCTCGTGGCTTTGCTGCTGCACAGATAAGATGAACCACAAGGACATTCCAGCCACAGTGAGCTCACTTCTCCTGGATGAGAGTGGGAGGCCCTGGTCCCGGGTAGCAAGAGCTGTCTGCCATCTAAGAGTTCAATGCAAAGGCAAACAGAAAAGGGGAAGTAGGCACAGCTTGAAGGAAGGTCTGCTACTTGGCTGGCACTGTCATACAGAAATGTCAGACTCATCCTCAGAAGGGCGCTTGACTCTTGTCCTTGAGACATTAGTTCAGGGCCTTAAGGTGGGTGGGGGCATGGCTGCGAGGAGAGGGGGAAGGGAGGCCTGGTTGTTTCCTCCCTTAAGCTGAGTCTCATCCAGGCTGTATGATCAGGGAGCAGGAAGTGTACAAAGACAGGCTTTGTCTTAAACACCAACTTGAGGCAGAACACATAGGGAGGTCAAGGGATGCCGCTTGGCTTCCAGACAGCATGTGCTATTGAGAGGAAGAAGCAGGCAGGACACCCTCCCTTGCTTCCGGACCCAGGGCCAGCACTGACGCACATTCATTATGTGGGACTAACAGCAGCCGTCTGCTTTGTTTATGATGTCACTTAGTACTTTAATGAGACTCACGGTCATCTTTCTGTTGCTATGACAACTGTCTGCTCTCGACAGCCATCCAGAGCTCCGGACCACTTCTGGTTGTTCTGTGATGATGCTGAGCTTGGATGGGGAGGGGCTGGGACTCCTGTACTCAGTCACTTGGTTACTGATCAAAGCAGGGACACATCCAGCTTTCAGTGATGTTGTGTTTAGCCTGCTCCTCTCAGGGATCTTCCTCTTAGCAGGTGAGGTAGGGGAGCAGCCGTGATGAGTGAGGTGGGCTAGCTTCTGACCTGTCGGGCTGCTGATTAAAACCAGCCTGGCTTCTGGCTCAGGGAGGCCTCAGAAGCAATAGACACCCTCACTTCTGCATATAGGCACGGAGACATTTAAAAATGTCCTGGTGTGGTGGAGATTCTTACCTGGAGTGCTTTGTGGGAACTGGACCCCACCTTTAGCTCTTGTTTCCCCTGAGCTCTCTCCGACTCCCCTGCCCTTGCAGCAGCAGTTCAGGGTCTCAAAAAAACTAACTGGCTGTGTGGCTTTTTGGCCCTTAGTCTGTTGTCCACAACTTTCCCCAACACAGCCTGGCAGATGTGTTTCATTGGTCCCACGCTGCTAACACTGCCGATGCCTGGCAGGTGTGTCACCAAGCAAGGGATGAATAGAGGCTGGCCATTTCAGGGAAAGCCACCGGAACTAGGAGGTGTCTGTTTTCTGCAGTCCACCCTACTCCAGCACACAGGGACCTGTGCATCATCTGGAGTACCGGCATCTTTACTAAGGATTTCTCATCTGAGTATGGCCCTTATAGATCCTAGCTCAGAGGGTACTTCCAGGTCCATTTGTCCCCACATACCAAATCTCTCTTCCAGGTTCTGCCCCAGTGGAATTCTGGAATGCCATGGCTGCCTGGATCCCTGGGACTTCATGGGGTTGGCCTGAGCCTGGGGCCAGTGCTGGATTTTATGGACACCCTAAGATGATTCCAATGACCATGTGGCCAGCAGGCCCCAGCTGCGTAGCACTTGGTGGCAGAGTGAAGACAAAGATAACGACCCACTCAATTGCCTTTTCCATGGCTTCTGGGCAAGCTTTTATAGCAGGAGTGAGTGGGACTTCCTAGCCCTCACTGTAGCTGTTCCCAACTTAACAGAGGCAGCAATGGAGGAAACTGTCTTCTCTTCCACTCAGGCATGTGGTATTGCCTCTTCTGCTAGTCTGGTCCAGGCCAGGATAGTGGCCTGGCTTCCTAGGGTTTGATGTGTCACACAGTCACATATATATGGTGCCCAGGGGACCAGAGCATGAGTTGTGTCTTTCAGATGTGGGTGTCATGCTCCCAGATCACTCTGGGCCTCACATGGTGTCAATGTAGGGAAACAAAGTAGCAGTGGCTGAGACAGTTTAAGCCTGCTTGAGCTAGGTGGGTCTGGATGGGAACCAGGAGGTAGGAGGGTGTGTGTCCTGTTAGCCAGGCTGTTCTGGGAATAGCGTATTACCCACTGAACCTCAGGATAAGCCTCACCTGCAGCTAGCTACCCATGCAGGAGGACAGGTCATAGGAGAGGTTGGGGAACTGATAACGTGGTTATTGTCATTAATGTGGGTCATGCAGTCCTCAGGTTGCATTTCTGCAGCTGCCAATAGCGATTTGCTGAATTTGCAACAGTTAGGGATACCTGAGAACCCATGGTTCAGAGAAGATGCTGGCCACAAAATGACAGAAACCATAAAGCTTTCGCTAAGTTGCTCTGGGTCCCTGCCTGTTCTCACTCTTAGAGCCTAGGTGTGGAGCAGGACAAACACAGACTCCTTGCTGGAGATGCAGTTGGCTCTTTTCCTTGATCCAGAGCCACAACCCAAATGGACAGTCCTGGGCTTGGCTTTGGAAGGAGTCTCTCTAGCATCATTTTAGCCATGGGCCACCGATCCTGTCTATTTCCGTTTAAGATTCTCAAACCAGGCCATGTGTGTGAAGATGACCCACCTTGTGATCTGAGCTATTCTTTTCCATGCTGAGTGCTTCAAAGCCCCCCTTTCCCTAAGAGAGAGCAGAGCTGCCTGGGATACTCTGCCTGGTTTGTGTGGGGATAGAGCCTCTGCTGCTACTGGTAGCTATGGCTGGCAGGCTTGCTGGCAGGGTGAGGTCAGCATTGAAAGGTCTCACACAGCCCACCCCTGGGTCCTGCCTCACTGGTTTTTGGGAGAGGTATCATGCCCCCATTCTTGTGAAGATCAACATTTGCTGGACAGTAGCTGTCTAGGTATGTGGCTCACTAGTCCTTAGACAAGTCCTTGCTCTAGGGAAAAATAAAATTATTTCATACAGCCAAATGTTGGGCCAAACTACCTGCTTCAGATGGAGTGGGATTATAATACAGAGCCTCTATAGAAGCCTCAGTTTCCTCGGGAGCAGCAGTTGAACACGCACTAAGGAATTACTTTATAAGCAAATTAACATACGTTTCAGCTGCAATAAGAAAACTGTCACGCACACTTTTGGTTTTTTTAGCACAGGGAAGGCAGCACTCACCGTTTGGCACAGGATGGGGTGTTTGGTGCGATTGATGCCACCAGCAAACACAGTGAAGGTCAGAGCTGCATGGAAGCAGAAGTTGAGGAGTGCGTGTCGGCCTTTCCGGCTTATCCGGATGGCACTGTGGGAAACAAGAGATTTCACATTAAAAACCACCGGTTCAGAGAAGAGCCTGGAAATATCACCCTTGTCCATGGTGGGAACAGTAGGCTCTCAGCAGGGCTGGGAGCAACCCATCTGAAGGACCAGACCATGAGATAGGTAGACAACTGAGCCTTGCCCACTTCTGTAGGTTCTCGCAAGTGCAATGCTTGCAAAGGCTTTTGTAGAGTTTCTACCCCTATGCCCATTTGACAGACACTGGCTTGTCTGGGGTCTCAGGGAGGAAGTCATGCTCCTGATTCCTGGGACTGCTTCTCTCTTGGAGTAGATGTCTGATAAACAGAGAGGGCCAGACTATGTGACTACAAGTTTGATTGCCTTTGGCTATGATAATGTCCAAGGTCACCAGCATGTCTTAAGTTCTGCTTAGCCAGTCAGGGCAGGGCCAGCATTGTTCAGCCTATGACTGATTCCATCATGTGTACCTGTCAAGTCTCATCCTACAGCTTTTGTGGTCTGGGTGTGCTTCTCAAATTTTCTACTGAAAGAGGCTGTGAAGATGGCTCAGTGGTTAAGAGCACTGGCTGCTCTTCCAGAGGTCCTGAGTTCAATTCCCAGCCACTACATGGTGGTTCACAACCATCTGTAATGGGATCCGATGCCCTCTTCTGGTGTGTCTGAAGACAGCTACACTGTACTCATATACATAAAATAAATAAATATTTTAAAGAAATCTCTATTGAAACTCGATTGCCAGCACTATGGCATTAGGAGATGGTTGTTGGGATGGCGTTCTCATGAATAGGTTTAGTGCCCTTATCAACAAGGCCCCTGAGGGTTCCCTTCTCTTTACACAACTGGAGGACTCAGAGAGAATGCCATGCATGCACCAAGACATGAGTTCTCATCAGACACCAAACTTGCTCAGTACGCTCACTCTTGACTTTCAATTTCTAGAACTGTGAAGAAACAATTTCTATTCTAGCCATTGTTATCAACCAGCCACTCTACAGTAACTTGTTAAGCTGCTGAGTCTAACAGTTTTGGATCAACCCTCTCCCCCAACAGTGCTCTTGACATACCAAGCCTCCTCTTGTGACTGCTTATGGCCCAGGCCTAGGCTTTACTCACAATTTTAATTATGGGTGTGACTGAGGTTATGGCTGGGATCCCCTTCTCCTATCTCCTTGTCCATCTTCTATGGATTCAGGCACACAGAAGTCACACACATCTCGTTCCCAGACACAGGCATCCAGAAACAAACTCAGAAGTAGACCTCAGTCTAGAAGGTCCTTAGATAAAAAGTCACAGTAGTGAAGGGGACTTCTTGGACCCTGCAAGCATGACCATAACCTTTTAGGATGCTGCAACATGCTTCCATTTCAGGACAGACTTATTTCACACAGTTTTATAAGAACACAGAGGATGATGTTAAGAAGTCCCAGTGGGGGCTAAGAGATGGCTCAGCCTTTAAGAGCACTTGGTGTTTTTGAGGGGTCTTGGGTTTGGTTTTCAGCATCCACATAGTGGCTTGTAATCATCCTTAACTCTAGTGCTAGGGGATCAGGCATCCTCTACTGGCCTCCTTGGGCCATACCAGGCACATACACAGAACACATACATACATATAGGCAAAATACGCATACCCATAAAATATAAATAAATAAATAAATAAATAAATAAATAAATAAATAAATAAATAAATAAATAAATAAATAAGGCTTGAAACCCAGGATGGAAGGATTGGGTTTTCTCCAGTACTATGCCCTTGTGGGTAGGGTGGGGTGGGCTTCCTTACCTCTGATGCAGGATGTAGGTGATGACAGAGGCCAGGAGACACAGGAGCATGACCGCGGTGCAGGCATACACCACAGGATGCAGGAACTCCCCTGGGTACTGGGGCAGGGAGAGGACAGTCTTCAAATCCTGGGAAGGAAGCAGAGAGTTGAGTGACTGATATGGCCAGGATTCTTTATGTGATTTGTCAGATGTCTCAGGAGGGGTCAGGCTCATAGCAGAGAGGGAATCTCTTCAGTGACTACTCATACAGGCTGGGTGTAGGGTTTGGTATCCCAGAAGCCCACCTGGAGGTGGTGTCTTCCCAGGGCTGCTCAGCTGAGAGCATCTCCTACAGGCAGCGTTTCCACAGTGCCTATATCTGCCTCTAGGCTTCTTTCCATCCATGTCACAGATAGAGGGCGGGCAGGCGCCAGCTTCCACTGCATGTGTGTCTGCTGCCTTCAGACAAGCTACAGAACACTCATTCTTCCCAACCCACTTCTGCACCCCCACACTCATTGACATTATGCTTTTAAATGGCTCCCCGGGGGAATTCTCCACCAGTTTCCAGCAGGTCCTAGCGGCATTAACCTGAGCAGATGGAGAAAGAGAAGTTGTTACAGGCAATAGGTATGGCCTCAGGACCTTTTCCAACTTCATTCACTTTACTGTGTATCCGAACTGAAGTAAAAGGTTGGAGGTCACAGTTCAAATGAAAGCATGGCTTTCCCGTGGCAGGGCAACACAGAGGAATGGATGTCTGGGTTGGAAATCCTTGGGGCCCTGGGGTGGGTGTCCTTTCCACTATGTTTGGGGCAAGAGGGTCAAGTCTCTGTTGACCTTGAAGAGACACCTGGTCAGTGTACAGCCAGGGCTCGTGCCCACAGTGTTCTCGCACCTTCTGGGTCATAGATGATGTAGGGAAGAGGTCTGAGGGTTAGGTGTGGACATGGGTAGCACATGCACAACTCTGGAGGACACGAGACTCAAAAGGTAAGATGCCATGTGTCCTGTGTCCACCCCAGGTCATAATTCCTAATGAGACATTGCAAAGATGGCTCTAGAGCAGGTGCATTGTACTTCTCTTTATCGGAGATCTCCACATCCCACCCTCTTGACCAGGAAACTTCCCACACTTGGCCCCAGGTCCTGGGAAGGAAATCTGCAGTCTGGATGTCTACAGGATGGCCCAGCTAAGGAAGAATGCCCTATAGCACCATCACATCTCTGCCCTAGGAAGCCCTCAGAAGTGTTGGCCAGGCAACAATTGCAGGAGGAGCCTGTGCCTGAGTAAGGATAAGGCGCCTGCAATGGATTGGGAGTTTCTGAAGGGGGTGAGCGTACTGTTTCCCCAAGGAGCGTGTCTTCAACCAGTTCTTTCTTCCTGGACATCCTGCACCTCATCTGGTGGGTCAGCTCAGTTATGTGGCATACTTAGGACATTTGCCCATGGGTATTTTTAGGAACACAGCCAGAGACAACTTCACTCTCCAAGTAATAAGAGCCTCCATTAAGATCTCCTGAAGGCCCTGACTTCAAAGCCTCAGATGCTTTCTTTCTATAGTGTGTTAAGTGGAGAGTCTCAGATCCAGTGTAGAGCAGCTGCTTCCTGGACACTTGGTCTGCATGGGACACCACATGTCCTTCCTTGGTGTCTGTCTGCAGGGAATTTACTATGTGGTGATAGAGGACACTCTGGCTCCCGTGAGCACCAAGACCATTATTCTGCTTGTCTTGGCTCAGCTGCTTCCTGTCAGACAGAAGCCAACTTCTGAGTCATGAGGAGCATGCTTCCTGATGAGATCAGTATACCCACATACCTGATGAGCTTGTGCTACTGGGAGGTGGAGTGAGGGCCCCATGGGGCTGTAAGAACTCTGGGTTCAACTGGGCCCAAGTGCTATCTCCAGGTTCCTGTGCACATGGGTCTTTTTATGGGAATCTTAGTATTTTGACCCATTTTTACCATTGTTGTTAGTGAGGGAGAAATAGAGAGGAGAGAGAGAGAGAGAGAGAGAGAGAGAACAAAAGTGCAAGTGAGCTTCCAAGTACAGTCCTTGCCTTGCAGCTCAGTCTCTTCCCTGGCACTAAAACTCTACAATGAAGGCCTACCTATGGCTTCCAAGTCTTCCATGCCCCCATCATCACTGTTACTGTGAATACGGGGTGTGAGGGTGTCACAGGGGCTTGTGCTCCTGATGGCATCAGACTCTTGTGTTGGGAGAGATCTGAGGCAGCCAAAGAGGGCGGAGGGCTGAGCTCTAACAGCACTGCTTGCAGTGTCCCTGGTGTTCTGAGTTGAGAGCAGTGTTTCACCTTCTCATCCCCAGTTTAGGAACACCTGATCTATGGCTTGGATTCATAGAGCAAAACCTCACGGGAGGCCAAATAACAAAATAGGACTGTCTTCATGTAGCAGGCAGAATGCTCAGGGAGCCAGTTTGCTATGCAGTGATGTTTTTTTCCCTAGGATGCTGTCCAGATAGGATCACACAGTCTTGGGCCGAGGGGCTCATTCTCAGCTGGATATTCACAGGGGGAATCCTCTGACCCTTTGGGGGGCTCTGTAAGCTTTGGAGACAGGGCCTGGAGGGGGTGGAGTCACCTATATGAAGACAGACTTCAGAGACTAGGAACAAGATGACCCAGGGAATGACCAATGAGCTTGGGGTTTGGTTTGGCTTCCTGCTTATTTGTATCAGAATTATCAGCAGTGCCTTTCTGCATTTTTAGAGGTGACATTTAAAATTCAAAGTAGGCAATGCAAAATGGAGATGCATTTCATATTTTAAAGTTCACACATGGGCAAGTTCCTCTCAAGGAGTCTACTGTGCAAATGTTCCTTGGGCAAGATTCCAGTGATCTGACACAGGGTCAGGTAAAAGCTGCCTGGCTTGAGGACAGTTCCCTCTGTAGCTGTGGGGCCAGAACATTCTCTGGAGCAGTGATGGTGAGCAGAGTTTGGCTCCCAGGTCACCATATAAGAGCTCTCAAATGACCAAAGCCTGTTGTCCAGCCAGCTGTCACTTGCCCTCATAAATTACAACTAACATGCTGATAACCACATACTCCTGGCTGCTGGCTACCCAGTTACCACACACGCTCTACAGGAATGTTAGTTACATCAGTGAAGTCTGATGTGGAGGTCATGTTGACACTCGAGAGGATGCTGGGCTCATTATCATCTCATTATAGTGATACAGATATACCCACCGCGCTGTCAAAGATCTTAATATAACCAAGTCAGGGGGGAAAAGAGGTGGCACCCTGTTTCCTGGAAGTCTCCTCTCTTCTCTGATGACAGCAGGAAATACTGAACTGTCAGAATGCAGGCCTAGTGAAAATCCACACCTGAGAGCAGCCTGGGAGCCTCCAGAGTTCTTTCCCTTTTCTGTTCATTGACCACTGGATAACACTTCTTTCTTTCTCCCCAGAACTGTTGTTGGGTGATGCTATCAGCTCAAAGGAGGAAAAAAAACCTGTAGATTCAGTAACATGGAGGAAGGGCCATCCCAGAAAACCCTCAGAAGCAGGAATAAAGGCTGCCCCTACCAGGCTAGGTCCAGGACATACTGCTTGCCTTGTCTGCAGATGGACTGACTGCTTCAGAAGCCACTTTGGACATTTCTCTACTCTCTTAAGCTGGGTGCTCAGCCAACAGTCCCATGAATATCCCTACTGTGGTGGTTTGAATAAGAATGGGCCCCACAGGCACATGAATTTGTAGTCATTAGCAGGTGGCATATTTGAAAGGATTAGAAGGATTAGGAAATGTGGCCTTATTGGAGGAAGTGTGTCATAGATTGGGCTCTGAGGTTTCAAAATCTCAAGCCAATCCCAGTGTCTCTCAAGGATCAGGATGTAGCTCTTAGCCAAGCTTGCCTACTGTCACATTCCCTGTCATGATGATAATGGACTAAACCTCTGAAACTGAAAGCAAGTCCCCCAGTTAAATGTTCTCTTTTATAGGCACTGCCTTGGTGTCTTGTCACAGCAACAGAACAGTGGCTAAGGCACCTGCTCTAACACACAGTCACAGGTATCCTGTTTTGAGTCATGGCTTCCATTCACATTTTCATTGTATTTTAGTTGATATATCCTTTAAGCTTGTTCTGCCAATAAAATGAATCAGGAAGTTACACAGGACAAGAAGAAAGGAGGGAAAGAGGAAGAGGGTTCAATGAAGTAACATGAAAGCTAGTGGCGATTGTGACAAGTGGAAAAGGAGTCTCTTGAACCTGGGATGCCAGGTCTGAAGGCACATGGCTCTCTGACCTGGGAACTTTGAATAGAGGGAGCAACTGGATCTTTCTGATTCCTCTTCTGGTTTGTTCTCTCCCTCCCTCCTTCCTCCTTCTCTTCCTTCCTTTCTTCCTTCCCTTTTCCTTATTTATTTTTTTGTGGCTCTGTGTGTGTAGCGTGTGTTGCAGTGTATGTGTGTGTGATGTGTGCATACATGTATGTGCAGAAGCATGTGCCTCTGCACATGTACAAAGCCAGAGGAGGCCGTCACACACCCTGCTTTAGCACTCTCTGCCTTACTCCTTTGAGTCAGTCTCTGAGTGAAAGTGGAGCTAGCCTCATGGCAGGTTAGCTCCGACAATCCTCCTGTCTTTGTTGGGATTATGGGAGCATGTAGTCAGGCCTGTTTTTGTTTTGTTTTTACATGAGTGATAGGCTTGAACCCAGGCTCATGCGTTTGGCACAGCAAGTTGTCTTACCCACTGAGTCATCTCCTCAGCCTCAGTGCTTCTTTTGAATCAGTTTTCCTGGGTAGTCTTCCTCGTCTCCATCTGTGGTTTCATCCTCTCGTGTTTTGTGGCAGGGTCTCACTCTGTAGCTGCCTCAGCTTCTCAAGTGCTGGACTCACCAGTGTGAGTCCCTGTGCGCAGCTTGCTTACTCTTCTTGTTCTTCTCAGGTCTGTATTTTCTTTTCTGATTCTGTGCCAACCCAGACTGGTTTCAGTGGAGCCTGATGCATTTCCTTGCCTGTCTTTTCAGTGACAACTGGATCCTGTTGATTGGTCAGCCTCCATGGGACAAGCAGGAGGTAAGTCACTCATTCTCTCAGAACACCAGTGGATGTTACATGAAGGTAGTTTGCTGTGATTTTCTTTGTAGAGGGATACATGGGATGGTGAAATCATGAAGAGATTTGAAGAAAGACATTTGAAGGAAGAGTATTATGGAGATTTTCTTCTAGGCTGGCAGTTGCTTTCTTAGTGTGGATAGTTCAGGGGAACGTTGAGATCGGAGAAGTTCTGTCTCACAGAACAGTGTCTCTGAGACGTTTCTAGCCATTTAGACCTTGGGATGAACATAAGGAAAAAGAAAAGCAAAACAAACCAAATAAAACAAAAGGCAAAAGCAAAAAGCAAAACCCAACAGACCCCAACAAACCCTGAGAGCAGAAATTCTTAGCTGCTCACAAACATAGTGATCTTTCTCACCCACCTGTAAGGGGAGGCAGGGCCAGGCCATTTGCTGGCTCCTGAGTACCATGGCGCGGCTAGGTTGAAATGAACCCACCACATCTGGGCTCATATACGTTTCATAGCTTAGGGCTACAGATCTCCCTTCACCCATGGTCTCAGAGCTGATTCCGCACAGGAAAATCTTCTGTGCATCTGAAAGTGCTCCACTGCCAGCCTTTGTGACCCTCATGCACCGCGGGGAGGAAGGCAGTGCCTTGGGGCTTGTCTGAGTTCCATAGAGTCGCAGAGGCAGGGCGTGAGGTCTACCCTTTATATATCTTTCCAGTGCCTTTGGCATTGAAAATCATGTCATGTCTTATTATATATTGATTGATTTAATCAATTATTAGGATGGTGTGTATGTGTATGTATGTGTGTGTTTGTGTATGTATTGTGTATATGTGTGTTTATGCGTGTGTGTGTGTGTGTGTGTGTGTGTGTGTGTGTGTGTGTGTGTGTGTGCGTGTGTGTGTGTGCCATAGATCCTGTGTGGAGGTCAGAGGACAACTTTGTGGAATCATCTCTCTCCTTTCACTTTTATGTGGGCTCTGGGGTATTAAACTCAGGCCTTTAGGCTTTTGTGGGTCTTTAGTCCCCTCTCCTGTCTTTTTTAAATGTGGAAATAGCAGACACAAAGGGTGTTGCAAATATATCATGTATTGTGATCCTTGACCCCAAGCAGGGACTAGGAGAGGCTTTGTCCCTGTCAAATGAGCCAGCATCCAGTGGCAGGGAGGTAAGCCCTGGACCACAGCAAGTGAGGGCCAACTGAGTTCTCTGTAAAAGCTCTAATATTTGCTATTGCTGTTAATCTGCTTGCAATGCAAGCTATGTCGTTGTCCCAGCCAACACACAGGAGTAGCACCTGATCAGCTACACTCAAACATTACAGTTTCCCACGGTGTCACCTCACAGCATGCCACCCCGCCCCACCCTGTCCTGTATCACAGCACATTACCCAGTACCACATGTTCCCAGCACACTGACCATCAAATCCCACCCATGGGTCCCCTCACAGTGTCGTCCCAGGGTACCCCACTGCACAACTCCATCCTAACCGTCCACCCTATGCTCGCTTATCCAGAACATTCTACATCGCACCATGTCAAGGAACATGATCGCGAACCACACTGTCATCTCAGACCACACACGTCCACGTTGTGTGGCCCACAGCACAGCGGTCCTCGCTGTACCATTCCACTCCCCACCGTGTTCTATCCTGTGTCACCCCACAGGGTAACCCCACAACCCCTGTTACACGACCACATCCTCCGTCACCATTTACTTCTTGCCATCTACTCCACGCTCTTCTACGCACCGTCCAAATGAGCACGGTCTCGGATAATAACTCTATATCGCAGCACTCTGGTGTTGAGGCAAGGTCTTGCTGTGTAGCCCAGGCTGGCCTCAGACACATGCCAATTTTCTTGCCTCAGCCTCCTGAATTTTGAGATGACAGGCATGACCCACCACTCCCCGTTTACAGCATGGCACCACTGTGTGTCACACAGCCCACTGCACATGTGATACTCTGTCCCACGCATGCCACTCCACACACCCCACACCATACA
Source organism: Uromys caudimaculatus (assembly GCA_028551405.1). Classification (NCBI taxonomy): domain Eukaryota; kingdom Metazoa; phylum Chordata; class Mammalia; order Rodentia; family Muridae; genus Uromys; species Uromys caudimaculatus. The sequence goes on from CM052703.1 coordinate 58,190,422, forward strand.
TCTCATGTCACCCCATTCTGTACCATGCACCCCACCCCACACTCTGTAACTCTGGTAACTCTATGACACCCCCAACCCTGCACACCGCACATTCTCCGTAACACTTCCCATATCACACTATGACACCCCATACCCCACAGCGTCTCTTCCTACCACATGTCACATGCCACACACTCTACAGCACACACGCATCCTACACGTCCCGTACCATGCATTTAATACTGCGTGATTCTCTGCAACAACCTCATACGATACCACCCTGCTCCATACCTCACATTTTATACCACACACCCCACACCACACCACACCCCACACCACACACCACACCACACACCCCATACCCCACACCACACACCCCACACCCCACACCACACACCCCACACCCCACACCACACACCACACCACACACCACACACCACACACCCCACACCACACACCACACACCACACACCACACACCACACACCACACACCACACACCACAGCACACACCCCACACCACACAGCACACCCCACCCCACACACACCACAGCACACCACAGCACACACCACATCACCCCCCACCCCCCACACTGCACCCCACACCACACACCACACTCCACACACCACACCACACACTGCACAGCACAGCACACACCACACCACACACCACACACCACACCACACCCCACACCCCACACACCACACCACACACCCACACCCCACAGCACACCCCACCCCACACCACACTCACCCCACAGCATACACCACACACCAAAGCACACCACACACCACCCCATATATCCCACACCACACATTCTATGTCCCACATCCTCTCTACACGTGTGTATCATAGACCCCACACCATCCCTCCTACAGCACGTCCACACCACACGGGTCTGTGTCACAATCCCATTACACACATTATTCTATACCATTCTATACCAGTGCCGTACGTGCCACCCCACCAGCCCCTAAAACAAACACCCACACCACACATGCTACACCCACATCTTCACCACACCCCCACATCACACTCTTCAACACCACACATCGACGGCACACACCGACACCACACCACACGGCCTACACCACACAATTCACACCACACACACTGTCCACTCTACACCACTTGTGCTGTGCCACCCCACCCCCCACCACCCCATACCCCACCTCCTTTACACCCCACGTTCTGTACCACACATCCCACACCACAGCAGACGACGTCTGTCACATCAGTCTATCCTGCTTAGTTCCTCGACTCTAGTTGCCAGTAAATGAGAGCCACGAATGTGGCGAGTGTCTTAGTTGGTCCACCAATGAGGATGCTCTCAAGGACCAGCAGAGAGAAGGCAGACGCTGAACAACTCTCCCTGTCATTCACAGGTGTCGCTTTGTTCCCTTCGAGAGCAGGCTTTCTTGGTGCTAACTGTGAGAATCACAGGTGACAGAGGGCAAAGTCATCCACGTCTGGGTGTCTGCTGGAATTAAACAGCAGTGCCTAGTGTAGCAAAGCTAGCTGGCTTCTGAGTTTGTTATTGGCTGTGACACAGATGCTCTGAGGACAGAGGTGCCCTCGGCTTCCTATGTTGGACATGGTCACGGGAGGATCAGACAAGGATAATGTCTAGGAAGAGGAGCAAGGCATGGCCTAAAGAAGCCTGAATCCAGAGCTCTTTTACAGCCTGGCATGTGGTTCAGAAGACCACTAGCTACATCTTCAGCCCTAGAGCAGGAAAGTGGTGTAGGCAGTAGACACGGTGCAGGTAGCCACAGAGCCTCAGCTAAGGCCAACCAGTCTCAGAACTACGGACCATTCCGCCCCTGGCTCCCAGGTGACTGGTCCAGCAGCTGCCCCACAGCGTGTAGACATATGAAGGTGTAGCACTTCAGGTTGTGCACCCCACACTTTCTGTGTCTCTCAGACACTTCTCATCTGCAAACTATCAGTTGATAGTAATAAACTCCCTGAAGGTCCACATATTCCAGGCCAAGTTGTCAGGGAGGCATTTACAGTGTGGGCTCTGGAATGGGTAGCCTTGGGATCCTGAAGTCTGGCATGGCCCTTGTGTGGGACAGAAATCTCCACAGGGCTGCTGGCAACTGCTGTGAGTCCTGCACATTGAGGCAAGAGAGAGCGAAGGGCAGACACATCTTACATAGGGAGTTGAGTGTAGGAGAGGGCCAGGGGGTGGTAGTGGGGGGGGGGGCTGAGCTAGGCAGCTAAATTCTGCCTGGTGGGTCACATATAGTGGCCACTGCAGCCACCCATGCCTCCTGAAGCTTCAGCCAGTCTACCTATCATCTGCCAAGGGCAATTTTCCATTATGCAAACAGTGAGTCTGAGGATGAAGGCCACAAACCATTCCTACCTAGGGCTGACAGCCATGTTGGGTGTGGCACCTGGGAGCAGTAGGAGACATAATCAGAATCCAAGGGACCCTTGAGCCCAGGGTGCTCTCCTTTGAGAGCTGCTGATGCCTGGGGTCAGGAAAGAACATGGACATAACCTTTGCCTCAGCCAGCAATGCTAAAGTGATGTGGATTTGGGTATCAGGGATCTCTCTTCTTGGGCATTTTGAGTGGAGCAAGAAGCAAGTGAACAGTGATTCAGACAGAATGCTCCTTACTAGGCAGGCACACAGGTCTGCACTGAGGCACCTATGCCCATGTCTGGGCTACGGGCATGTTATCCTGGTGGTCATTGGAATTCTCAGCACGCGCCCCAGCCCGAGCTGCCCCTGTCAGCTGTCCCTTAGGAGCGTACACAATGCATTATTTACTCGGCTGTCAGCCTTCCTAGAGACCAATAGGCAGCAACCACAATACAGGCTTGAGCCTTCAGGAAGGCCCCGCCATGTCTTGGACACTGTTCCAACTCGCTGACCACACTGTCCGTACCCCTTTCTAGTGAGAGAAGCACCCTTCCCCCTCCTGTTACAGCCTTAGCTGCCAAAGCTATCTGACTTTCTGAGGAGCAGGGACAGTGGGAAGGGCCTGGTGGCCTGACTGAGGCCCCCTTGAGTGGGAGGGAACCTAGTCTAGGACTAGACAAGGTTTCCCAGGGCATGGATATGAGCTCCCATGGATGGACGCCACTCTGTTGATTAAATGCTTCGACATTGCTGTGTGCCTGCAGCTAATTAGTATGAACAGCACCAAGTGAGCCAGTGAGCAGACAGACCCTGGCAGGCAGCCAGAGACCCAATGTAGTCAGACCCCGCTGGCCTCAGCACCACCCCCTTAGAGTTCTCCCACCCCAGGACTGACACAGGCTGGACAGTTGCTAACTGCCTAAACACCCATAACTTACTTTCCTGCCCAGGCCTCCTCCACTTAACAGAGGTGGTAGCCCTTGATCTGTTAGAAAGACCGGGTTTTGGTCTGAGCTTTAGGCCCCTTGGGGCTGTGTACTCACCATGAGCCCTGCAGAGTTCGGGAGGCAAGCATACCGATGGGGTTGCTGGCACCGACCACTATGTTGCGCCCTTCTCCCCTCTAGCCTCCATGGCCATCTGGAAGGTCAAGTCCCAAACAGTCACGGTCGGTCGAGCTCTCGGGAAGGCTACCTCAGAGTGATTGTGACAAGATGAATGGGGATCTGCAGGCTGACCCACCTGCAAAGACAGTGCATAGTCAGAGTGCAAGGGAGTCCTCTCTCAGTCTGTTACTGGTCAATACCCAGGTATACCCAGGGAGCACTCAGTCCCTTCCCAAGTTTGCCCCTTTCTGGCTCCTATCAACCTGGCCAGCCTGTTGGAGTCCCTGGCTCAGGCTCCATCTGAAGCATCCAGAGAGGTGGTGACAACCTGGGCTTTGGGACTTGGGAGGAAACCTAGCTCCTGGCAGCCAGAACCCATCCCTTAAATAATCTCCACTCACCATCGCAACATAAGACTGCAACTTGGTTATTTCAGGCTGCACAAGCCAGACCAGCATTGTCAATTGAAATCAAAAGAATCAACTAAACCTGAATAAATCTCTCAGTTCCCCCGGGCAGACCTGGCAGACAGAAGCTTCTGCTGCCCGATGTGGCTAGACCTTGAGGGCTGGCGTCTCCCACATGGACATTCTTGCCTGGCTGGAACTATGTGGTCTTGCTAGGGCTCCAAGCTCTAGACTTACCCAAAGTTATTCAGAATCCACCTTCCCAACAGCAAGAGTGGCCGAACCCCTCACAGCGTTTCTGCTCCAGAAATGGCCCTCATGAGTGGTCACTGTGGCCATCCAGTAGCTTGGGCACAAGCCCTACCCCTCCCCTCCCCTTCTCAGACACCAGGAGGAAGCCACCCAACTTCTCACCTATTTTGGTAAAGGCAGCTGAAGAGGCACAGGTCTCCCGTTTCTCACAGGCGAGATGTGGCATGTCCCTCGTGCTAGGGAACAGCTTTCTATGACGAAAGGCATTAGATTGGAGCTTATGAGTGGAGTTATCAACAGATTGTAGGGCTGCAGCCTGGCGACTGGCTGTGGCCAGAGCACTGCGCTGGGGACAGAGCTCTGCACCCGGAGGGAGTGAGTCAGAGCCGAGAAGAGCAGGCATCCAATGCGCTCTCTGCAGGCAGTTTCCAGCTCTGGGTTGGGGGACGCCAGCCGCCTGCGCGCCTGATTTCTGCAGCAACAGCCAGGGGAATGAAGGACCGGCCGGGAAGCAGGAGCTGTAACCATGGGGACTGGGGGAGGCGCGGACCACCGTAGCGCCGTGCCCTGGCTCCCTGCGGCAGAGCGGGAATGGTTCTTCCCAGCCCGGCGGCCGGCTGCCCGTCACACTGCAGAGTCGATTTAAAGAGACAACCGACCAGGGTTTGCTGCTTGCTTCCAACCGATTCAGACAACTCACATTAAAGCTTTTACCCCAAAAGGAGGACAGGATGATGTTATTTCATTTTAAAAAGAGATCCCTGTCTCTCGGAGGCTTCAGGGATAGGAAGGTGAAAACGGAAATTGATTTTGGAAGAATCTTCACAATCCCTGTATTAAAATATTGTTCAAACCCAAATTTTCTGAAACTGAGGTGAAGGCTGTCTGAGCATGAGTCAGCAGGGCTGGTCCTGTCTGTGGACAGGGCCTGGCTGGGCAGAAAGTGTCTTCCCTAACCCCAGTGTTGACCCCCTTCTCCAAGCCTGGGCCAAAGGACTGAACGTTGAGAAGCAACGTGCACAGGGGTGTGTGTTGTGGTATGGCCTGGCCCAGACTTGCTTCCTGAGGGGAGGGCCAGGATCAAGTCAAGAGTTTTCACAAGGTTTATTCCCTTGGCAGGTGTTGGCAGGGCATTGTGATTGGGAGACACCTGCTTGGGGGCCATTCCCTTCCCTCTCCACATGGCTCCCCTTCTTTAGCCCTCAGCCCCACCCTGCTGGCTAATTTGCTCTTTCAGCTGCTGCTAAGCTAGTGCCCACTCTAGGACATCCCCAGGTTCTTGCTACTCTGGAGTTTAAAGGGTTGGAAGCTATAGTTCCGGGGGGGGGAGGTGGTTAGTTATGAACCATAAAGGTAGAATTAGACCCAGGGACATTGTAATTTTTGTTTGTACTTTTGTCCTGTGGCGTGTAACCTCTGGGGTCAACTGTCCTGTCCCAGTGCTGAGTGGGAACACTGAACTTCAGATAAGGGACTCGACCCTGAGAGATTCAGTCTGCTCAGCACCTTAGGAGTCGTGGAGACCTCCATGTGTTCTGTACTCTCCAAGTCTCTTCTCCAGGGACTGGAGGCCAGCCAAGGTCCCTGATGGATCCTGAATGATAGTCTTAGTCAGGTGGGTAGGGAAGGAGACAGGAGTAGGGGAAGGCTGCTCTGGACCTGAGTAGGCTTTGACACTGGTCTTCTGCTCAGGTTTCCAGGTACGTCACAGGTGGTCCAGGCCCTCAGGAGAGGCAGAAGAGTCCTGGCTACTGGTCCCTGGACTCTATGCACTGCTTGAGTGACGTTTCTCAGCTTCCTCCTGGAGTGGCCAGAAGGAGTCAATCTCCTTGTACTATGTAGCTGGAGTCTCCAGAAACAAAGCCCAAGACCTGGTTTTATGAACACTTGGGCACTAGATTAGTGGCTTCCATTCATTCATAAGTGTCACACATGCCCCCCTACATCCATGCTAGGGCCTAGGTTTGGAGCTGCCCAAGGAGGGCATCATTTCAGACTCTATCTCTGGGGTTCCACTGGAGACAGAGGTGCTATGATGACCTGCATGGTGATTCTTGTTTTATACCAGTGGTCCTCAACTTTCCTCATACTTCAACCCTTTAATACAGTCCTTCATGTTGCAGTGACCCCCAACCATAAAATTATTTTTGTTGCTACTTTATAACTGTAATCTTGCTACTGTTATGACTCATAATGTAAATATCTGTGTTTTCCTACGGTCTTAGGTGACCCCTGTGAAAGGGTTGTTCAGCCCCAAGGTTGGAAAGTCCCAGGTTGAGAACCCCTGTTCTATATCAACACAGCATAGCTTTTTGATGATATGGGGAAACTGAGGCATGGCATAGTCAGGTATAGGGTTGGTTGCCACCCAGCCTTTGCTGCTGCCCTGGGAGATCCCCTGTCCTATTTGTTAGACAGGCCACACTTGCTTCTTACCGGAAGCATAGCTGGTTGTGGGCTGCCTTTCCTATATAAGAAAACCTGACAATGTGGCTCAAGCCTCAGATGTCATGTCTGTCAACACTGGGAGTAATGTAAATGACCCTGCAGTTAGGAACCTGCCCCTGCACAAGGTTTCAAGAGGCCTGAGCCCTTTCTAGTCAGCTCCTCTGGGCATCCCCAGCTGGGTGGATTCAGTGTTACTATAGGACACAGCCCAATCTCTGGACATCATGGAGACAGTCATCTCAGAATACCTGCTAACTCTCCAAACTGGTCAAAGAGAGCACAGGAGAAGAACAAGGCTGGGGCAAAGCAATGAAATAACCCCTCACCCAAGGCCACTAAGATGCAGGCAACAAGGCCCCTTACCGAGGACAGGTAAAATTCCTCTATGTTGGAAAATGCCAATTTCTGGCCCGAAGGTGTGGGTCTGCTTAGGGTACATTCTGTTTACAAAAGTTCCCCAAGTCAAGTCCTTGCAGCAAAGGATGGGAATTTCTGCATTTATGACAGTCACATGAGCAGTAATGTGACCAGCTCATGGGACAGACAGCAGGACAATAGGGTAGCGATGACTGTCTGGAAGTCTCCAGCACATGCCAATACATTGTCCTTGAGAATTTCATCTCAAGAAGACTTCTGTGATAGTCTTCAGGCCTGTCCACTGCCAGGTAGGTTGTCCTACCTAGTCACCCAGGGTCATCTTCCTCACATGTAGTAAACTGGAAGTGACCGTTAGCATTCACCGCATTTACAAAGTTCCCTCTCTGTAAATTTCCATGAGTTTGGCTAAGACAGGATGGTCCCTGGAGACACACAGCATGGAACATCCCATCATGGCCAGTTTTATAAAGGGCCAGACAGCACCTCTCTTAGGCTCCGTGGACTAGGTCTGCACCCCACCTTGCTGGTGCAGACAAGTCCTCAGCAAAGGGTGGCTGGATGCCAACATTGGAACAATCAGATAGTTCTCACATGCCATGAAATGTTATTCTTACTTTCCCCAACCTTTTAAAAAGTGCAAGAAAGAATGTCCTGTTTATAGGTTGTATGTGACAAGCTATCGGTCTATTGGCTCTGGGGCCATTATCCCAGGCAGCATGTCCTCAGGACTTGGTCAGATCTCCTAGGTTCCCTCCATTGCTGGCCCAGGACTGTGCCTAGCTGCTTAGCTGCTTCCTGATACAAATCTTTCCACAGACACTGTCTCTAAAAGAAGCATTAGACAGCAATGGTATAGAGGGCTCTGAGGTTGTGTGGCCTGTTTAAAGCATAGTCCTTGGTCTCCCCAGCAGATGGACAGCCCAGTTCCCCAACTGCCCTCAGGTTCTGCCTCTCTTCTAGAGAGATCAGGTTTTTTGTACTGTGAAGAGATCAGCCAGCTAGTCTCATGGACTGAGCTGGTAGCTCTGACCTCCTCTGAAGTGTTAGGATCTGAATCAAAGCTGTGGCCTTCCCAGCAGCCTTTGAACTTGAATTATTGATGTTGTAGAGATGTGGATGCTGACTATAGGCAGCTGTGAGTACAGACAGTGGGTGCGTTAATACTGCCTGGTTAGGGACAGAGTCTAGATGGGTTGCAGCCTACTCCATGCTCAGAAGGAGTAAGGTTGACTGCCCTGCAGTTCAGGGGGAAAGTTCCAAGCATCCAGAACCCAGGGCCTCAGGAAGCCAGGCTTCTCTCTGTATTGCTTGGCTTCAGGAATCCACAAGCTGGTTGTGGAGAACAGGAAACAGTCTGATGAGGAGGCTGAGATTGAGTCACACACCTGGTTATTGGAACCAAGACTGACTGACTGTCTTCCCTCTCTTGGAAGTGCTGAGGCTAACAAAGACACAGCAAGGTACTTGTGAGAAACACTTCATCTTAGAATAAGGATGGCCTTAGATGGCTGCTGGTGCCCTCACTAGATGCACCTCTTCTGAGTACTTGAATCTTCAGAGCGGAAGGCTTCCTAGCCATTTAGTAGAGACCAAGAAATGGAAATGGGAAACCTGAAGATAGGGAAATGGGGGATGCAGCCTGGCCCTGAGGGGATCGGATGGTGGCCCTGGCCTCTGTGTGCAGCATCTGGGCTGCAGAGCAGAATTAAAAAGGTTCTTGGGTTGCTGTGGAAACCAGCCATCTCCCCGCCCCCCAACCCCCACAGCATCAGTTTGAATCTGTGCAGACCATTCCTAACAAATTCAAACCAACACACTCATCCTCACCTCAAGGGAAGCTGAATTTGAGAAGCAAATAATAAAATTACCAAGCATACAGTATTCTGATGCTGCTGGGTCTTTAACAAAGCGCTGTTGGACCCTGGAGAGGCCCAGGGCCAGTCCAGCCCCCCCCAGCCCCCATCACAGCCTTGTGGAGGACAAGGAGCTAATAATGTGCAGCCTCTGCTTAGTAACAAATTGACATTTTGTAATTTCACATGATCCCAGGAGGCCTGGGCAGACACAGGGCCCTGGCTTGTCCAGACTGCAGTGAGGAGAGTTCAGGCCCCGTTGGTCTGGAAGCTGTGAAGACTGCACCCACATGCTGGGCGCCTCATTGACCTTCAATTCCTGAGCCTCAGTCCCTTCCTCTTTCTTCCAAAGACCACTTTCCTTCCCTGGGACCCTTAGAGAGGTTTAGGAAGCTGTGGGCATAAGGAGGGAGGCATTGATAAGGCCGCCCAGTGGAGAACCTGCCTCAAATCTCCAAGATCATGGAGGCAGCAGTAGATCCCAGGACATGTGCAGTTTCTCTCTGCTTCTGCCAACTCCGTGGTGTATCCCAGCAGAGATGTATGGCCTCTTTGCCCATCAAGCCTGCCCACACTCTAGACAGAGGTCCTGGGACACTGGGCCCAGGAGCAGAGGCTAAGCATGTGTGGAAAGTTTGCTCATTCTGTAGGCACTAGGGAACCATGGAATGATGTATCTGAGGGACAGAGTAAGAGGCAGGTTTGTTCTTAGTTGTCATGGTGATGGGTGATATGATACAACTTTGTGGCTCTCATCGCTCTCATTTTATCCCTTGAGGCCTCATAAGCTTCAGACATAGTCTTCTGAAATCCTCTCTGATGGGCTACATCTACCATGAGCCAGCACACTGCTGAACCATGTCTTCAGCACTAGAGGAGTATAGAGCAAGGGAGCAAAAGTGGCCACATCACGAAGTGAATCTACACCTTTTCCAGGGTCCGTGTATCCTCCCCCGACCCCTAGCCTGTGACCCATTCAGTTCCTTCTGGAAGGTAAGAGGGTGGAGCTGCCTCGATAGCAAGGAACACCTGCCTTTGCTATCATGAGATGCAAACGGACATATAGTTTGATCTTTAGCTGCTTGCCTCAACCCCCGATGGCTCTGGGCATGTGCATGGATGGCCTGGGTAAAGCCTGATCTTTGTACGTGGACATCTCCAAAGGTAAAGGGAACCCCACGGGTGCATGTTGGAGAACACTAGTCTCACCAGTAAAAAAACAATGCCAGCACCAGCATCTCTCATCTCCCAGGGCTAAGGTATGGTTTGGACATATGGCCACAGTCAGGGCAAGGACACTTCTCTCAAGCTGCAGAACCTGCACAGAATTTCAATAAGAGTTAATCACAGGGAGAGGTAACCAACACACAGAGCCTGTCCCTACTGGCTAGCCTGATAGCAGCGACTGCTATGGCAGCCAGCAAAGCACACAGTCACCAAGTACTGGCCTGCAACACTGTGGAACACTCAATAGCCTCCATTTTCAGGAGTTAACATGGGTCCTCAGGAACATTTTTAAACACAGCATTTCTAGCCAGACCTGCTGGGACTTCTGTAACAGAACCACATTCCCTACTGCTATCTTGATCTCAAATGTGAGCTAAAGATGGAACAGAAACATCCAGTTATCCAGATGGCTTTAAGATTTAGGGACTACCCTAGTCTCCAGACCTCAGTGATGAGCCAACAGCCCGGCTTTCATGAGAAGATGCCGCTTCAAAGGGTGAGGGTCTGGGGGAAAGGCAGTGTCCTATGGGCAGAAGTCACCTTAGCAGTCCATCTATCTGGAGTAGAGGTGGCTGCAGAGATTGTTATGCTTCCCCAGCCTCAGTGGACAAACTTCTTACATACTCTCCTCTCAGCCTTACTTTTTTCCCCATCCCAGTTCATCCACCCTCTCCCTCCCAAATCTCCAGTTCATCCATCCTCTTCCCTGGCCACTGTCAGCCGAGGATAGGATATTAAGGTCAAGTACAGAGCACTTGACCTGAAGGACCAGGATAGTCCTTCATGGGCTGCTGGGAACTGTCCGTGGTGCTGCCCAGACTCTGATACCCAAGTTCCTTTTCCTGTTGTAGAGGCTTCCATCCACCCTCTAAGTATTCTGGGTGTTGCTAACCAAATCATAGCTGGACTATTCATCAGCGTGGCATGTATTTGCTAGCTGCCTGACCCTCCCAGGGGGCCTGGCTCCTGCTGTGTCCTCTGGCATTTGGGCCAGAGCAATTTAACCAAATTAGATGTGGTGGAAAGCAAGTTGTTCCACCTGGCAATTTTGTTAAAATAATTATTTATTTAAAAATTAATGTTTCTGAGTCACTGGTGTTTCTAGGATTAGCAATTTTGGCACAACCCAGGGCAGCCTTTCTTCTTTACATCGTGAAATAATTCTTTCTCTGTTTCAAAAATATCTTTAAGCCTAAAAATATCTTTGTATTTTTAAATTTCTAATAAATTTTCAGCCAGTCATTTGTGCTTTGAGCTGTTGGTGAGAGCAGAAGTTTGGAAGAGCTTTATCCAACACAGGAGTGGGTTGGATTCACTTGAATACCCATTCTGGGGAGTGGCCGGCAAATCACACCGCATAGGGCAGTGCTGCTGCTCTATGAGCCCTTATCACAGACATCGCAGTGTGCTGTGAGTGTGCTAACGTGCACATGTGTGTTAGTGTGTGAGAAAATGTGCAGGTCAACATGCATGGGCAAACAGTATAAATGTGTTGAAAATGTTTGCTCAAATGATTACATGTGAAATTGTGTGCAAATGTGTCTCAGAGTCTAAGTGTGCACAAGTACAACTGAATATAAATGAGCTCCTGAGCACTCAAGTCATTATGTGGGTGTGTCACGGTGCTACTGTGCGTAGAACTGTGAGTGTCAGTGTGCAAACATGCAGGCTTAGGTGGATGTGTGTAGGTGTGTAGGTGGTTGTGCAGAGGTGAGCATATGTGAGTTTGTGTGCAAATGTGGATGCATGTGAATGCATGAGCATGAATATGTAGGAGCAAGCAAGTGCAAATGTGTGCAAACATGCAAACGTGAATTTGGCAAACATGTTAGGGTGAGTGGTGTAGTTGTAGGAGTATGAGCATGTGTGTGTGTGTGTGTGTGTGTGTGTGTGTGTGTGTGTGTGTGTGTGTGAATGCGCATGAGAATGGAGTGTGGATGTGAATATATGTGGCCACGTCAATGTGAATAAATGTGAGTGGATTAATCGTGTGAGTGTGTGTAAGTGTGTGTGTGTGAACGTGCACGAACATGCAGGGTCGTGTGATGTGAGGGGGAAATATGCACGAACATGAAGGTGTACAAACATGTAAGCGTGAGTGTCTCTGAGCATGTGTGTACACGTTAGTGGGAATGTGAATGTCTTGGTTAGGTTCCCATTGCTGTGATAACACAGAAGGACAAAAAGCAGCTTAGGAAGAAAGGAGTTTATTTCACCTCATAGCTATGGGTCCATCACTGAGGAGAGCCAGGAACAAAACTCAGGGCTGTAACCCGGATGCAACTTTATTGGCTTGCTCTTCATGGCTTGCTCACCTGCTTTTTATGTTGCATAGAACACCAACATGGAGGTAGCACCCCCCACAGTGATCTAGGCCCTTCCTCATCAATCATTAATCAAGAAAATTCACCACAGGCTTGACCACAGGCCAGTCTGGAGGCGGCATCTTCTCCCTTGAGGTTCCCTTTGTCGAAATGACTCCAGTGTGTGTCAAACTGACTTGGAACTAGTCATCGCAGTGACTGTGTATGTGTGTTTACACATGCGGGCGTGACTGGATTGGGAGGACATGAGTATACTCACGGGCATGTGTGAATGTGCATGTTTGAGTGTGTGTACAAGTGAGTCGTGGGGCATGTGAGTGGGAGTGCACCATTGTGTAGGTGTGAACACGCATAAGGTCAGATTAGGTGTGCTTGGGTGTTAGTGTGAGTGTGTGAATGCACACACGTGTGCAAGCACGTGTGAGAGTATGTCTTGTCAGGTGTGAATGTGTGTGGTTGGTGTTAACATGAGTGAACGTGCAAGTGTGAGTGTGAGTGTGTGTGCGCACACGCATGTGTGTCAGCACAGGAGTCCTCTGCACTGACCATGTCTGTGCAGCCATGGCTAGTCAGCTGATGGATGGCGATTGTTCCCCACGTGCTTTGCTGCCATCTTTCAGACATCACTTTCTTCCTGTGCACTGTTGTGTTAAAAACTCAATAAAATTAGTGTCATCATTAAACATAAAAATTTTTAGGGAAGACCTTTAGTTTTTATTGTTTTCCAGTTAGCTTCTTATTGTGTTTGTTTGACATAGTCCAGCATTTGCCCATACTACAAAGTGGGACAGAAAAATAATTGATTTCAAACAATAAGTCAAGAAATAAGGGAAAAGCGAACATGGACGCAAAAGTGGCACCCCTGACTTGTGCAGGAGGTTCCAGTAGCATAGGGAGGTGGATTCTCCCTGCTCCCTGGTGCTCCTGAAAGCAGGGGTGGGCAGAAATGGGGCCCTGGGGATGGAATGGTGGGACCCACTAGCACAGACCCCCTCTGTGTCTGCAGCTGGCACCTGGAACCCATGCAGGTGGTAAGGCAGGACTGAGCAGTAGTGTACCCTGCAGGGTGCCATGGGCGTGGGGCAACACTAAACTCTTCCTAAGACATCCAGCCTTCTTAGGAGCCCTGCTGTTGACGAAGTTGTCAGAAGAACAGATACCAGCATTTCCACCCTAGAGAAAGGACTTGGTAGCACGTACTAATGGAACCAAGCCAGGATTCTGTGTGCACAGGGGTTGGGATCTGAAATGTCCCCCAAGGTCTCACGTAAGGGCATAGGTTGCTTGCTGTGTACAGCCATTTTCAAAGGTGGGACGTTTGGGAAGGGATTGGATGATAAGCATTCTGACCTTACTGATGGACTAGTTCATTGTAGGTTCATTTTTGGGTAGTTTGTTGGGAGGTGGCAGAAACTTGGGGGTGGGCCTGGGAAAGGGGGGAGGAGCCCGCGGGTGTGAGTTATTCCCAGGCCCTTTCTCCTTTCCTCTCCCCTCCCTCACTTCCTCTTCCTCTCTTCCCCTTCCTCACTCTTCGGCCTGTGTGTCTTTGTGCTTCTTTGGCTCTTTACTGTACTCTTCTTGCTATTATCTGTTTTACCACAGGCCCTGAAGCAATGAAGTCAAGTGGCCATGGACTGAAACCTCTGCAACCAAGAGCCCAGTGGGCTTTTCCTCCTTTAAGTTGATTTCCTAGAGTATTTTGTTATATCAGTGAAAGACGGCACAGTGAAATGCCAACAAATACAGGGCAGAAAACAGGTCAGTACAAGCTGGCTTCACATAAATGTGGACTCTTTTTTCTAAGTTGGTGTATTTTGATTTTAGGAGTCTATAAAAGTTAAAATCCTCATTAATTTCAAAATACATTTCACAAACTCCAAATATTTGACCTGTCAGGCCATCTGTTCAATAGTTTTTCCAGGGAGCACAGAGAAAGCCGTGGTGTGTGGTACAGCTTCCGAGAGAGAAGGCACAGCCACTGTCTTCTGACTCCTCTGTCTCAGGGTATGGTGAGCTAGTGCCCCAGCAGCAGGGTCCCCAGAACCTAGACTCCTGGAACATCGGAAGTGGGCGGGGGTGAAGGGCGAGGAGTTCGAGGCAAGACAGTGAGAGAGGACTCCTATGTCCCTCACCCTCAGCCATCCCTTCTACTGGCAGATGGAAGGAGAGGACAAGAGGGCTACACTTGCCCTTCCTCCTCCTCTTCCTCCTTCTTCCTGCCTCCTCTAGAGGAGCACCTGAGGTAGCATCACCCCAAAGGGCCATGCTGTGGTAAGTGGCTCTTGCCAGCTCCTTCCTCTTATTTGAAGAGGGCAGATGAGGCTGGCTGGCTGGGTCTGGGCAGGGCAGTGCACAAGGCTTCTGGCAAAGCTTTGGTCACAAAGAACAGCTTTTGGAAGCCTCTGCTGGGAGGCTGGGGGTGGGGCATTGCAGCATGCTCCCTGCTATTACTTCAGGCTTTCTGTGATTCCAAGAACAGGTCTCTTATCAGGATCCTACAGGTGAGTGTGGTGCCCAGCCCTGAGGGTCCATCCCATTCTTGGGGGAGGTGGGGAGTCCAGGGAACTCTTTGGATGTTAGGTGAGTTCCAGGAGCTGTGGTGAGACCCGCATGTTTAGGCTGCTCTGATTTGATTGTGTAGGAAACAAATCTCCACTCCTCACAAGCCCACCCTTCCCCAGAGCTCTCTTCTCTACCACAGCCCTTTGGGCAATGAGTTAGAAGTCTCTAACTGCCCCTAAACAACCTTGAAGCATGAGTTTGTGGAGTGAACAAATAGCTTCCCTTGACAGCTTGGGGCTCTTAGCACCTGGTGGGGTTCCCTGTGTGACTTCTGAATTCCAGGATGGCAGCTCAGCCCCCACCCCAATTAACTCCGAGCTCACAAAGAGTTGAGATGGGTCAGCCAGGCTCTGTCCCTGTTACCTTCTAGGACCCAGTTCCTTGACCCTGGGCTCAATCTTCTGTGCCTTTCTCTAGCAGGATCATACTAGGACACTTACTTTGTGTCCTGCAGTAGCCATGTTCCCAGGAGACATCAAGTATCCCTGAATATGCTGGTCCTCACATTCCTTCCTTTCTTACCCTACTGCAATGTCCAGGGGCTTGAGGTCTCCTGTTTCTAAATCTGTCCAGGAAAAAAAAGCATCCAAGACACAGTAAGCTGGTGTAGAGGAAAGCAAGACCATGGCGCAGTCAGTATTGAAAGGCAAGACTGGAAGAGGTCACTGCAAAGCCAGGATGGGTGCTGGCCAGACCAATTAGCCTGGTTCTCTAGCAGAAAGTGAAAGTTGCAGAGGCTTGGCCAGAGGGTACAGGGAGGTCTGCCCACCTCCAGATATAGGGGCAAAGGTTACCATAGTCCAGACAGTCTGAAGCAAGCTTCATGCTTGATTACAAAGGATCTCTCTGGCTATTTGTCTTGGGTAGTGGTATCATGGCTGTGTTTACAAGATAGCCATTACCTTTCTGCTATCAGGCTGAGTATTTATAGACAGTGATGAAATGTCTGGGGTTTGTTTCAAAATAGTCTGTGAAGAGAAGGAGGCTTGACGGAGATCTGGGTGACTGTGGGGGACGTGCCATCCTTCCTGTGCCACTTTCTCTGCCAATGAACACTGTCCCTGAATGTGTCACGATAAAACTGAGCATGTGTGGTAGGCTACTGCACTCTTGTCTCTGAGGGAGACTGGCCACCTGCTGAAGTGACAGAGTTGTTCCCACTGACCACTATCCCAGCTCAGTAGCCTCAGCCCAGGGTTCTGAAGGAACCTTGAGACCCTGTAGCTCCCACATTCTGTCAAACAGAGTTAACATACTGGCCAAGCTCTTGGTCTGCCTCTTGGAGGCTCATTGGCTACCCAGTGCCTTGTACCAGTGTGGGGTCTTATTTTTAAGAATCTGTCACCAAGTGGTAGGGTGAGGAGCATATGCAATGGGTATGGAATATAGTTAAAAAAAAAAAAAAAAAAACAAACCAAAACAAAAAAACCAAAACACCGTTCCCAGGAGCTTTTTCCTGATGATAGAGATGACCGTTTCTGAGCAGGCTTCATGGATCCTACTGCCTGGGCAGGTAGCTGAGGAGCACAGACAGGAGGCACAGTGGAAAGGCCTGAAGGAGCTCTCCATCACTCCTGCTTAATGTCAGACTGTGAGAGGGAATGCTTTCGGATAGACAATATTCAATTGGAAACAAAACTCAAGAACACGATGTGCAACTCAGTAAATGTGATATTATGGTTCTTAAGTTCTCAATCAGGTGTGACAAGCACACATAGATTCGGCAGCTGGCATTGAAGAGGATGACGGGGTTGTAGAGCAACCCCAGTGGGAAAATCTCTTGCCTCTTGTGGGAAATTCTGAGCTCCCTAGGCTGTGCTTCAGCTCCTCTCTGCCTTGGCTCGTGTAGGTCTATGCAGCATAGTCCCTACACTGCCTTATGAGGGATGGAACCAGCTCTCTTCTAAGAGCCAGCCCACTGTACCCTGCCTCTACCTCCTGGCACCTTTCTTATCTGGTGACTCTATTTTGCATCCACTCCCAAGAGAAGGCTCAAATGTGTCCTCGGCTGCCAGGACATGGTTTGTTTGGTTTTTGGTGGACGTTGTAAAGGTCTGCCCAATGTCTGGGTCACACTTTCTACACCTTTGCCATGACCTTCTTCTTATTGGTATTTTGTCAACTTGACATGGGAAAAGGGAATCTCAATGGAGAAAAATATCCCTATCAGATTGTCTGGTAAGAAAGCCTGGGGGGCATTTTCTTGATTAATGATTGAAGTGGGATGGCCCAGCCCACTGTTGGTGGTGCCGCCCCTGGGTGGGTAAATGGAAGGAATCCACCCCACGGCTGTGTAACAAAGGTAGCTGTGCAAGCCATGGGGAACCAGCTAGTAGGCAGTGCTCTCCATGGGCTCTGCTTTAGTTCCTGCCCTCAGGTTCCTGTCTTGAGTTCCTGTCCTGACCTCCCTCTGTGATGGACTGTAACCAGGAAGATGAAATAACTGTTCCCTACCGGAGTAGCTTTTGGTCCTGATATTTATCACAGCAACTAAAATATCTTCCTGGAGGAACCTTGCCTGTAAGGACTTCCCTAAGTTGATGTCTGCCTAACTCTAACTCTAACCCTAACCCTAACCTAACTCTAACCCTAATCTAACCCAGACCTTGGCCCTGATCTTTGCCCTAACATAACCCTAACCCTGATCCTAAACCCAAAGCTAACCCTGACTTTGACCCTAACCATAGCCCTAATCTAACCCTGACTCCCCTGACCCTAGCCCTAACCTTGACTCTGACTCTGACCCTGACCCTTACCCTGACCCTGACCCTAGCCCTAGCCCTAACCCAAACCTTAACCCTAGTTCGATGATGTTCTTGCAGGTTTGAAGGCTTGAGGCAGGAGCTAACCAGGTTTGAAAGTTCTAGAGGGTCTGAAAAGTAGACACAGAGCAGAAATCCTACTAAAGAGAAGAAAAATGTGGTTGTAGACTTTGGGTGGGACTTAAATCTGTTTGTCCCCAAGTGTCTTCACTGTGTGCGTGGCCAGGTGACCTCTTGATGATGCATACTTATGTGTAACGAGAGATAGAGTCGAAGCCAGCACACCTGGACTTCCATCCTAACTGGTGCTCGTGGTGATGCATTCGTGACAAGCACTCCTTTCTGGATCAGTCAGGGGCCTCTGAACCTGGGCTCTCAGCCTGGATTTACAGAGTGTAGAATAGGTTAAGGTTTCTCCTCCTCTTCCCCATCGCCTCCAGCTTGTCCTTTTCTGTCCCTTCCCCACTTCCTCCGTTCCTTCCCCTCCTGCCTCCTTCCTGTCCTCTCCTCTGTGATCATTCTTCCTCTACCCTTCTCCTTCCCCTCTTCCCACTTCTACCTTATTTCCCCTTCTCTTCTTCCCCATTTCCTCTTCCTCTTAATTCTCTCTCTCTCTCCCCCGCCTTTCTCTTTCCTTCTCACTTGGTCTCCATTTCTTCTTTCATCCCCTGCATCCTGCTGCCTCTTTTTCCCTTCTCTCTTCCCTCTTCCTTTTGCCTTCCTTCCTGGCCTCCTTCAGTCTCAAAGTCTGAGAGGGGTTTTGCTCCCACCAACCAGCCCTGTCTGAAGAAGAGAGCCACATCTATTTGTTCACACGATATAGCCAGTGCATACAAAAAGCCCAGACAGACAGACTCTGCTTGACTGCAGGCCTCTGCACTGGCAGTTGCCTGCCCTTTCAACATCTGGATCTCCACTGGAAGAACCACTGGGCTTTTCTGTTCTATAGTGTGTAATAGAAATATCCTTGGCCAGTGTAGCTAGAAGCATTAGTTATCTCTCAGTGATTTGAGAAAAACTTCCAGTGTGTTCTCTTTCTTTGCTTGCTTATGGTTTGAGCCATCTATGTTGGGTTAATCGTCATTGTCAACTTCATTGGACTTAGAACCACCTAGGAGACACATCTCTGGGCATAGCTGTGAGAACATTTCCAGAGGATTAAGTAAGAAGGGAAGACCTACTTGAATGTGGGTGGGTTGAGCTCCCAGACTCAATAAAAAGGAAAAAAGAAGAGAGCAAGCTGAGCACCAGCGGTCCCTTCTCCCTGCTTCCTAATTCTCTGAGTTGTGAGAAAACAGCCTCATGCCCCTGCAACCACAGGTGAGAGCCGTTTCTACTGCCGTGCTTGCATACTGTGAGGCCCATTCACCCCTTCAACTGTGAGCCCAAGTTGTTTCTATCAGATTGTTTCTATTCTGTATTTTATCAAACCAATGAGAAAAGTAATGACTACACCATCCACCCACCGGCCAACCATGGTTAGTGTGAGCCCTGCTTGGTGTGCCCAGGGCAAACCCCAGGTCACTATGTCACTATGTCTTAACTGCAGACATCAGAGTTGTGGGTTGGAACAGAGTCCAGACTGCTGTCTTCTAACTTAGGGCAATGAAAGACAAGGCTGGGTTCCTCTGGGGTTTTCTGAGTCAGACTGTGCTGCATCCCAGGTTGGGCCTCTTAGACGTATGTGAACTTGTTTATTGGTTTTGGTCTGAAACAGATGAAAAGTCACTGAAGGGTTTTATGACAATGAAAATCAGCCATCCGGCTGCAGTACTGTGGAGTGGCGATCCAGCAGTGAGCCACTCTCCCCGGCCTCCTAAGGGAACACCCGTTCAGCTTCACTAAGTGACAGAAGTCATAGTAGCCATGTGTTAATTAAAAGGATAAAGTGCCAGAATTCCCAGGAGCCTCAGAGGAACCGGGCAAGTGGCAGGTGTGAAATGCAGGCCCAGGCTTGGGCTGCACAAGGCTGGAGTCTCTGCTTCGTTCTGATCTGAAGGAGCTGCCTGGGGTGGAGAATGGATGGTCAATGGCTTTGCAGTGCAGTGGGATCCAGAGCTTCTTGTGAGGCCACAACTGAGTGGCCCCCACCCCAGACAACATCTCTGAAGCCCAGGGGAGGACTAGGCCAGGCACTCCCACCCTGTGGTTTTACACAGGTCAGCACTTGCCCACAACCTTTAAGATGACATACACAAAGACTCACTTGCTGTTCCCAGGGAAACAGTGAGACTGATGCTCACATGAGACCAGCTAGGTCTCCTGCCCTCAGGATGAAGGAGAGCATCTTTTCTCACACCTTGACTGTCTACTCATGTCATTTCAGTTACTTAACCCCATGCAAGCAAAGGGAGAAAGCAGAGTTCTGGGCTTTGGCTGGGATCCCCCATTGTCATGGAGGCAGCCTCACCTGGGCTTGGGGTCAGCAGTGACACACATAGCCTTCTAGAGGCCTTTGAGCCAGCTGTCCCAGACTCAGCTGAGTTTTCCCAAGTCCTGTGGCCCATAGAACCTGTGGCCCACTTCAGTCTCTTCCTGTCCAGCCCCCACACTACTGCTATAGGAATCCAAAGAAATTTTATCCTTGAATGCCATGAACAGAGCTGCCATGATCTCCAGCCCACCAGTCAGCCCCACAGTCACACAGCCTAGCTCTTCACAATGGCCTCTCAGTGGTCAGGTTTGGCCTTGACATGTCCAAACCTAATGGCCCTTCAGTCTACCGTACCAGTCAGTGTGTCACTGAGGTACCAGGCCCTGGGATACACAGTACACAAGATTGGACCGTATCAATGGCTTAAGGTCCCCTTCACACCATGGAGGTAAAGTTACAGATACTCCTGAAAAAGTCTCATCTTGGGTCTCAGGGGGAGTGAGCCATCCCCAAGGTGCTGGAGTCTTGAGTGCTGGAGGCTGATCCTGCAGTTGTACCCTTGTAGGGACCCTGGCACCTAAAGCCAAGTAAAGGCCATGCACAAGCCCAGAGAAGACCAGAGAAGATCTGAACTGCACGTCAGCATCTCCTCCTTTCCACACTCTGCTTCCAGCCAGCTTCTGCAGGCTTACAGTGGTATGGGGTCTGCACAGCATATGTCTTCCAACCAGAGATCAATTTTCAGCTGAGGTCTGTCACATGCTTGATCCTTGTCACTTCTAATTGCTGTTTGCTACATGGGAAGAGTAAGCCACCTGGGGAGAATGTGCCACCTGCAAGGGTTTTTGGCAGATCTCCTCTGAAGCGTCTTCGGGGCTTCACCCCAGTCAGTCCCCTCACTGGGCTGTAGCAATAGCTAGAATGTTCCATGCCAAGCACAGGTTTTCCCTGAGTCCCAGGTATAAGCAAAGCCCTTTGGCTTCATAGTGACCTTTCTTCTAAAATGCAGGATGAGTACGTTTGTCACACCCCAAGTGGCTGCTGCTCTCCTCGCCATGCTCAAGGCACTCAGGTTCATGACTTTTTCTGGAGAACCCTGAGCAGAGCTCAGACTTCTCATCCTTTCCATTTAAGTCTGGGTCAGAGCTAGAGGTGACCATTGATCTCTGTGCTAAAGGTCAGGGGTGAGGTATGTGGGGTATATCCATGCAGGAGCTGGGTGTTGGCCTCAGGTAACCTTGTAGTCTTACGGTCAATATCATCTAGCCTGGGTCCAGCCAAAGGGCAGAGCTGTGGCTTCAGGGTGGGACACTGTGACCCTAGAAAAAGAGGATGCCTTGAGACATCTCAAGAGTAGGGAAGTGCTGGCAAGCTGTGGAAAGAATGAGGTGTATGGGGATGTGGAGAAGAGCCAACTTTGGAAAAGGCCATTTTACTTCTGGCAGCAACAGGCAGGGCCACTCTGTCAATGGGTTGGTGTATCACTAGGCTTGACAGCCTCAGGCCTGCTTGGTGAGATTTATAGTCCAGCTGCAACTGTGCATGCTTGCACTGGTTGTTCACTCACATGCAGATACCCATCCCAGAGTGCAGAGCATTCCGGAGGTGTCAGCAGATCCCAGAAATAGGCACGGGGCTAGATCTCCCTCTGGCCCTGAGGCATTCCACTCTGCACTGCCAACAGAACTGCATATACAAGAGTGTACACTGTGAGTGTGTCTCAGTGTTGGGCAGACAGTCGCTGAGCCTTTAAGGTCAGAGTACACCTTCCGGGTGACTACATGAGACTCAGTGAGACTCAGTGTGTTTCACTAGCCTCTAAGCCATCCCATGGGTCAGTATCTCATTGTGCACTTAGTGGTCCATCCCAGCGTGAGGCTCACATTGGGGTCAAAGTAAGCAGTGGACAATCAGTGACCCACCTGGATTTGGTGGGGAAAGCCAGCAGGCAGATGACCCAACGTAGTTGGTAAGGGCTCACCTTTCAGGGAGGCACATCCATCGCCCTCCAAGTGTCCCTAAATCCAAGCAATGAGAACACGAGGAGCCACGCTGCGGCCTCTGTTCCTGCTCTCTGATGAGGATCAGGGCTTCCAACCACACAAAACTTGTCTCATGTCCTTGTGTCCATGTGTCCGTATTTATGACTCTCACACCCACCCATGCCCACCATGGACTGTGTGAGTTGCAATAACTAACCAACCACTCAGTCGTTACCTTTTACATGCACACTTAGTAATGACTATTTTTGGGAACACTAAAACTATAATTTCTTTGTACAAGGCAGGATAATTTTCACACAGTAGCCGAGGAAGTCCCAAACACATTTGTTTATGCTAAACTAATTTGTATGTTTATGATACTTGACCTTGTTTAAGAAACATTTTTAGAACAAACATCATTTTTTCGTGCATTTGCCACAGTCTCCCTTTTTTAGCACTTCCATGAAGTGAGCATCCGTGAACATTCTGCAGTCCCATTGGTCCTCAGGGCTATGCTGGCTCATGAGCCCCCGCTGCTGTGTGGAGAATTTCCGTCTCTGTCAGGTCTATTTTCTGAGCTAATGTGAGGGAGTAAGAACATTTCCTTTTAACTTCTGTAATCCATTGTTACTTATGAACTAACAGGAGTTTCGAGACCCGGTCCCATGGAGCCCAGGCAGGCCTTGGACTTGCTATGTATCTGACATTGGACTTCTGATACTCCTGCCTCTACTTCCTGAGGACTGGGGTGTCAAGTGTGCACCACTATGGCTGGTTTTATGTGGTGTTGGTGATCTGACTCGGGGCTTCCTGCATGTTAGGCAATCACTCTACCAACTCCACCCCATCCTATTTGGCTTCATTATATTTTACCCAATATTTGAATTTAAAGAAACATTTCTTGCGAATCATAGCAATAACAACAATAATAAGACAGACCCCTGTGTGTCTGAATTCACATGATGCATTTGAGGGATAAGACAACTGTTAGGGCTCTCCTGGTCTTCCTTAGAGAGTTGTCTTCCCTTGCCGTGTTCTCAGGCACCTGCTGCCTTGTTACCTCAGAAATGCTTCTTCCTTTTCCTCTCCTGCATGTATGCCACCATCCATCCACTCACCCAGCCCCTCCTCATCCATCCATTCTCTCATAGTCTTAGGGTTTCAATTGCTGTGATGAAACACCATGTGGTGGTTTGATTATGCTTGGCCCAGGGAGTGGCACTATTAGGAGGTGTGGCCTTGCTGGAGGAAGTGTGTTTCTGTGGGGGTGGGCAATGAGACCCTCCTCCTAACCACATGAAAGCCAGTCTTCTCCTGTTGGCCTTCAGATGAAGATGTAGAACACTCATCTGCCTGGACACTGCCATGCTCCTGCCTTGATGATAATGGACTGAACCTCTGAACCTGTAAGCCAGCCCCAATTAAATCTTGTCCTTATAAGAGTTGCCTTGGTCATGGTGTCTGTTCACAGTGGTAAAATCCTAACTAAGACACATCATGACCAAAAGCTGCTTGATGAGGGAAAGATTGACTTGTGTAGTCTGTTACTGAGGGAAGCCAGGGCAGGAACTAAAGTAGAGCAGGAACCTTGAGGCAGGAACAGAAGCAGGAGCTATGGGAAAGTGCTGCTTACTGGCTTACTCAGCCTTTTTTTTTTTTTTTTTTTTAAATAGCACCCAGGACCACTAGCCCAGGGGTGGCACCACCCACAGTGAGCTGGGCTCTCCTACATCACCTCAAGAAAATGTACCACAGGCTTGCCCACAGCCAAGTCTAATGGGGACTTTTTTTTTCAATTGAGATTCTTTCTTTACAAACCAAAGTTGACCAAAAAAAAAAAAAAAGCTAATCAGGACACCATCCACCCATCCATCTGTCTGTCTGTCTGTCCGTCCATCCACCCATCCACCCACTCACACACTCTTCTACCTATCTATATAACTTATTCATCCTCCTATCCATTTAGGCGCTGCTGGCTGGAAGAATATTTAGCTGTCAGTGGCACAAGAAGAGGCCCAGCCATGTGACTTTCAGCGGAGTCCAGACCTCTGTGTCCCACATCCCAAGGGAGGAGGTGGGAGCAAACAGCTTCCTATTCAACATTAAGGGAAATGCTGCCTGCCTGGAGCCAGAGAGCATTCTTGGACTGAACTTTTTTTCAGTGCCCTACATTTAAACAGCTAGAATTATTTTTCAAGCACCATCGTATTTAACCTTTAGAAATGATTGGCCTCCTAATGGGGTGTCTGCATTTGACTGTGCAGCTGGAATGTGACAAGGCCTCATTTCTTAGAGCACTTTTCTTCCCCCTGTGCTCTGAGCACAGAAAAACTAAATGCAGGCCACATAAATCACCCAATGTCCACTGAGTACCCGCTGAGTGTAGGACAAGGTGTTGGCTGAGAGACGGGAAGATGTGAGGGTGGGACGGGAGGGGATGAAGCTCAGACAGGATGGCCTTTGACTGTGACCCTAGACTAGCAGAGATCCTGGGGCAGGCGTTGCTGCCAATTATGAATACAGAGACCTGAGCTGCTCAGGAGGGGCAGGGCTACCTGACTGGCGCTTGGGACCACTGAAGGTCACCGAGGGAAAACAGCTTGTGACATTTGTGTTTAGACCCTCAGGGATCAAAATACATATTTAGATACGAGTTATAGGAAGACAGACACCCATTCCATCATTGTGGACCCTAGCTGCTCCTGGCCTGAGAGACTGGTGAACCCAGGCTAGATAGGAGCAGACTGATCTACACACTGAAGTGCTCTGGCCCCTGACAGGCTCCCAATAAAGGCTCTGTTCTCCTTCTGTTGCCTTGACCTGGAAGACCTGCTAGACCTTCAAAGGTTTCTTGTCCATCTTTGAGGCTACTGAGCCAGGAAGGGTAAGGGCAACTCAGGTAGCTATGGAAACCTGTGAGTAGGCTTGTTAAGCTGAAGATGGATGACTGGTTTACTGCTGTGAACAGACACCATGACCAAGGCAACTCTTAAAAGGACAAGATTTAATTGGGACTGGCTTACAAGTTTAGAGGTTCAGTCCATTATCATCAAGGCAGGAACATGGCAGCATCCAGGCAGGCATGGTGCAGGAGGAGCTGAAAATTCTACATCTTTATCTGAAGGCTGCTAACAGAATACTGGTTCCCAGGCAGTTAGAAAGAGGGTCTTAAAGCCCATACCCACAGTGACACACCTACTCCAACAGGGCCACACCTTCTAATAATGCTACTTCCTGGGCTGAACAAACCGTCACATTCCACTCCCTGGACCCCATAGGCTAGTTCAAACATATGACTCTATGGGGGCCACACCTAAACATAGCAAAATGCAAAATATATTTAGTCCAACTTCCAAAGTCCCCATAGTCTATGGCAGTCTCAACAATGTTAAAAGTCCAAAGTTCAAAGTCTGAGATTCATCCAGTCACTTAACTGTAATCCCCAACGTAAGACTGGAAACCAGCTGGGAAAACTCCAAACTCTGCATCTCCAGTTCTGATGTCAAAGCAGTCTTCAGATTTCCAATTCCTACTTCATCTTTGTTGACTGAAACAAACTTCTTTCTCCTGGACTGGTTTCACCGCCATAGACTAATAGATTCTGTCAGATATGTCTGTCACATGGAACCCACAGTTAGAACTTCTATTGGCTGTGCTAACACATTATGTCAGTCACGTGAGACCCCCTACTAACTAAGCCAATGCATCCTGTCAGGTGTGTTCCATCCTACAGGACCCTGGAGGTTGGCTGCTCAGGGTAGGGTGAGTCTGTTGATTAGAGCCAAGACTTGCCAGGGCAGCTACCTAGTTTCTGTGCCTCCAGTTCCCTATCCTGATGGATGAGTAGCCCCTTAGTTAGGTGTCTGGCTGGGGAGAGCTGTTATTTGCATGTGGTCCAGTGACATTAGATCTCACTGCCTCCCTTAATGGGAGTGACCTTGAAGGCCCCTCTCAGGAGATGCAGTTCCTGCTGGCTCCCTTACGATGGGAGAAATTTTGACTTTATTATATAACAGTAAAAGATGGGAAGTAAATGTGATGTGTTAATTTAACTCTCCTGAAAAAAGTATTTGCACAGTGGTTAGGCAATGTTTAAAGACCAGCTGCTTCTCTCTCAGTGGGAAACTGGGCCCAGGGAGGATGCCGGTCCATGTACTCTAGCAGTGTCTCTTGGCACATATTGGCCAGGGGTATTCCAAAGCCATAGCCTCTCTGCTGGGCACTGGCTGTCGACTTAGCAGGTAGCTAGCACCTTGCCACTCACTGAAGCAAGATGGCCCTACAGATGTCACATGTGTGCACATGTGTGCAGATATAACAGGTGTTGTCTCCACTGTCGTCTGAAGGTCACAAGAGAACATGCTTCTTGTAAGGAAAGTCCCATCTCCACCAGCCAGCTGCAGAATGCGTACCAGCTGGTGGCTGAATGTCTGCCTTGATGTCTGCTTTTCCCTGTCACCTGCTGTCCCCTGTATCCCCTGTGATTTTTGCTGTGGTGCCCTTGGGAGTCCTAGAGTGAAGCAGGCAGACTACATTGAGCTGCATCCTGAGGAGTCAGCCCTTCCTGAGGTAGCTGTCCTATTCATGACAGGAGAGATGAAGGTCTCAGGGCTGTCCCCCACCAACCCTAAGCACCAGCAAAGGACGGCCACTATACTTGAAGAGCCACTCTGGGGTATGTCAGCCCCAGCTAGGGCACTGACTCAGACATAAAAGGTCCATTTGAGGGGCAAGGGAGAGCTCTATGCTAGACAGACCCTTTAAGATGAAAGTCATCATAACCATATACCAAAACCAAGGTGATGGGCTGGGGACACTGAGGGAAAGTCGGCTTTCTGAATCAAAAGTAGAACCACTCAAGTGAGCAGTACCCAGTGACAGGTAGGAAGGGAGCAAGCAGATTCCCAGAAAGGGGTCCAATAGTCTGCAGACTTCCCTACACAGGGGACAGCAGGTGTGGAGGGGGGACAGGTAGGAAGAGAGAGGTGGGACGGCACAGTGGGGGAGATAGAGGCTGCCATGCAGGCTACGGTCATTGGAAATCTCCTTACTCACAGTGTAAGCCGATGACAGTTCTTCATGCACCACAGAAAAGGAAATAAGGCACAGGACACAGGTGGCATCCAAGGCAAAGAAAGACAGAGAAAGCAAAGAGGGTGTTTGCTCAGTCCTGCCCTGTGCCCATGAAATCCATACCTGCCACCGTTTGGGACACTTTCTCAGAAGCTTCCATGTAGCTACCACAGGGGTGCAATTTCAGTGAGCCGGGGAATATCACGTTCCATTTGCAGATCTTGATATCCATGTCACCTTAGACCCACAAGTGAAGCCGTGAAACTGCTTTGATGCAGAGGCCATGAGATGCTAGTGTCTGTGCTGTGAGACATCATCAGAGCCCCACTGGTTGGCACAGTCTCCTCTCCTGCTGCTAATGTTGTGACTGTTCGCAAATGGGAAAAGCAGCTGTCCCTCCCTTCTGGATATTAGTTAGGAAGGGGTAATGGGAGGCTGGGGTGGCAGTCACAGGCTTTTACCTATCACTGTTGACTCTCTTTAGAATTGTCCAAGTTGGCCATCATGCAGAGGTATGTGTGTGTATCACATCTGTCTCCCCCTCCCCCTCTTTTCCTGTTATTCCTTCTCTCTCCCCTCCCTCCCTTTTTCTTGACTTCTTTTTTCTTCCTCCTCTGATGCTTCAACTGTCCAAATAGCCCATCATCTCCAGCTATAAACTCTCTGGAGGGCAGGCATGGCTATCTTCTGGCTCTGAGACTCTGACCAAGCATGGCTTAGGATCCATGAAACTTGCTGCCTGGGTTTTAGTTGCTGTGACTTCTCCACAAGAGGGGTTATGTTTTGACAGGTCAGAGACAGATGTAGATTATGGGCATCCGATGGGCACTTAGCTCCCAGGCAACCCTTGGAATACTCAGAACACATATCTTGGCCTTCTGAGCCCCTCAGAGTTTCCTTCAAACAGCTGTAAGGTCAGTGACAAGTGGGGTGCCCCCCCATGAAGCCATACCAGATCCAGATTGTCTGGAGTGGGGTTTGGAAGGCTGCCTCAAGAATTATCATGTATATGTCATGCCTGAGGCAGGGGGATGGTTTTGGACAAGGTTTCAGCAAGGTCAGCTTCATATATTTCATTCTTTCTAAGTCAACTGTCTCAGAAACACCCTCTGTGAGGACACTCTGACAGACTCAGGGATAGATGTGAATACCTTAGGCACTTTCTCTCTTCTGCTGTGGGCTCTGGTAGATGTTAGAGACTCTATAGATAACCTGTGTGTGAACACTTGGGCCTGTGGTTGTCTTTTCTCTGGACCTGCTCCTATGAGCTTAAGCTCCTGGGCCTGTGACTTCAAGACCATCCCTCCCAAGCCCAGCTCTGATGGGTTCCATGGTGCTGGCTTAGATAGACTGGCACATGTTCTCAGATGCTCGAGGGTACTGGAGGGGCACAGAAAATGTCAGCATACTACAGACTTAGGAGACATTCTGCTTCAGGAAGGTCCTTGGATACTTGTCTCCAATAAATGCACCCTCCTCCCAATGTGTGACTTCAGCCTGTGCGGGGGTTCCATCTCAGACTGGGCCTTCTTACATTTGCCATGGAAGCTGCTGGACTTCTATGTGGTCACATTCATTTGTGATACCTGTGCGGTCAATTCACTGGTTGAGTTGACCGTGTCTCCTCACCATCCCTTCTCTATGTTTTTCCCTGTGAGGGTGGTCCTGGCTGCTCATGCTGACCTGTAACAGTCCCTATCGCCACGCTGTAGTCAGTAGGAGGACATGGATCTCAGCACACCTAGCGAGATCACTCCAAAGAATAAATCTTGTACCAATTCTGTATGTTACCATCAGAAGTAGCCTGTTAGGTGGGGTTCCCCTGTGTGGTGGTTTGAATAGGGTTGGCCCCCATAGACTCATATGTTTGAATGCTTGGCCCATAGGGAGTGGCACTATTAGGAGGTGTGGCCTTGTAGAAGGAGGTATGTCACTGTGGTGGTAGGCTTTGAGTTTACATATGCTCAAGCTACACCCACTCAGACAGTTCCATTCTGCTACCTGTGGATCAAGATGTAGAACTCTCAGCTTCTCTAGCACCATGTCTGCCTGGATGTTATGCTTCCCACTGTGAAGATAATGGACTGAATGTCTGAAACTGTAAGCCAGTCCCAATTAAATGTTGTCATTTATATGTGTTGCAGTGGTCATGATGTCTCTTGACAGAAATAAAACCCTAATTAAGACACCCTACCTTCTGTGCTTGGTCTCTGGGTAGATTTGGATTCTGTCCTCTATGGGCAGGTCACCAGGTATTCCCCTGACTTCTCGCTGAGTTTCTCGGAAGCACCTGTTGTTATAATATGAAGCCTTTTAAAAAACATCTGGTGCCCCATAAGTCTGCCTGCTAGCCAGACACTCAGCCACATAGTAGTATACCCACACATGTGTTAAGTGTCAAAGCTGGACATACTATATCAGGGTAACATAGGTGCTTCAGGAGGTGGAGGTGAGCATCAGGTTAACCATTCATAACACAGGTCTCCACAGACAACCTCCTTTTGTCCCAGAGCAGGACCCAAGAACTACTGGAGTCTCACTGCAGACTGGCAGTACGACTCTGCCTTGGAAGCCTTCAGTTCCATCACGCTGTGTGGAGCCTAACTGGATGGGCGTAGCTCAGGATGCTGGAAAGAGCTGTCTGTCTCAGTCTATAATGGTCACACATGAGATCCACTGGGGCTTATGCATAACATATAGGGCAGAGCCTGTGTCCTGCTCGAGTAAGCAGGCTCTTGAAGCTGCTGATGGGTTCCTCTTCCTCCATGTGCCTTTGTGAGTTGAAATGGTCCTAGTGCCTGAAGCTAGATAGGACTTGGTCACACTGTATGGCCTTCTGAGATTCTTCCTTGTTTCAACCACATGCTAGTGTTTGTCTGCAGACATTTATGGACTGACACATGGTAGACTGTACAGTAATTGTCTGTGGGAACAAGCCCCTTGCTGCATGGAACCAGCCTTTTGGCAGCAGGTCGGGAGCTTAGGGACACCCAAACTGCCGGTGAAGGTCATGAGAAAGACATATTCCTTGCATTCCCCATTTTTCCTACCCTGGTTCTTTCAGGAACATAGTACATGGCAGTGACCATAGACCACACAGACAGTGTTTCAGAGTCCATTTGTCAGCTGCAAGAAGTATCTGCTGAAACAGACCTGAAACACCCTAGCCAGGGGCTCCACAGTGGCTTAACTTGGTGCAGCCCAGATGCTGCCCTGCTTAGTGCTGGGTGTACTCAATAGAAAAAAATTCACTATGACTATCTCTGAGGGGACCCTATCCTCTGGGGGTGCTGCCAGAGACAGTTTTGTATCTTAGAAAATTTGTGAGTGGAGGCTCTGAAGGATTCCTGTTGTCAACTTAAAGCTTCAAACAGCTCCCTGTCCTGCTGCCACCTCAGTCCTCATAAGCCTACCTAAGACCTGTGTTAGAAGACAGGTCCTCAGCAGGACCTGTGTCACCTTGTAGGCTGCAGAGGCACCAATGGACAGCAGAACCACAAGATCTACTCTCTGGCCCCCAGACTCTCCTTGTTCATGAATGACAGGAATGGCATGGATGGCTCTCCTGGTGCCTGCTCTAGGACACCTGGTGCCTGCTGGCTTGGCCTTCTGAGGACACAAAAGGTATGTACTAAGCAATGGGAATGAATGCAGGCCCCGTTGGCCTTAGCTGGACCTGTGTCCCACCCACAGCTGGGGTTTCCTGAGCTATGGCCTATTACAGAATGGTTCTATGTGGCATTGGTCCTGACTGTGTCTGTACCACAGCCCTGGTGCCCTGACCTGGGGCACAGCCTTACTGCCCAGTGCCAGTGGCCTCTGAGGCCCCAACAGTGTTTTTACAACCCCTTTGACTGAGCCTGCTTCCAACTGATCACAGGCACAGGCTAAGCAGGGGGCCTGCATTGGACAACTGTTTTGGAAGCTGTTGCTGTAGGTAACCCATGTGGGACCCAGGCTTCTACACTGGCTGTGAGCCTAGGCTGCATGTTAATCACACATCCTTCAGGCAGCCACACTTCACTTCCGGGCTGAGCAGGGCTCTGTCAGCTTCTGTGGGAAAACGATGTCGGGGAGTGACTTGAAATAACCTTGCTCTAATTCAGTATGCATACTTATGCTGACAATTTCTTAAGAGGAGGATGATTTGGTTCCTTCCCAAATCTGCATTTAAATGAAGAGATAACTCATTCATCCTGGCACTCAGCACACCAGGCAGCCACTGAGGCTATGACAAAGACAGCTGCTGAATCAGCCCAGAGTCTGCTGTGGACCTATGTCTAAGGCATGGATGGCTCTTGCCTTACATGCTGGTGTAGACTCAGTAGCATGTGCTGCAGGTAGGTTATGGTAATCAAATAACTGAGAGTAGGTCTGTGTCTATGCATTCAGCCTGGCCAGAAAGTTCCTGGTGTGGCTCAGTGTTCTCCAGGCTACCAGGGAGCCATGGAGCTTCGGGTCTGGGTGGGATGACTTTGGACTCTAGAGATTCTGGGTCCTACATCAAGGCATCTCATTGTCCCACTGTTTCTGGCTATGTCCTGAGCAGTATTTTCTGACCATAGTGGGGCATAGCTGCAGCAGAGACCCAGACTCAGGAACTCAAGGGAGGGACTAACAGCCTAGCCTACTGGTCTCCCTTCTCTTGTCTACTATGACCCAGAAAGCAACCTGAACCCCTGTCTTTCCACCATGCTTAGTTACCTGGGTTGCTAGGTTGCCTGGGGTGTGATCTCTTGGTGGGTGTATTATGTCAGTAATGGATGGCCTGTCAGTGAGGTGGTATCTCAGATAAGATTTGTCAGTGGGGTAGTCTTTCAGAGGATGTGGTGTCTCAGTGGGTGTGGTCATTCGGAGGGGGTGGTCCTTCAGAGGGAGTGGTATCTTAGTGGGGGCTGTTCTGAATTTCACTAGTGCAGTAGTCATCTGTGCCTACAGAAAGAGCTCCAGCTGCCAGCTACAGGCTTTTCATGGTCACTATATTGCCACCACCCATTTACTGATCAAGAGAAAAGTGTTCCAAAGCTAAAGGACAGCCCAATGATGTAGCCATCATGGGCCCGGGGTGGGGGGCACAGTAACAGAGCCATCTCAGTCTCATTATAATGTATGGGGTCTTGGGGAGGGACCTTAGGAAAGTCTGGCTAGTGAGCTACTATGCTCTTGACTGGGCCATGGTCATCTGATGGCCATGAGGCTCAGAAGGGTTCCTCTGAGACTTCTCTGATATCTTTACCCCAAGCTTGCCCAGTGGCATCCCAACAGGGCAGAGATCCTCCTTGCCTCCTAAGTTCAGGTATTAGCTCTCACTAAAGACTTGTTTGCCCACAGACCTGCCTGGTGTGAACACTACAAAGTGGCTCTCTACCTCAGGCCAGGCCAGGCCCTATACATCCCCATACCTGGTCTCAAAGCCACTGGTGTTCCAGGGGGACACCAGTAGAGTCTAGGGGGAATGTGGGTGTTCAAAAAACTTTACAGAAGGGTGCTTGAACACATGGGCCCCGATGTAAAACCAAATCTGCCTCACTGAGAGACCCTGCAACAGCAAGCACATTTAGTGAGAGACCATCTACCAACCAGAGATCATCCCTTCAAAGAGACCACCCCTATTGAAAAGACTTCACTGAAATGCTACTCCACTAAGAGAACACTCTCCACTTAGAGGTCATACCCCACCCTGGCCAAGAGCATAGTAGCTCACTAGCTAGCCTTCCCTGAGGTATTCCCCAGGACTCCATACATTATAATGAGATGAGTGTGGCTCTCCTACCTGTGCCCTCACCGCCCATAGTGGCTCTACCATTTAGGTGCCCTTTGGCTGAGAAATACTCTTCATTTGGTCAGTAAATGGGTGGTGGCAATAAGTGACCGTGAGAAGCCCGTGGATGGCAGCTGGGGCTCTTCCTGTAGGCATAGGCAGCTACTGTACTAGCAGAATCCAGGGGCTGAGTGACAGCCACCCATTCTGATGAAACCAGGAAATGACTGTCAGTCAAGTGCCTAAGGTCCGTGGTGGCATGAACCTATAGTTCAGTATATGTGGTGAAGGGTGTGAAGCCTAGCCCCTTCCTCCCTTGGAAACCAACTCCATCTGGGGACAACCTTAATACAGATGCTGAGCCCAGCAGGTGTCAAATCTTCTCCCATGGCTTCCCTAGCAGGGTCCTCAAGACACCAGGCCTGCTCATGCCGATCTCTCTTCCCATGGTGTAACAGGGCCAGAAGCACCCTTACTCCAAGGATGGCTTGTCCTTGTAAATTCCAGTTCTTCATATTTTTCCTCCATAAGGACTTAGACCAAATTTAGCCACAAGCACCAGTTCCCCGTCTTCCTATCCATAACTCACAGCTGCCAGCTGCTGAGTTTTGAGGCAATTAGCAGAGACTCGTGCCTAATTTAAGATGGTGGGGCCAATGTGCATTTGGCCATTAAGACAGTGGACATAGAGTGCTGGAGGCTAAAGAAGCCCAGGACCCTTGAACAGAGAAGTGGGTTTATTTGTTATATGATAGGCAAGTCGTGTCTGTGATTGCCCAGGAAGCTAGCATGAGGGAAGCAGAGCCATCAACTCAGGCACCTTGGATCCACCTCTGGACTATGGGCTGGTATCCCCATGAGGTGGGTTCCGTCTCTTCCATCTGCTGAGGAACCCTCTTGGATAAACAAGGTATATGTTATAGATCCTCCCAGGGAATCCCTAGCTAAGAAAAACAGCTGAATCCAACTCTGAAGGTATTGGCACATGCCAGAACAAGTGGGATACCTCAAGGCAAAGAGCAGGCTTCTCATCTGGCTTATGCCTCCCTAATAAAGGTGGGCTTTGACATGCATGATGCCATGGGCTCTAAGAGGTTACACAAGCATAGACTCAGGGTACAAACTGTAGTGCAAGGCTGCTGACTAGGTGAGAATATCCCCAGTGCTACCTTAGACTCTTCTGCCTCATCACCCTGTTGGCTGAACTGGATTGTCTATTGAGATGTGAAGAGATATGAACTCAGTAGCTCTTGTAGTACATAAGGGAACACACCAACTTCTCTCTTCCTCTTGGCTCTCAGGAAGATCAAGACTGAATAAAGAAAGGCTCAATCACTTTGTGAATTAACTGATTTGCTTATGGATCCAGATTGTTTTGTATATAATTGCGTTTGGGTGTACATGCGTGCACACGCGTGTGTGTGCGTGCGTGCGTGTGTATGTGTGGTGTGTGTGTGTGTGTGTGTGTGTGTGTGTGTGTGTGTGTGTGTATGTGTGTGTGTGTAGGTCAGATGGCAATCTCAGGTGTTGCAACTCAGGAGTCATTTACCTCATATTTTGGAGACAGGGTCTATTATCCAGTCAGCCAGGCTAGCTGTCTAGGGACCCTCATGTTCTACCTCCTCAGAGCTGGGATTGTAAGTGTGTACCACCATGCCAGACATTTTTATGTGGGTTCTGGAGATCAAACTCAAGTCCTCATCTTTGTACAAACACTGCACCAACTGAACCAACTCCTCAGCCTCCAGATTTTTATGTCTATTTTAACTGTCCAATTCTATACATATAAGCAATGTTAAGCCAGCTCAAAACTCATCAAGCCAGCAAAGGAGATATAACATTTATAAAATAGGAAACTGATTTTCAGGATGCTGAGTGACTTGCCCACAGGCACCTATGCCACACTTTATTTCTCCCTCACACTGCTTCTTGCAAATCAAAAGAAGCCTTGGATGCATGTCTAGAACAAGCCAAACAAAGATAGCCTCAGAGGCTATCTCTGGTGCTCAATGGTCCCCTGCTCCTCCTTCAGCCCCAGGTAATATCCTGAGGGAGACAGGTAGCAGGCTTCTATCAACCATGCTGCTTTAGGGTCACATTCACCCTTTTATGGGCTGATCATGGAGTCCCATCTAGGCGCCACCTTGGGAGGGGCCATTTTAGAAAGCGGTTGGTCAGCAAGTTCTTCTACTTCTCTCCTGCCACTTTCTTTCAACAGAGTCCCTCTGCACACTCTGGTCTCTCTTAGACACCTGGTCTCCAAGAGGCCTCAGCTTCAGCTGTCTCCTGTGAGATGAATTACAGATTCAGGCTGCTGATCAACCCCAGTGAACCAGCAGACACTAGCATGGGGTCACAGTGACTGCTGTGTAATCAGTGCTGAGTGTTGACCTCTGTCTTTCCATCTGAATGTCCCTGAAGAAGGAACAGAGCTGCTAGGGCTGAAATCCACCTTAAGTATCAGATCCACCTTATGTATTGTTGGAATTGGGCCCAGTTGATTCTGAGCCTCAGATTTCTAGCTCAGCAGAAACTAAGAGACTCTGGGAGGATGAAGGTACAGGTTCCATGGTCCAGGAAAACTAGGGAGAAAGAAAGCAGTTTCTTTCCTGTTGTCTGGCAATGCCTGTGTGCTTGGACTGCAGGGGGTTCTGATATGGCCTGTAGCCAAAGGGAGGCTGTAATGTTTTCTGAGGGAGCCTGGACTCAAGCTGCCAGTCTGTGCTTGGGTAATATGTGGGATCAGGGCAGGAGTCAGGCTATGGGAAAGCAAGGACCCATGGGAATAGTGAATATACCTAGCCGTGTTTTCCTTCAGCCCAGGCTTGGAAGGAAACTGCAGGCTGAGAGAACCTGGGTCCTCTAGGGAATGGTATCCCCTGGCACCTATGTTCATGGAGCAAATGGGAAGAGTGCTTTCATCCCCAAAGGAAGTCAGGACTGGAACTCAAGTAGGTCAGGAAGCAGGAGCTGATGCAGAGGCCATGGAGGAATGCTGCTTACTGGCTTGCTTGCTTCTTCTGGCTTGCTCAGCCTGCTTTCTTATAGAACCCAAGACTACCAGCCCACAGATGGTACCACTCACAAGGGGCCCTCCCCCCTTGATCACTAATTGAGAAAATGTCTTACCTTCTCTGTGATAACTTCAGCTTGTGTCAAGTTGATACACAAAACTAGCCACAACAATTGACTTCTTGTCAACTTGACACACAAACACATCACCAATAAGCCTCGACCCTTACTTCCTTATTCATCCCCAAGATCTAAATAACTTTAAAAGTCCCACAGTCTTTACAAATTCTTACATATTAACATTTCAGTCCCTTTTAAACATCCAATCTCTTAAAATTCAAAGTCTCTTAACTGTGGGCTCCACTAAAATACCTTCTTTCTTTAAAAGGGAAAAATATCAGGCCACAGTCACAATCAAAAGCAAAATCAAACTCCAACCATCCAATGTCTGGGATCCACTCACGATCTTCTGGATTCCTCCAAGGGCTTGAGTCACTTCTCCAGCTCTGCCCTTTGTAGCACACACCTTGTCTTCTAGGCTCCAGATGCCTGTACTCCACTGCTGCTGCTGTTCTTGGTGGTCAT
>CM052703.1:58227380-58293583 GCA_028551405.1 Uromys caudimaculatus
TAACCAAAACCACAGAATCTTTTTTTTTTTTTTTTTTTTTTTTGAGACAGGGTTTCTCTGTGTAGCTCTGGCTGTCCTGGAACTCACTCTGTAGACCAGGCTGGCCTCGAGCTCAGAAATCCACCTGCCTCTGCCTCTCAAGTGCTGGGATTAAAGGCGTGTGCCACCACTGCCTGGCAAAACCACAGAATCTTAAATCAAACTAGCAATGGCCCTGATAAGAGTCTTTAATCTTCCCTCTGAAATTTCACAAGCCAGGCCTCCATCTTCTGCACTGTTCTCAACATTATCTTCCAAGCTCCTACAGAACACCCCACAGAGCTCTTAACATCCCAATGGCTCTTCTAGCTCAAAATTCCAAAGTCTTTCTACAGTCCTCCCCAAAACATGGTCAGGTTGTCACAGGCATACCCCACTTCACTGGTACCAATTTGTCTTAGTCAGGGTTTCTCTTCCTGCACAAACATTCTGACCAAGATGCAAGTTGGGGAGGAAAGGATTTATTCAGCTTACACTTCCATGCTGCTGTTCATCATCAAAGGAAGAAAGGACTGGAACTCAAGCAGGTCAGGAAGCAGGAGCTGATGCAGAGGCCATGGAGAAATGCTGCTTACTGGTTTGCTTGCTTCTCCTGGCTTGCACAGCCTGCTTTCTCATAGAACCCAAGACTACCACAGATGATACCACCACAAGGGGCCCTCACCCCTTGACCACAAATTGAGAAAATGCCTTACTGCTGGATCTCATGGAGGCATTTTCTTAACTGAAACTCCTTTCTCTGTGATAACTTCAGCTTGTGTCAAGTTGACGCACAAAATTAGCCAGTACACTAATTTTATAATGAATCTTGACTTTCGATTAGTGTGGACTCAGAACCACCTATGAGTTTAGTGAGGCACATCTGGGTGTGCCTGCGAAAGTTTCTTCCCAGAAGAGTAGATCATGAGAGTTCTGACCTAACCAACAGGTTAGTCCTTTGATGGGTTCATAGTATGATGAACTATTCGGATGTGTGGCCTAGTTGAAGGAAGGAGGTCTCTGAGGGCATGTCCTTGGAGACTGTGTCTTGTCCTGGCTCCTTCCTATGTGCCCTATGGTTTGCTTCCTGTCTGCACTAAGGTAATCACCTTTTTCTACATGCTTCCATCATGGTGATGTCCTTCTGTATTAAGCATTACCACACACTGAATTCTATGAAACTGTGAGTCAAGTTAAAGCCTTCCTTTCTTAAGTTGTCTCTCAGGTATCTTGACCACAGTGGTACAAGAGTAACTCATACTGCTGGTGTGACTACGGGTGTGGACATCAGAGCTCTGTACACATGTTAGATACTCCCATATTGTCAGTGACCAGTCAGTAGGATACCAATATAACGGCAGTGTATTTAGTCAGGGACAGCCAGGCCAGTGTCAGGCACTGCTCAAGTATCTCCTACAGTCCTGTTTTTGAGATAGAGTGGAACCTAGGGCTGACACTACCCAGAGTAAAGGTGACCATTGAGTCAGAGTGTCTCACTTCCCATCCACGTCAGCAGCACTTCTGGGGACAGTGAGTATGTGTGGGATGTGGGTTACAGAGCAGGGACTACCTTGGGTCCAAGGTTCAGTTAATATGGAGGTGCTATGTTCTCAAGCCTGAAGTCACAGGTCTGGGGCAAAGGGGAACTCATTGATGACACAGGAAGCATCAGACCTGGACTCTGCCCAGGTATTTCAGACTTCAGATGATAAGATTCCTGTGCTACTGTCTTCTTCTGTCAGTGAACATAAATGTCTCTGGCCCATTCTCCTAGAAGAGAAAATCTTGATAAGAATCCGGTTGATGTCTCTACAGAACAGGCAGGAGGTGCTGGTCTGGGCTCCTATCTGTGGCTTCGTATCACCCCGGGTCCTGGTGCCTACTACATTGGCCACACTGGCTCATTCTCAACACCGAGAGCCAACAGATGCTCGCTTTCACTGCGTTGGTATGACACCCCATGCTCATG
The DNA here is from genome assembly GCA_028551405.1 of Uromys caudimaculatus. Classification (NCBI taxonomy): domain Eukaryota; kingdom Metazoa; phylum Chordata; class Mammalia; order Rodentia; family Muridae; genus Uromys; species Uromys caudimaculatus. The sequence goes on from CM052703.1 coordinate 58,229,368, forward strand.
TGCACAAAACCCAGAAACATGGCCCCAAGAGCTTAAAACCAATTTATTTCCTGTAGGTCACAAATCTCTCTGATGAAAGTCTAGGGATGGATATCAATATTGTCCTCATATTTCTAAGTGCTTTTATACACTATGCCAACAGGTGTGGGAGGGAGGGAGAAGAAGGGAGAGAAGGGAAGGAGGTAGAGGACAGGAGAGAGGAAGGGAGAAAGGAGGGAGGGAGAAAGGAGGGAGGGACAGAGAGAGAAAGTAGGGAATGAGGTAGGAAGAGAGAGAGAGAGGAAAGAAGGGAGGAGGAAGGAAGGAAAGGAGAAGGAAGAGAGAGATTGAGACAGAGACACACAGAGACACAGAGAGGGACACAGAGAGAGAGAGACAAAGAGAGGGACACACACACAGAGACACAGAGAGAAACACAGAGAGAGAGACACAGAGAGGGACACAGAGAGAGAGACACAGAGAGGGACACACACACAGAGAGACACAGAGAGAGACACAGAGGGGGACACACACAGAGAGACACAGAGAGAGACACACAGAGAGAGAGAGAGACACAGAGGGGGGCTATACAGACCATACCTAGAGAAGCATGGAAGATAAAAGCTGATAGGCCCACAAATGACTGAGCTCTGGGAATCAAGTGAGATGACATCATGGACACAACCCCTCTTCAAGGTTACAATGAGCTTGCAGGAACTTAATTGTATAGTTGGTCTTTTCTTGTGGAGGGAGCACTTTTAAGCATATTCTGGCCATTTGTTGGGTGTACATCAAAACATGGACTTAAATAAAAGTCTCATAGGATGCTTATGGGTCCCTATGGCTATCTGACTGAGGTGGCTAAGTCTTATGTAGTCTTGGCTAGGCTATAGAAAACCTCTAGAACCCCTCTAGGTGTCTCAGGCTGGCTCTGCTGTGGAAGCTGCTGACAGGTCCAGGAGGAGGTCATAGCCCTAAGGTGCCTAGCAACCTGGAGCAGACACCTGGAAGGGACTTCTAGACGGCGGCCTGCTTGTCCTCTCTCCCAGGAAGCCAATACCACCCCCAGGATGGGTTTGCATGGAGCTACCCACGATGTTAACTTATTTGCACAGTGGCACAGAATCAGTATTCGTGCTGCGCACGGCTGCAAATCCCATTAGTCTGGGCGTTGAACAACAATGCACAGAAGACTGTTAAAAAATTAATTTCAAGTTTCCTTCAGCTTGCACTTAGTTTGTTAAAGTAGTTTGCACTTGAAGAGGCTCTTCCCATTGAAAAAGCAAAACCATGAAACCCAAAAAGCTAAATTTACCTCTGTGACCAGAATGTAGAGCAGAACTGCCTGAGATTTTAGCTAACAGAGGCAAGCAGGTGGAGGTGGGCAGCATGCAGACCGGGTGCCCATTCGGGCAACCAAGACTCATACTCTCAGAACTGCTAAGCATAATCCTATCTGGGAACAAATGGTAAATTTAATTAGTGCATACTAATCAGAAGTTTATGAGCAGAGTTAATGAACTGGTCTGGCCTGCTTTAAAGCTGATTTGTCCTTGGTTAGAGCCCTAATCCTTTAGGCTCATGGCCATCATGTGCAGAGGACCACACTGAAGACTAGAGGTTGTCCCCAGTTCCTGAGAAGGGAAGAACAAAGGACTTCAGTTCAAGGGATTGTACTTTCCTCAAATTTGGAGAGTCGTGAGATGCTTCTAGGACTGATAGGCCCCGGGAACCTGAAGTCAAGTTGAAAAACAGTATGACCCCATTAACTTGAGTTTTATTCTTTAACTAGAATGGATAACACAGACATTCTTTAGAGGCTGGGAAACCAAATCCACATGCATGGGTCAATGTCTACTTCTAGCTGGAAAGAGTCTTCCAGGAATGCCTGAGGGGTTTTATGAGGTCATGATGGAGGCTCTGTGTAGTTGGATCGGACAGAGATGAGCCCCAGGCTTCTCAGCTGACCTCTCCTCACAACGGTCACTGGTTTTCTTTCCCAGCAAATCTGAAGTTTAATGATGTTTGTAGACTCAAGACTAGTCACTCAGCAAGCAAAGTTCATGGGAAACCAGGTTTCCCTGACCCGAGTCACAGCTATGATTTAAAATTCCAGAGGCAGGGAGGAGCTCTGAGGCTGAAGATGCCAAGCAAAGGATGCTGGGGCAGGGCCAGGTGTACTGCTTCACAACAGGATGCTCCACCCTGGAGCGTAAGGGCTGATGGGCAGGGAGGTCTCTCTAGGGCCAGGCTCTCTGTGACCCGCTATGGAAAGTAGACAGTTCACATTAGCATTCCTGGATGCAGCCCTGATTGAACAGTGTTGGGAGAGCATTGCTTAGGATCTCATGGGAGAAGTCTGGCCTGCTTCCTCTGCTGTATATGGGCTCTAGACTGCTCCTGCTTCTCATTCAGGCCTCTGGCTAAGCTTTTCTTTTGAATTACATGTGTACATACATGTATGTCTGCAAGATGATGTGTATACGTGAGTGTGGTGGTCCCCTGGAGATGAAGGCACATACGGTTGTGATCCGCCCGACATGGGTACTGGGAACCAAATTTAGATCTTCTGCAAAAGTGGTAGGTGCTCTTAACTGACGAGCTGTCTTCCAGCTCCCTGTATTGGTTTTCTTGACTTCCCTTCCTCTTCTCTGGCAACTACCTCTGTAAGCTCAGATCACACTTCCTCATCATGGGACTTGCCTGTAGGCCACACTTGGATGCTGTGCAGGAGATAGACTGGTCTCTATTAGCCTCTGAGATAGTCTCATGAGTAAAGGTAGAATATCCCAAGGCAAGGAAATACACGTCTCTCATTATGAAAGTCACTGCTGAGAGACTTACTTCATCCATGATAAGTTTGCATTGGGATAAAAGGAGTTTGCTCTGGAATAAAATTTGGATAATGCATTCCCTTCAGCCTCAGAAATTCTCTTCACCCTTGGCTCTATGCCTTTAGGCTCTTTTTTGGATTGACTTTGGAGGCCCTGCTCTGCCCTGCCATGCCTTGCCCAGGGCCCAGAGCAGTCATCCAGGAAAGGCCATCTTGGCATGGTGAGGATACCTGGCTGAGTGTAAGCTGCAGACACACCTTCTTTGGGAGAAACTGTAGAGGACATCAGAGGCTCCTGAGATGGCTGACCTTGCTCACCGGCATTGTGCTCAGTACCTTGGGAGCCTCAGAGAAGCACAGGCCCATCAAGGCCCAGAGACAACAAATGGTCCTGCCTGAGGCCTCCCTCTGTGATACAATCCCTATCCTGAGAGCCTGCCTGTGTCTGTGAGTGAATGAAGAACAGGAGCCCCAACTCCTCACTAGGTTCCTGAACTCAGGACTTCTGTGCCATTTGCCACCCCAACAGAGCCCTTAGGCAAACCTTGACAGCCCCCATGCACCCCAGTCTCTTCCATGCTCTTGGGGCAGCTCAAGTCCAAATGCTGTCTCATGGTATAGCACATTTGAAGGAGGGCACATCAGCCCCTGGAAACAGGATGGCAGAGTGAAGACCCCAGGTTGGTACTTCTTGAGAACAGTCAGAGTAGAGGGATTGTTGGTGCCATTAGTCAGTGTACCCCTACCTTAGGCACTTGTGTTTGAGGAGGAGGAAACAAGTTTTAGGGTGATCCTAATCTTCTGGTGCTGTCCTCTATATGAACACAGAATTAGCCTTCCAGTGGGGACATGGGATAGGTTAGCTTACTGCAGAGTTGGTGGTGTGATTTTCATACTGCTTTCCTCAGTTATCTGACTTCTGGAGTTGGCAGGCCTAGGCTTTGAGGCCTTGGGGTGTAGGCCACTGCAGGTTCATGTCACCTCTGCTGCCTGTTGTTGACCTCAGATATCCTGGGCCCTTGTTAGAATTTTTGTTCCCAGTAAAGGAGAGTGCACTGGATTAGAGTTCTAGCCAGAGAAGACTCATCCTGCGGCCACTCGTCACAAACACAATGACTATCCGAGGGTCAAGATGGCCCTCGGACTGACCCCAGGACAAAGCTGACCCTTAGAACAAGCTGGCCTCCATAGCAGGGACATCCACAGGATTTGTGGTACTGCCCTTTCCTTGGCTAAGAGGAAGGAAGGTGATGCTCTTTCTGATTCTGGGGTCCTGGGTTCCCACATTCGCCACTCTCCCCTCCAAGAACCAAACCAGTGGCCTCTCTGGACAGGGGCTGTGTACGATGGTTATCTGTGTCCTTGAGCCCTTGGAGTGAGGCCTGGGCTGCAGATTGAGAAGACAGTTTTCCGAGTCCCAGAGGGGTCCAAATGGGGCAGCCGTGATTAATCACCAGATGCAAATAGCTCATTTAAAAAATTAATCACACCAGGACGATCTGATTCATTATTCAGCACTTGAGTGGTGTGCACAGAATTCCTAACAACCTGTCAAACTAGAGATAAATGACGAAGGACCACTGTCCCTCGGCGGCATTTCTTGTCCTGCCTCAGCAGGACACAGGCTTTGATGGGCTCCGGGGAATCAGGGAGGCTGGATTCTTTCAATATGGGTGGCGATCCTGCTGTATGAGCCCTGACAGGCAGTATATAGGCAGACCAAGAAGTGCCTAGTTCCACCCTGTCAAAATGGATGTCCCAGTTGAGGAGATGGCTCAGTCAATAAAGTCTTTGCTTTGCAAGTGCAAGGACTGGAGTTCAATACCAGAACCCATTAAACAAAAACCAAAAAAGGGCATGGGAGCTTGTGTTTGTAATTCCAGCACTGGGGAGGCAGAGACAGCTCACTGACCAGTAAGCTCTGCTTTCGTGACAATTTCCAGGCCAGTGGGCAAACACTCAAAAGCCAAGATGAGCAGCAGAAACCTGAGGGATAATACTTGAGGTTGTCCTCTGGTTTTCACACATACACATATACGTGCACCTACACATACATGTTCACCTGCATACTCAGGGCACATGCATATGCACGCTCACGCACACTCACACATAGACCTCTTTCCTGTCCATGGTGAGGGATGCTTACTCTGTTTTTGGTAAGGGTTCCTTTATCTTCTCCACAAAGAAAACCACCCTGCCTTCCCCATGGCATAGGTTTCCCTGACTTGCCTGTCAGAGTGATGTTTATGCATGATCCACCCGTGACTAGTGAGTTAACCCTTTGTGACTGCTGTATAGGAATGTGGTCCTTGCCAGGTCTTTCTTACTATCCTCTGCTCTTCCCAGAGAGTGGCTCCTCAGCTGCTCCCCTAAGAGTATCATCATCTCTTTGCCTCTGACAGCACAGGTTGTGTGTGACCCCTACATCTGCCAACTTTGAGCCCTGGCTGCAGGCCTGTTCTGTTCTGCAGGGACTCAGATGGATGCAGGAAAAGGAGAGGCATCATCAGATGACACAAAGGACAGAGCCATGATGTTTCCTGATGTGTGGATAGAGCTCTGGTGGCACGGAGGCCACTCCTCTCCGTGAGGTGCCTTTGCTGTGATGCTCTTCAGTGTTAGTCGGGCAGCTCGGCAGCATGATGAGCCCCTTCTCTTTTCCATCCCATTTTGCAAGCAGCATGTTTGCCCCTCCCAGCGCAGGGAGCCACAGATCATTGTTGCCAGAGCTATCCAAGGAGGAAGGTCCACATGCTGTCTGCAATGATGAACACCTCAAGGTCCAGCTATACAGATCCTAGTCCCACAGCCTGATAGTGTCATTGATGGAAGTGGAGAATCTTCTATGCATGGAGGGTGGTTCAGCTCTGTGTCTGTGAGATTTGGCATGGCAGAAAAGCATGCAAAGTTATCAGCAGGTGCTCTGGTTACACTGAGCAGGATGCAGAAGCCACAAGGCATCGGCAAGTGCACTGACAGGCCAGGGTTGGCTTGCTCATGGGATGTGCTTCTGTGGTGTGGACCTGAAGTGGAACTGACTGTGGTCTGACCGACTGCAGGGCATTAGCGAGAGATAGAGTCAGGAAGGAGATTTCAAGATGGAGGATAGTTCATGGACACTTGTGTTGTCTCTTGACCTCAAACGAAACAGATTTTGTTTGTTGAATTCATGTCTGTAAAGGGGGTGTGTGTCCATTTAGAGCCAAGCATCTTATCCTGGCCATGGAAAGAATCTTGGAGAGAACCAGTGGGAGGGAGCCACATCAGTGAGATCCCCCAGGCGTCAGGACAGATTACCACATACTGTAGAGCTCAACAACCACAGACATTTGTTCTTATATCCCTGAACCCTTAGTGAGGTGAAGGCAGGGCCTTGTTCCCCAAGGGCCTGGGAGTAGTGTCCTTCTCACCTTTTCTATTCTGGGTGGCCAATGACAATGTCCTTTGAAGTCCCTGGGCTATATTCCTATGGTTTTCACCTCTCTAGTGAGTGATGTGGCCTCTTCTTTAGACTGGCTCAGGCCTTCTACTCATTTCTTCTGTGAAGACACTTGTCATTGAGCTTAGAACCTGTGGACAACATGAGCTGTCCTCATGCCAACATCTTTCCAAGACATCTGTAAACACTCCCACCCTCACCAATAGATTCCTAGCTCCAGGTTTGGGGATAAGGTAAAGATGTATCTTCCTGAGATCCTCATTCAATCTACAACAGTTCTCAGGCCTGGGGGGCCCCAGTACTCACTATCTACACACCCGGGTGCAGGATGAAGCCAGCAGGACATGTATGGTAACAAGACTGCAACAGGAACCTTAACCCCTATCTCGGGAAACTATTGGCCTTGTTCAAAGGTCCTGCCCCAAGACTGTCACCCTGGGACTCAGACTTCCAGAAGTATGGTAGATGGGAGCAAGTTTCTCTTTGGAATCCTTTTGGGCTGTGCATGGTTGGTCCAGGAGGCTGTGGGCAGACAACTTGTAGGTTGACTTTCCAGAAAGCCACATTTGCAAGAGTACAGCTGGGGTGAAGGTGCTGTTTTCCCTGTATTTTGCTATGGATATTACTACTTTAAGGCTAAAATCACACTAAAGGGTACAGGAGTGCTACAAACAAATAAAACATATGATTCTGCCAGGTGTGGTGACACGTGCTTTTAATCTCAGTACCCGGGAAGCAGAGTAATGATTCTCTGAGTTCAAGGCCAGCTTGGCCTACATAGCAAGCTCCAGGATAGCCAGAGCTACTAGCAAGCTCCAGGACAGCTAGAGCTACAGAGTGAGACTCTGGCTTTTTTTTTTTTTTTAAATACATATACACATAAGCACATGCACACACATATACATCTATACCACACACATATATGAATATTACTACATAACGTACACATACATACACACAGACACATACATACATACATACATACATACATACATACATACATACATACATTCATACATATGGAGCAGGGTGGCAAGCAGATGTAGTGGAGCCCAGCTCTGCACACCTACCTGACCAGAGATCTGCTGAGACTCAAAGTTGTGAGATAATCTCCCTCCACAATCCCAGGAATGAGCTGTCCACAGACTTGACCTGACTATCCTCAACCCTAACCCTAACCCCAGTCCTAACTCCAGCCCCAATCCCAATCCTAATCCTAACCCCAATCCTAATTCTAGCTTTAACTCTAGTCCAAATTGCATGCATGCTACATGGGGAAATCAGCTCTCTCCTCCCACCATGTGGATTCAGGATCAGGTCATTAGTCTTGGCTCCAGCATCTTTCCCTGCTGAGCTGCCTCACAGGCTTTTGTGAAGCCAACTCTACAGAAGAGACTTAATCTAAATGTTAATGTTTGTTGAACAGGAGACTGAGGATCTGGGCTTGCAGTTCCAGCCTCTTAAAGGTGAGAGATGACCTTTGATTTTGGACTGGAAGTGCAGACTTCATGGGAAGCAAAATGTCCTCTCCCTGCAGCCTGGAGATGCTGGAAGCTGCTGCTCATATATCCATGGGACAGAGGGACCACAAACCACAGAGCGTGTGAGTTGTGGGCGTCTGGGCCCAGGTGCATGTGGTTTGGCATTTTCTTCAAGCTTCAGCTTGGCTGCAGCAGCATTTCTTCCCACAAGAGCCTGGGCAGAACTCTGAGCTTCCTGTTGCTTCCGCATCTTGCCTGGCAATTCCCTGTGGAAAGTGCTTCATTTTAAATTTTGGAGCAGGCTGTTTTTATTCTCGCCCCCATAGATGAGAAGCTGCTGCCCTCGAGTGGGCACCTGGGACGTGGAACAGGTGTGAGATAGGCAGCCAACCATATCCAGACACCTGCTACTGAGCTGTGCCTGACTCTCCTTGCAGGCTGTGGCTCTGGGTCAGCCCCCTCCTCTCTACAGGGCACACCTGGCCAGAGCCTGCAGCATGCAGCCTCTAGCTGCACCACAGGCAAGGACTAGCTAGTGCAAGGCCATACATGAACTGCACAGGGTCTGTGGCTGTGCCTCAAGACTGTGCAAGGCTCATAGATGGGATCCAAATAGGGAGGAGAGGGGACCCTTGCTGGCTCCTGTGGCTGAGTAACAGCAACTACATTCTGCCTTGCACAGCCCTCACAGGTGTTTGTGTTGGGATCCTAAGGGAGCAGGTGTACCTTTCTCTTTTGAGCGGGCCCAGGACAGCACTCTCACTACCCTCCATCTCCTCCAACAGAGGCTATAGTGTCACACTTGGCTCCTCATTTCTCCATAGCCTTCCTGGGAATGGAGAACTGAAGGCAGCTATAGGAAGAATGTCCTGGACTGGATCCAAGTCAGAAGGCCCCCAGGAATGTCACAGAAAGCTCCATTCTCTATGCTACTGTCTCCCTCTGTCACACAAGGCTCTGGTCTTGGCCAACATGAGCTTCAAGGATTCTGAACTGTTCTCTTGAGCCACCTCCTACCTGGCCATCTGACAGATGAGCCTGGTGTCCTGGGTTTCACCGTTGTGTTATTCTCTACTGGACCTAGCTACTCCCTTAGTTATCTTTCTATTTGGTCAGTCAACAACTTCGACGTTCCCACTCATCACTCTGTCACCTGCATTCCTGGGCACATCCCAAGTTCCAGGGTGGAGCCTTTCTACTTTTTTTTTTTTTTTTTTTTTTTTGGTTTTTCGAGACAGGGTTTCTCTGTGTAGCCCTGGCTGTCCTGGAACTCACTCTGTTGACCAGGCTGGCCTCGAACTCAGAAATCCACCTGCCTCTGTCTCCCAAGTGCTGGGATTAAAGGCGTGCGCCACCACTGCCTGGTGCCTTTCTACTATTTACAAGGGCCTGGGCACAAGCTCTCCACATCAGTTTCAGGGCCATGCTGACCAACATTAGTAGGTGCTTCCACCTGGCAGGCCCGGCTTGGGTGCTGTGAGGGTTTCTTGCCATTGGGGTTTGTGTTACAACTTAGCTGCAAATGTTACTCAGTAGCTCATGTGCTGAAGGCTTCAGAGGTGATTGGGTCATGAAGTCTCTGACCTCATCAGTGGATCAACCCATTTATAGATTTAAAGCTGAAGGAAATGTTGGGGTGGTGGCCTGTGTAAGACATAAAGCTAGTTGGAGGGAGGGAGTTTTGGAAGACTGTGCCCTTGGAGGCTATATCTTAGTCTCTCTGTCTCTGTCTCTCTGTCTGTCTCTGTTTTTTTCTCTCTCTCTGTTTCTCTCTCTCTCCTCTGCTATGTGCTCCCACAATGTTGAGACCTTACCCAACAGGCCAAGAAACAAGAGTGCTAGGTGATTATAGACTGAAACATGAGTCAAGATAAAGCTCTCCTCTTTCAGTTGTTCCTTCGGCTATCCTGTCACACTGATGGGAAGCTGATGAACGGGGGGAGGGGGGTGCTGGAGGCTCTGGAGAGTATACAAAGAGGCTGGAATGGGCTCTCAAATAGATTCCTTAACTGGAGTCTAGAATTGAGTACTATTTTCCAGTGATGGGGGAGAGGCACTGCACACAGCTAGCTGTGTAAGTTATAGCAGTGATGGAGCTGTGAAGGAATGACACCAATTTGAGCCTGAGTCAGGACAGGTGTGTAGTCATGCCTCTGGGTCCCCTTTGGCAGGAGGCACAGTGAGTCACCAGAGAGGTGGGGTCACCTAGGCCACGTAACCCACACAGGTGACTCAGAGAAGAGGTTGGCACATTTCTCTACCCAGCCAAGCTTCTAGAGCCACCACTGGCAGGAGAATCTCTCCAAAGTCACAGTCTCAAGCAAGATTCTTCTGGGACCTGCATCCTCCACGAGGAGTCCCTTAGTCACAGTGAGCATGAGCTTATCCTATTGACTATTGCCCTAGCAGATGACATAGAGACAAACAGATGTAGCAAGGTGGAAGGTAGGAGCTGAGAACTAACTCAGTCAGTAAATTCTTGGCTCGGTGGCTAGCCAACCTAGCCTCTTTTGTGAGTTCCATGTCATGATAGACCCAGTCTCAGAAGTAAATAGCTCTTAAGGAGTGACCCAAGGTTGTCCTCTGACCTCTCCACGCATGTGTGTACACTCACACATTCATCTGCACACATGAATGCACACAAGAAAGATTTAAATTCAAGGATAGAGAATTGCGGCTTGCATACCCAATGAAGGGGATCTCTGCTTCCGTCCGTCATGTTTCTTACCGAGCAGACTCAGTGGCATGACAATGGCCTTATTCTCTCACACAAGGTTGGCCCACCGTAAGGCAGTTTTACATGCAGAAAGAGTGATGTGTGGCACAGGCGTCTGATTTGCAGACACAGCTTGGTCTCATTCAAGTGTCAATTATAAATGCCTCCTGGTTCTTCCAGCGATGTGTAGTGGCATGTCCTCCCACAGTCTCACAGTGAGGCAGCCCCTGGTGAACCAGTTCTCTTCTTACCTCATTGCCATGAGATCAGTCCTCAAAGTTGACTGTCCAGAGATGGGCCTCAAAGGCCTCTGGGGCGGGAGCTGAGTGTGCTCAGAAATGGCCTCTGCAAGGTTTGATGCATCTTCCTTAATACCAAAAGAATGGGTGGCTTTTGATACATATTTCAAAAATAAAATCCGCTAGACTTTGTGTGGGATGCTCCACAACTCAGGATGTGTCCTTCCTTTGATGGCAGCACAATGACAGGCACCCTTGGCTTTCACTGCAAAGTGTGGGAATTTTTAACAAACCTTTTGTTGTTAAAGAATGGGAGGAACATTTGCTGGCTCGGGCTTCAAGTGCCCCTGGAGCTCCGAGCGGGGGTGTTATACTGAGCTTAGTACCTGCTCAAACTATTTGCTTTTAAAGTTTTATTTTTAACTGGAGCATCCAAGCCTCAGGTTTGGGGGCCAGGACCAGAGGCAGGGGCGGTCCAGAACAAGACATCTCTTCATCCAATAAGGAAAGATTGCTCTGAGTCTACCTTCCTATAGCTCTTCAGGTTTAGCCCTGCCCCTACTGAGTGGGTGGGGACATGTTCATCCACAGCCCCCTCTTCTGGTTCATAAGATTGTCCCCATGCAGGGACTGACCAGAAACCTCAACGTGTTCCTGGTATCTACAGTGGGATGAACACCCAGGTCGCTCTCAAGTCCCATGAAGCACATGTCTGAAGGATGTTGCTAAGGTTCTAGGAAAGCCTCCACACACAGGACCTGATCTTGCCTCTCTTCCAGAAGGCTCACTCCACCACAGTCTCTGTGCTTATAACCACTCAAATCTAAACTGTAGCCAGTCTTTTTAGCAGTCCTCGGAGTCATATGCGAGGGATCCCTATGTCCTTAATTGATGAAGCCTAAGGACCAGGTAGCTTCTGCCACCAGGAAGGCAGCTCAGGCCACACAATGGTCACAGACTGGTTCAACACCATCATGAAATCTTCATTGTGGGAGAAAATAGCAAATCTGGACTTTCTAATATTTTATTTAGGAGGCTCAATTATTCACTAAGTCATAAGCCTCCAGAGACCCTAAATGGCCTGTACAGTTGGGTGGCTCTGTGTGCATGGCCCTTGCTGTTGGGGGGCAGGGAGCATGGGTGCAGGAGACTCCACCCTGGGGCAGGAGGCAGTCTGGATCTCTGCCTCTGCCTAGAACCTGAGATTTCTAAGTGACCCAAGAAAAAGAAAGGGGGAGCCAGGCGGATCTTGGAGTCTTACTCAGAAATATTTGCTTTGGTATTGCTGATCCCATACCCATCCTCTTCCTCGTGGGCTCATCTTTCAAGGTTGTTTGGGTTCAGTCAAGTGAGGAGTTGATCCTACCATGGAGCCTCAGGATTGTACCTGCACCATCCACTGAGGTACCTACATGTCTGTAGGGTCTTTCTGGGGCCATCTACACCCACCTTTGAAGTGTTAAGAAGATTGCTGACCTACAGTCTCTACTGTAGGTGACCAGTCTCCTCGGTTGCTAACTGTGATAGGTCTCTGGTTGACATGGTGAGGCAGCCACAGGAAGATTATTTCAAAGCAAAGTTTCAGGCTGACTCATTTCCCTGTAGATAATAGAAAAAAATTGAAGTTTGCTTCCCAAGGGGGTAGAATCAAAGGCAGTAAAACAATGTGGGGTCACTTCCCAGCTACCTGCCTGACCACCAGACAGTGACAAACTTCTGAAGAACACCAGTGAGTGGTGATGGCAGCCAGCCAGCCAGAGAGGTATGTAGTCTTGTATAAGCCTCTAGGGGAAATGATGCCTGTAGTTATGACAACCCAAATCAATTATCTCCTTCCCCAAAGTCCAAGGACCACATAACCAGAAGCATCATCTACACAGATCTAGATTCCAAAAAAGCCCTGCCTGGGAGGAATTTCATTCATCTTTTTGTGGAGGGAAATAAGTTTCGAATTCGAGGAGGAGAGGTCTTGCAGTTCAGTGGTCATTCTGCCTATTGGCAATGTCCCAGCCCTGATTTGGAGAGGTAGAAGCAAGCCTCAGCACAGCTGAAGAGACGGTCCTCCCATGAGGCTAGTGGAGACTGAGAATCTATAGGAGCTTCTCATTTCTGTTACTGCTCTGAGCTCTGTGTCCCTAGAGCTAGAAGAAGAGAAGCTGTGATCTGGGCTGTAAGTCTGCAAGCTCAATAGCATAGAAACAAGAGTTCCCTGGCCTCACTCCTGGACACTACTGCCTCACAAGGACCCACCCACCCATGCTCAGTCATGGCCACGACTCTGGTGGCTTGAGACCTGCTGAGTCAGCATCCCACCGTATGAACATCCTGGAGTTCCCAGGACCAGCCGACATCTGTCAGGATAGCACATGTTTTGAGGTGTGTCTGTTAGTCTTGGCTGTTGGAGGTGTTACTCTGGCTGACTCTTGTCCTCACATAGGTTGTGACTGCTTTCTGCTTTTGTAAAGAGGTATATGTAGCACATAACCCTAACAGGATTACTTATCATTGTGGGTGAGAGTTTTCAATAACCTTGGCAGAGCCAAGTGAAGGGTTTATACTTGTAATCTTAGCTCTTGAGAGACAGAAGCAGGAGACTTACAAGTTCGAGGCCAGATTGGTCTACATAGCAAGCTGCAGGCCACCCAGGGCTACATATTATCTCAAAAGGCTAAAACCCAAACCATCCCAATAGAACCAATCCAGAAGCTAATGGTGATGTGGATTTTGACAGCCAGTCTGCACCAGCCATCTGAGCAGTAACTTTTGTCTTTTCTTCTGGAATCTATAGGGATGACACCATTTAGCAAAGTACCTGACTCAGGTAGCACAATGATGGAACCAGTACGGAGGCAACTTATCTCCATCCTCTCAGATAAATGTCAGTGTCTGGCCTTGAAGCAGAAGGGCTTTGGGGAAAATCACCCTTCTCCCTACCCTGCAAGCAATGACAAAAGTCCAGCAAAGTCTGTTCCATGATCCACAGTGTTTCAAGGATGGCTAGTCCTCTGACAGTTCCTGATTAGCTAATCAGTGCCCCTGGGGAGAGGGATGGAGGGCCAGGGAATGCCTTCCTGAGTCAGATCTGCCACGGCTGATACATTGGTAATTTGCCAAGTTATAATTCAGATACTTTTAGCGGTCAGATAGCCAAGGTCACCTAAGTGACAGCTTTCTAGATCCATAGACAGAGATTTAAAACTTCATTTTGCCATTGCCAGCTTAAAACTAGCCTAGCTACATGAGTCACATGCTTCCAACCCCGTGTCCACCATGCTTTCAAGGGGCTACACACACACACACACACACACACACACACACACACACACAGAGTGTGACCACTTATGCAGTAATTGGACTTGGTGCTTGAGCAGGTTACCTTTACTCTTGACATCAGAGTAGAGATGGGGATGAGATGTCTCTGTCCCAGGACAGAAGGGGCTTATTTCCTCTCTGCTTCTGACCACAAAGCCAGGAGAGACCTGTGTACTTTAAAATGTCAAATTATAGAAGACAGAATTCTTAGTTTGATTCATTCAGGAGCTCAAAGCTGAAAGGAACATTGTCCTGTGAGATCCAAGGGAGACCTTATTCCAGTCCAGAAAGCTGTGGGTGTGACTTGGTCACAGAGTAGACATAAATGTGGCTAGGTCCCTTGTCTCAGTAGCCCCAAGGAGCCACAATCAGTACACTAGTCACTTCATGTTGGACTGTGGGGCTCATCAGGCCCCAAAGGATGGCATCAGAGCAGCCTGGTGACTCCCTAAAGCTCCAATCTGCACTTGTTCAGTTGGGTAGTTGAGCCTCATGGAGAGAGCCCCTGGGGGGAATTAAGTGAAGCCCCTTGGCTGAACTGATACAGGGGAATATAAGTAGCAGCATCCTCTTTGGGTGACCAGGTAGGTCTGCATGTAGGAATGTTTTAGAAGTAACATGCCTTCCTAGTGGGAAATCATTCCACACACTTAGAGATTAATAAAGAAAGGACTCTTTAATAAAACATGGCTGGTTCTGGCTGATGCATAAAAGGGAGCTAGCCTTAACAGAAAAAGTTACCAAGTTTTATAGGTCTTGGGCCTATCCATTTCACATAAGCTGCCATCTTTAAATCTCTCTTAGGTCACGGCTCCATGTCATACTTTTAACAATTTAAACAGAGACAGGAGACTGCAAGTCTGGACTCTTGGGAAGATGGGAGATTTACACTGCAAAGATTGCAAGGATTCTTTCTTAAATACACCTGTGTTGTTCTTTTCCAGCAGTTGTGACCCAGGTCCATCCTTCCCTGACAGCAGGATTATGATTTCCTGATAAGAGCTCTAGGGACTCAATGGCAGAATAGGACTGTGACCCGGGGCTGCCCCCTTGAGCTGCCCCTGAGAGGCATGTTCTTAGATAAGGGTGGGGCCTAATGGCTGGTTGTAAGTCGGGGCTGTCTTCTTTTGTTATGGGGATGGAGCCTAATTGGAGACCAGTCTTGGTGAGCAAACTTTAGCAGGAACTCTCTCAGCAACCCTAAACTTCAACTATGGTGCAAAATGTTCTTTCCTACACTTTCTAACAAGCTGGTCAGTACACTACTATCTTCCAGTCATACTGGAGGCAAAGCTCCTTTAGCATATTCTACTTTGTGTGACTTCATATTTTCTAAGCGAGTTTATTAGTAAATCATCTAGAGCACCAAATTTGTTACTTCTAGTTTTTCCTGTATGAGGAACAGACCCTGATTCTAGACTCTGGGCTTTTTCTTGGTGCAAAAGAGCTCTGTGCTTGGAGATGACGTGGCACTCTGAGACAGTTGTCCTGATGCCAGCCTGGAGCCTTCTGGACTGTCTGTGGTCAAAGGAACTGTAGACAGGCTGCTGAGCCAGCTGGATGGCTGTGACACACTTTCCAGGGCCCAAACTGTACCGTGGCTGTTCCACCTTTTGTTGTTTTACCAGAGCCGATGACATTTGTATAACACTGTGTGTCCCAGGCTGGTTCATCAGCTACTTCTCCAGTTCCACCAGCCAGATCTCTGCCTAGATCTAATACACTGATGACCATGTACAAGGATGCTCATGTATTGGAACAGCCTCAGAAGTGCTAGAAAGGATGTGGGGAGTGAGGCCCACCCATACCACATGGAAAAGAATGTGTTTCATTCAAAACAAACCTTGCCTTAACCTGAATATAGAAAGATGTGTATTTTGTATGTTCAGAAGTCTCCTGGGCAGCCCTGTTCATTTGGAGTTCCTGCTTCATCCTTCTTTACGAGATGAAAAAGAAACCACCCAGCTTTCATAGGTCTCACAATTGCAAAATGATGGGTTTGTTGTTGTTGTTGTTTTGTTTTTTTCAAGGTGTGAAAATTCTTTTCTTCCTCTTAAAAATCCCATGGAGAGAAATCAGAAGCTAGATTCTCCAAGTGGGTGTGGATGTGGAGGAAGGGTGCTCGGGGTATGGGCTCCCTCCATCTCCACCTAGGAGCATAGTCACATGGTTCCTGAGTATGTGTGTATGTCACTGGTGTGGCCCTGTGTCTTTTGGACTAGGAAGGTTTGGTGGATGAAGGACATTAGCAGTGCTCAGTCTATCAGGCAGCTGTGAGGTCAGGCTGAGCATGGGGAGTCTGATGGATCACATGGCACACAGTGGTCAGGCTGGTGGCTGAGGAGGAAATGCCGGAAGCAGTATCTTTTTCCTAAGGGGACACAGCTATGTCTCTGGGCCTGTTGAATCCATGGTGGTGAGGAACCATACTGGCAATGCCTTGGAGCCCCTGAGCTGGCCACATCCCTCTTTTTTGAAGACTATCAGATGATGAATGTCTGTGGGCCCTGGGAGCTTCACTCAGCCTAGGTTCCCCTCCTGTGTTTCTGCTTAACCTCCGAGTGACAAAGTAGCAATTGTGGATCATGGGGTCAGGAGCCTGCACAGTGATTGCCACAGCTTCATTGTGCCTCTTGTGTTACCAGAATTTGCATGCTGGCAACCACGGAGCTCATCTACACGACAGTGTGGATATCGTTGTGGGTCAGCATCTGGAACCAGGACGGGTCAGCTCAAGGATTCTCTAGGGATGTGCTTGGCCTCAAAGGGGACTACTTATGGGGTCTTAGCAGGACAAGAGGTCTGTGTAACCAGGAGGCATGTTGCGTGGTTATTGTGTAGTTCCATCCTCTGGTCATTACCTGGCTTTTGCTATTTCGAAATCATAGCAGATATGGTTATCCACAGGTGACTCTCACACAATTGGACCTACTAATGCCCCCGTGGAAGAGAGGGAAGGTTCATGAAGCTCCACTCTTCCCCCCAAATACAAAAGTAATTAACAATCACTAAGAGTTGAGCAGGGGCAATCTTCTTAAGGGTATAGCTGCCATAAGTTCCCCCGTTCCCCTGTAAGTAACTCTTCACACACACTGCTATACGTAGTCCCTATTAAGCAAATAGGTTTTCCAAAGTAAACTCACACTGGAGTAATCCATTTGGTCTGTCCTTGGTGGCCTTATGGCGAAAGATAATTATTCATGTAGCACCAGAAGTAGCGGAGTAGGGACAAATGGGTATATTCATTGTTTGAGGCTCTGGAAGCTGCCTGGGAGCTCACACACTAGTGAGGCCCCTGTAACTGGTCTTCTCAGCTGAGATCACAGGCTTTGTTCCCAGGAGTCTCTCTAGACGCCACCCCTTGTCAACTATGCCTCTGGGAGAGCACAGAGAACTGAAGCAGGAAGCTTTCTATTTTCTTTCTTCAGAAGAAATCAGATGTTCACCCTTGGCTATTTTCTAGGGACTATGCTGACTGGAGCAAAGCATCCCTGGATGGTCATGTGTCTGTGACTGCAACCTCTCTGGGCCGTGAGAGGTATAGGAGAGCCCTGCCAGTGATGGGTGCAGGAGCTTAGCTGGGGGTAAGTCACTCAGTGCTAGCTCTGGTCTATTCTTAGCTCTCTTCCTGTTATCTTGATGGAGTGCTTTGATTGCAAATAATCCCGTACAAAGGAAAGCCATCATCAGCGCACACTTTGGGACCCTCTTCATTGATTAGATAATTACAGATGATCAGCCAATGGAGATCGAGGGTGACTTGCTCAGCAGAAAGCCTGGCTGGGCTCTCTGGGATGTGGCTCTGTGATATTCAAACACTAAACAAAGAGTGTGGTCAGTCAGGCCTTCTGTCTCATTCCCTCTTGCCCAGCTCTCCTGGACTCCCAGAGCTGGTCATAGGACATTGCCCAGAACTCCAGACTCTCTTGGGGATCTGGGGCTCTTCACATTGTTGCTGCCATGGAATTAAAAAAAAAAATTCCCCTTAGTTTACTGACTCAGAGAAGTGTACCAGCCTGGTCTTGAGTGTTACCTCCCTTAGACCAAGCAGGGAGTCTGAGCGTCTAACCTGCTCTGGCTTTAGTGTGGAGGATTTAGACCCTGCATAGGCTCAGAATTTCTGCCCTGTTTGTTTGTATGGCACCTGTAGGGCCCAACCACACAGCCATCAGGGAGACAGGATGTGACTTGTTGTCATGAGGTAAATGTCACACTTCACAGGACAGTCTAAAGGAAGATAAACCCACTGGAGAGACTGTCCACAGCCCCACAGCCAGGCACAGTGTTACTTTTATGCCTGGCCTCTGGTCCCTGGTCAGGTTCTGGGCTTCACACAAACTCTACAGGAATCTTCTATTAGCCAGATGCATGGAGGGACTGGGGATGGGGCCAGAGGTGATCAGCTCACACCTATATGCTCATAGTTTTGGAGGGGCATCCCAGACTGAAGGAGAACTGAGCCAGCACACTTGACTTAGCCACATTCAGGACAGGAGGTAGAATTCCCCTGCTCAGTTTTTGCCCTTTCTAGGGCTGGAGGTGTGTGGCAGAGGTCTAACCTAATCTGCTTGCCCCCAGGTAGGAGCTTCAAAGACACTGCAAGGGTCCCAATTCCTGCATTTCAGGGCCTCTGGAAGCTGTGATCATGTGTCCTAGGTAGGGGTAATGGTCAGGAGCTTGAAGAAATATCTGGCCCTGGAGCAAGTGGAACAGGTAGAGCCTGCCTCCCTGCCAGTTCCCATAGAAGGCTTCATGTGGCCACATCTGAACTTTGACATGCAAGTACATTTGAAAGTGGAGGAAGTAAATGACCCGGTTCCTAAAAGCATGGAGCCAGGGTCAGGAGGGGAAGCATGAAGCCGAGTGCCTGCCTCCTTGGAGGCCTTAGGTGGTTAGAGCAGGAAGTGGGGCTACAAAGGCCACTAGGCCTGCGGGGCTACAAACAAAGGCAGCAAGGTCTTCAGGTTTTCAAGGGAGAGAAGAATGCCCATAGAGAAGAGACTGATATCCTCAGGGGCAGCTGGTGGCTCAGTAGTAACCTGACGGCCTGAGGAGAGGTAAGGCAGTATCAGAGAAGAAACACCAGTGAGGCTGAGAACACCTTTTAGGGACTTAGGCAGGGATGGTCAGATGTGGCCAATGCCTGGGGTCTGCAAAGGTGGTGGGGAGCTAAGGACTTGTAGCCCACAGCTTCTATCAAAGATGCCATGGCTCTGCTCAAAGTTTCAATTGATCCATTCTTTGAGGGTCTATAAGGATGTTCTGGGGCAAGGCTCAAAGGGCAGAGCTAAGAAAGGATACCCAGTGGCTTGGCCTCTAGAGGACTTGGTTCTCTTAAGGTCCCAGAAGTCCCAGGCTGCAGGGATGGGAAAGCTGCAGAGGGAAGATTGATGTCTTGCCAGCCTGGGGAATCCTCACAGGACCCTGTGAAGGGCCTGCTCACAGTCATTTGTGGTTTTCAGAGCCAGAAGCAGACAACAGTGAGCATAACCTGTGGAAGACCATGACCAGTGCCAAGGGCAGGAGGGAACTAGCCAAGAACTTCCCTGGGTAAGCCACTCATGTGGCTTCCAGAGCCAAGAGCTCAGAGGAGTCCTGGCATCAAGCAGGAGAAAGTAGAAAGTATCTCTAGAAAGCCTTCCAGATACAGAGGGAGTCCAAGTGAACCCAGGCTTGAAATGAGCTTTCCTGTACAGGCAATCAGTCCATCACTAGAGAGAAGTCTTTTGTAGGAATTCATGTTGTACCACCAAGGGAAGCAGCACAGGGAAGCATCTCCTGCCAGCCCAGTAAGTGATCCCCAGCAGGACACTTTTATAGCCAAAGGTTTTGGAGGAATCACAGCACACCTTTGAATGCAAATGAAGCTTTGTGTTTGCACCAATTAGTGCACCTCACATGCAAATAGAAGTTTTCGTGTGTACTGATCATATTGATCTTAGCCTTGGCTCTTTAGCACCAGTCAAAGGAGTCCTTGCTTAGGTCATCAGCCTCTTCCCACATTACTTCTTACTCAGGTATAGTGGTTACAGGATCACCTAGAATTCACCAGGCTTATGAGCACAAAAAGTCTGGCATAAACTGAAATAGTTTTGGCTGAGGCTGTCCCCTCAGGAGCTGGGGACAATCTGCCGTGATTGTGTCATTTTTCGAGGTGCCCATAGTGTTCCAAACAGTAGTTCTGGCATGAGAGGAGTATTGCTCACCATTCGACTGGCAATCCTTTTGCTCAAGGCAGCTAGGACAGTGAGGGAGCATCCACCAGATGCTAATTGGGGATTCAAATTATCCCAATCCCTTGTGGTCTTTATTTGTAGAAAAAAATGAATGGGGTGGGGATGCTTACAGTAAGAATTGAGTGCCTAACACCTGTCCAGTGCCTCAGGGAGAGGCGCTCCCCTGTCTCTGTGGGACCATAGGCTAGTTACCTCCCTCTTATTCTGAGTTTGATTCTGTAGAAATGTATTCCCAGTAGAAATGAGGCAGCTGCTTCAAATATTCCCTGTACCCGACACCACAGAAATATAACAGCTGTCCGATGAGAATCGCCAGTGCCCAGTTATGTCATCATTTCAGATGAAAATGTTTAGGCATAAGTATGTCCTAAGTATTATATTATACCAAAATGAGTTGTGTTCATCCACAGAGTTTCTATCACAGGCTTAATGGGACTAATTCGTTTTCTTGACCACACTCTTCAAGTGTGTGACCTCCCTTGGATGGCATCTTTGCCAGTCCCTTAGCATCACTGAGAGCTCAGGGAACAGGTCTGGGGCATTGTTCACTTTCTTTGTTGAAAATGCCTGTCATTGTAGAAGTTCATACTCCATTAACAAGCAACCTCCATGGACACAGCCTCTCCCCTTCTAAGAACTAGGCTGTCTGAGCTGTGGTCTTCTTTG
The DNA here is from genome assembly GCA_028551405.1 of Uromys caudimaculatus. Taxonomy (NCBI): domain Eukaryota; kingdom Metazoa; phylum Chordata; class Mammalia; order Rodentia; family Muridae; genus Uromys; species Uromys caudimaculatus. Next base: position 58,250,269 of record CM052703.1, read on the forward strand.
TGTATACTCGGGCCTGTAAGTCCACTTCCTATTTCCATGTGTTTCAAAAGAAAGCAGAAGACATATTGGTAAAGAAAAATTCATGTTTCCAGGTTGCCCAAACCAGGGAGAGAAAGACTCCTGGTTGCTGTGTTTCCTGTGGGGTGGTGGGTGGGGATATTACACTTCGGGTTTTTTTCTGTTAGAGCTGAAGAAACCATTTTCTTTGGGCTTGGAGAACATCCAGAGGTCTGAGCAGAGCTCTCTGTCTAGCCCTAACACCCCCTAAGAAGACCCTCAGGATATCCTGAGTTCCTGCTCTTCTGTGTGTCCCTGCCAGGGAAGAGTGGGTCTGTGAAGGCCAGAGTTGTAAGGAGGTGTCCATAGCATGGCACTAAAGTCACAAAGGGTCCCTGTCAGTGATGGAGCAATCTCAGTAATGGAGGGGAGGCTTGGTGCTCTTTCAGAGTTGGATTCTCATCAGGAGGAATTATGTCATATGCCTGTTCATACGTCACACACGCCATGGAAGACATCAATGACATCTGGGACTATCTGGTGTACCCTACCATATGGGATTAATAACTTAGCCATCACTCAGGATGTGAGCACCCAAACCCCAGTGCACTGGGTTTCTGTTGCTATGGATAGAAGGAAGGGAGAGAGGAAAGGAGGGAGAGACAGAGAAAGAGAGAGACAGAAAGAGAAAGAAGGAGAGAGACAGAGACAGAAAGAAAGAGAGAGAAACAGATAGACAGACAGACAGAGACCAAGACTCTGTGCCCACATATCTGGTATCAGACAGACTAGATAGATGGGACTGTGGGGAGACCCTGTAGGAATCCTGTGATAGAAACTGTTGTCTGGAATCCATGAAGCCCTTGCCCATGCCATAGTCTATTTCACTTTGTTGAGGACTCAGTCCCTGGCCGCCAGGAGTCCCAGCCCACACATTGTCTGTATTCTTCTGTGTATATATGAATCTCAGGGATGCTGCGTGGCCTGATGAGCTGTTCACTCTTTCTTGGAGACCAAAATTTCACTCTAATGCATTTTGAAGCTTGGCTGAGAGTGTTTATATTTGAATCTTTCAGAGCAGAATCTGTAGAGCAATTCTTGGAGATTCTCAGTACAAACCCTCGCTGGGCTCATCTGACAGCATGGCTGGTTGATGGATGAGAGCCTTCCAGTATGTCAGGTATAGAGGAAATCATGGTGAGTTCCCATCACACAGGCCTACTATGCTCTTAGGACACATGATTGAAGGAGTTCCTGGATTTCTGGGTGGAGACTCACTTTTGATGGGTACCAAGCAAAGCCCCAACTAGCTGTACTGCATGGAGGTTGTGTCCTCAAACTGGAGGCCCAGAGCCTATAGGACTCTTATGCTCAAAGCCCAAAGCTGGAGCTGTGGAAGACAGACCTCCCTGGGAACTGAGACATCTTGGTGCTTTGAGGCCTGAAATCTGGTCTTGATTAATAAGCAACACTAAATGAGGATACAAACACACTGTCTTCAGTCAAAACATTCATGTGGACTCCTCAGTCCATGATGAAGAATCTTCCTGTCCCAGCAAGACACCAGGACTCGGGTGTAGGTGGGCAGAAGCTGCTCTTATGTCGCTCCTGTGCTCAAGGATGGTTAAAAGGTGACCAACTATGAGGGCAGCCCATGCCCACTGGAGCAGAAGTCACCTTTGATGCTGTGTGCCTGAAGAAGAACCTGCTGCCTCTACAGTGCAATTTCTCCCCTGGCAAACGCACCTTAAGATCCAGGTCACTGGCTTCTACATCACCTGCACACATAGCTCACAGGTTTTGACAAGTCCACTTCGTGGTGAAGGGGCAAGTTAATAGATGACCACAAACAGCCCTAGAATTTTACATGAGGGTCATGGTTGTGTGACATCTAAAATATTTAATCTCAATCATGGACTTCTACCCTGCTTTTGATTATTCAATTCCCAGATAAAATACATATGTGGCCTTTAATTTATAATAAGCCTTTATCAACACTAAAACTGAGTGGATATCTACCCTCTATGGCTACTAGAATCTACTTTTCTATCAGTATCCCCAAATTATTACTTACTATGTTCCATCTGGGTTGCTCTAAACTCCAACTGGCCAGTCCTCATGGACATGATTTCAAGATTCTTACCCCATGGCATCTTCTCCTCTCTCTGCCTTCTTCCTCTCCTCATCCTCTCCTCAGACCCCAAGCCCAGGTACTGCAAACCCTACCTATGTCTCTTATATCCAACTATTGGCTGTTGGCTTCTTTATTTAACCAATAGTTTAAAATTAAGGAGTGATTTCACATTGTATGTGCGGTTTCTCTCATTCTTGGAAGTAACCAGACTTTGGGGGCCAGAATTTATCATTATAATACATATCAAAAGAGCAAACCTCAACAACTATGATCCTAATTTATGGCTCATAGTTCTTGCACACATGGAGAGCACCGCAGTAAAGGGGTGTTGGGGCAGGTGCCCTCTGGGTGGAGTTCCCATATAGCAGTGACATGGGTTTGCTGGCCTGCCATAGAGAGACATGTAGCTGCCCTTAGATGAGTCAGCAGTTTTGTCATAGTTAGTGTCTCTGTTGCTATGAAGAGACACCATGACCACAGCAACTCTTTTTAAGTTTGTTTGTTTGTTTGTTTGTTTATTTAATGGCAACTTATAAAGGAAAACATTTAATTGGGGCTTGTTTACAGGTTTACAGGCCTAGCCCTTTATCATCATGGCAGGCAGCATGATGGCACACAGGCAGACATTGTGGTGGAGAGATAACGGAGAATTTCTACATCTGAGTCAGCAGGTAGCAGGGAGAGAGACGCTGGGCCTGGTTTGAGCTTCTGAAATCCCAAAGCCCACCCCTAGAGGCACACTTCCTCCAACAAGGCCACACCTACTCCGACAAAGCTACAGGTCCTAATCTTTTTGAATTTGAACAGTGGCGCTCCCTGTGAGCCTGTGGAAGCCATTTTGATTCAATCCACCACAACTCTAAAGCCTACAGTGGTCCTAGTGGCATGATCTATAGAGGAGTGTTCACATACCAGTTTCTGGGGTAAGTGGTAGGTAAGGTCTGGACTAGTCAGGCTACATGCCGTCCAGGTACCTATTCTCGATTTGCAGGTCTAGACTGAGACTAGAGCCCAGAGATATTACAGAGGCTGTAGACAGAGCTGCCTGTGTGACTGTGGGCAAGACTCCTTCCCTCTCTGGCATCACACTTGAGACTGGCTTCTTAGAGATTTTATATTCTCTTCTTCAGTTTCCTAGTTATTGGACATTGTGATGATTTGTATATGCTTGGCCCAGAGGGTGGCACTATTAGGAGGTGTAGCCTTGTTGGAGTAGGTGTGTCACTGTGGGCATGGGCTTTAATACCCTCATCCTAACTGCCTGGAAGCCAGTCTTCTGTTAACTGCTTTCGGAATAAGGGCTGGAACTCTCAGCTCTTCCAGCCCCATGTCTGCCTGGATGCTTCCATGCTCCTGCCTTGATGATAATGGACTGAACCTCTGACCTGTAAGCCAGCCCTAATTAAATGTCATCCTTATAAGAGTTGCCTTGGTTATGGTGTCTGTGTACAGCAGTAAAACTCTAACTAAGATTGACATTTAATGTTTTCTCTTCCTCTTCTTTCCCAGCTGCCCTGAGTCCTTTCCTGAGTAAGGTGGTTTCAAAAACCCCAAAGACCTTTGCATTTTGTTAGTTCTGTGGAGATGCCTAGTTCATGGCTCCTTCTAGGTGCCATGGAGGGAGCATGTATGCACATCTTCAGGTGTCTGCAGGTGGTCCTCCTGCAGTTGTTCTTTGAACCACTTGTGATGGGAAGTGTCTTGGTCACTCTCCTATTGCTGTGAAGAGACACCATGAGCAAGGCAACTTTTGAAAAAGAAGTCATGGAATTTGCTTACAGTTTCAGAGGTTTAGCCCATTTTCATCATGGCAGTGAGCATGGTGATGCTGGAGAAGTAGCTAATAGTTCATCTTATAAGCCTCATCAATAGGACAAAAGAGAGACTTTGGGCATGGAGTAGGCTTTTCAAATCTCAGAGCCCCACTCCCAATGACACACTTCCTTCAACAAGGCCATAGCTCCCAATCCTTCTAATCCTTTCAAATAGTGCCGCTCCCTAGTGATTAAGCATTCAAATATATAAGCCTATGGGGGCTATTCTTAAACAAACCACTACAGTAAGCCTGTGACTTTGTAGTAAGCAGACCTAAAGTCAGGAACAATCTTTGGGCCCTCCTTATTGTGGGGAAGTCTCACTGACCAGGGAGCTCTGTCCAGCTGGTGGCATCAGCAGAAGCTAAGAGCAAGTCATGTACTTGTTGCAGTTATGCAAGAACTACTAACATCAAACAACTTCAAGCCAGCCAGGCAGCATCCCTTTACTCAGGCCTTCCCATGTAGGGCATTATACATTGTGTAAACAAGAGGCTGGGTGCCCAGAGCTGTCAAACATTCATATTTTGAGCCATACACATGTTCACCTAAGAAAATATAATTATAGAGATGGCTCTGTGGCAGCTTGCTTAGCATGCATAATGTCACCCAGCTCAGTGTTCCCAGTGTAATTAGCATGAGTGCACGAGGAGCTGAAACCACTGCTAAATTAAGCCATTGCAGTGGAGTGTGCAGGACCCACATTAACCCCACCACAATGGAAGGTGCAGGCGTCTGCTTAAAGCTCAATCAGAGTGAAGCTTGCAGCCATACACACAGATGTCACCACTGACACCTGGAACATGTGGGGAGCCTAAGCCCTGTGTGAAATTAGACACGGTAATTTGACACAGGAACTATTGCCCTGGTTATCAATGACTGAAATGGATTATTTGATGACATTTTATTTTGACTTCATGGAACTCTGTCTTCAAAGAGTACTCATGCTGAAGACTTAGTGTTTTTTTTTATCCAAGTGAAAAGCCAGTAGTCTGCCAGGGCGGATACTCCTCAGGGAAACGCTGATTGTGTTTTGACTCCTGAATCAAGTCTTATACACGCTATGTCCCACCTGTCTTGTGGCTTTTGCCTTTTCTCCTTTCTCCTGTTCTGTTTTCCTGAATCCCACACATTACTGTTCACAGTCAATGCCAGACTCTGAGGGGCAAGTCTCAGCTTTCACAGGAGCCCTCCACAGGGAAGCCTTCAGACACCTAGCCTAGCCTCAGCTTGGATGTAAGGACAGGCTGAAGGAAAATGTGAGTCTCGGGGAGGTTGTTCAACCTAGCTGCATTTGGGGTTCAGGCAGTGTTGGTGTATTTTATTATGTTCTTACACCTCTAGTCCCCTTCCAACCCTTATTCCAGCCTAATCCCTTACAACAATCCCACACTAGGTAGGAGAGATAGAAGGCTAGAGGAGAAAGGGGGCATAGCTCTCTTTCAGCCAACAAAATAGACTTTCCTGGTGATAGGGGTTCGTTGGCTTCCTTGGGGCAAGTTCAATCTTCTGATGTCAGGATATCTCCAACTTCCCATCAAGCCACCCCAACAGCAATCAGGAGCAGCAGCAGCCTTCTCCTCAGAGCCCCAGCTGCCACCCCCCTCTCAGAGCTATCTGCAGCTAGCAGAAATCACGCCCCCTTCCCACTCTCTCCAGAGCACAAGATGATCATAGTTAACAGCCATGGACAAACTGAAGTAGCCGCCCCATATCCCACACCTGGGATTCGAAGGAAAATGTATCCACATAACATAACTGGGTTTTTCAAGAAACCAAAACTCTCACTACAAGGCACTCAGTCCCTTACTGTTCCAGAACAGTCCCTGTAGAAAAGAATCACTAAGTCCCTGCCACCCCAGCCTTGGGAGTTACCAAACATAGAGGACCAGGGAAATTCCAGCTTCTATCAGCAGCCAGCAATCCCTGCCCCCATCTTCCCCAGAAAGAAGCTCTGTCCTGCTGGGCCAGCATCTCAGGTTGTGTGTTCTTGGGGACAGTCCCAAGACAATCACCACGGTGAGGGTGGAGACTGGGTGACAGGGAGCAGTGGCTGGTTGTTATGGTTGTCCGTTACACTTGCACTGCTTTTAGGGGCCAGACACAGGGGCCCTGAGACATGATGACCTTGGTGCCTCCTCTTCTCCAGCGGTGTCCTCAGTTCCCTGCACACATTTAGAGACCACAAAGATTATACCTTGGCTCAGACCCGGTGAGCTTCAGTTACAATCCTAGCTTTTCACTGCCGCTTTCCATGTGTAAGTGGTTTAGACATAATTGTCAGAAATAATTCTTACATTCAGGCCGATAAAATCCATTAACCATGGGAAATTTTGAGCAAGCCTCAGTACATCTATTTTGCAGGCATGTTTATCACAGCAGTCTTCCTTGTTTTTGCTCCAAGGCAAAAATGATCTTTTAAAAATTTCCCTTAAAGGTATTTTGAAAACAGAGTGCAAAATGCAGATCTAGATAAATCCACAAAGCAGATATAAAAAAAAATGTAAAATGCAGCTGCATTGTGCTTGCTTCCAGAGCGATTCTGCGACTGGTGTGTGGTGAATTTTCAAGGTCCCGCAGGGAAGATGTCAATGGAAACACCGTGTCTGTGGCCATTCAAGTAGAATTAATACTTACAGACATGTTGATTCTGAAAGTCCAAGGAAGCTCAGGTCAACTGTGTTGATTATGTTATTCTTCTCTGGAAGGAAGAGAAACAGTGAGTAGCCATTTCACAGGAAGCATTTAAACAGCAATATGGACTAGTCAGGCCCAAGACCACAAAGCTACAGGGAAAATGGAGAATAACTCTCTCTCTCTCTCTCTCTCTCTCTCTCTCTCTCTCTCTCTCTCTCTCTCTCTCTGTATCTTATAGGGAAAATAGACTATCTAGGTAATCTGCCTGGATGTGTGTGCCAGGTTAGGCACAACTGCTGGTCCTGGCTGTACAGAGTTCAAAGGCCCATGAACTAATATAAGCTTTGCTTGGTTTCTTTCTCAGTAGGCTGTCATGTGTGGTGTTTGGTGCAGCTGTAGCCACACCGATGGTCGGCCTGTAAGACTTGCCTTGTTTCTTTTGTGTCCCTGACAGAGGAGTTGATGGGCCCATTTCACTACACATAGTTAAGACAGGGAGAATCCTGCTGCCTGGGACAAACCTCTGTCCAGGCTGGAGGCTCGAGGCAAAAATACTCAATCTGTCTGCTGAATATACCTTTCAGCCGGTTTCATCTGGTTTAGCTGGGGAAGCAAAATGGAGGTACTTGAAGGGCTTTCCATGTTCTGTCTTGAGGCTGCTAAAGGAGAAAGACAGATTTCTTGCTGTGCATACTGAGTTTGCTCAACTGTGGAGTGAGCAGTACCTATAGCTATTCACAGGCTGGCCACACTGATTTTACTAGGATGACCTTTAGAGCTTTTGGCTCCAGTACATTGCACCAGACCAGGCAAGACCCTGGCAGGGGTCTAGCTCTGTTCCTGGTGGCCACTTAAGCTGTGCAGGGCTAAATTCCAGATCCAAGCTGTAAACTAGACCAGAGAAGGGTACTGGATTAATTAGAAGATCTGCCATCATGCCTACAAAAGGAGAGGTCCTATAAGATCGAGCCTGGTAAGGTGGAGACACAAGGAACTGGAAGAACCAGGCAGTCACGATAAAGAGCCAATCAGAGCAACCAGCCTCCCTGTTTCAATACCTGAACCGTTAGCTGCTTGGGTAAAGTCCAGGATATGAATCAATAGGCCAGTTCTGCAGAGCCTACTGCAGACTCTTGAGGGAGACCAGTTGCTTCTCATGGGATTCTGTAAGGGAAAGATGGTGCATGGTGCTGGCTGCAGGTCATATATTGTGGGGGTTCCTGCAAGCTTCACTGCTTGCAGGGAATCATTGCATGAAGTACAAACTTAGTTCAGCATGACTTAGTTAGCCAGGCTGAATCAAACTTCTGGAGTCTGACACCAGGCCAGTTTATTTTAGACATATTTAAGTTAGTACAATTTTAGAAAAAAAAAGTTTACTGGTAATAATTATCCCAATCTCATGTGCACAATAAATCTTAAGGCATGATTACATCAAAACTCTTTTGAAAAGTACATGTAACCTCTACCATGAAGATGGGTTCTAGAGCTGAAGGGCCCAGGATCTGGTGTGGTCTCTGACTGTGAGAGGAGGACATAGTCTCCATTTTAGGACCAGACTTGACTTCAAGTAAAAGTCATCTGTTCCAGGAACTGACTATAATCCCCTCCTAAGTCATCAGTCCCAGGAACTAGGCCATACGTCACCAGCTCCAGGAACAGATCATAAATTTCAGGAACAAAGTCATAAAATCTGCCATCCAAAGACCAGCCTGGAGATACCCACAAGGATGGGGGAATATCTCAGGTTGGGCCATCTGTTCTGGACAGTCTTATGTTATCTGGGTATCTCATGCTATGGTTAAACGTTCCCAACACAGGAATATAGCCCACTGACCACCTGGGCCAATCAGAAATGACCCATGTAATATCTCCAGCACCCCCCAATGGAGTTTTAGATTACTTAACCCTAGCTAAAATTCCCCTAGTTCCCTATAAAAAGGCCTGCACGCCTTTGTCTGGAGTCACCATGTTTGTAAGTGGCCGATCCCTGCATGCAGACTTCTTGCTTTTGTGAAATAAAAACACTCTTGCCAATTGTACATGTGAGTGGTGGTCTCCAAGCAGTACTTCTGCACTTAACAACTGAGGTCGGGTAGAGCTCAGCAGCCTATAAAATCCATGTGACATCTCCCCTGTCTTGTTAGGGTTTCTGTTGCTGCAACAAAACATGACCAGAAAGCAAGCTGGGGAGTAAAGGGTTTATTTGGCTTACATTTCCATATTGCTGTTCATTATCAAAGGAGTCAGGACCGGAACTCAAACAGGGCAGGATCCTGAAGGCAGGAGCTGTTATAGAGGCCATAGTGCTGCTTATGGGCTTGCTTCCCATGGTTTGTTCAGCTTGTTTTCTTATGGAATCCTAGACTATAAGGGATGGCGCCACCCACAGTGAGCTGGACCCTTCCCCATTGCTCACTAATTGAGAAAACACCTTACTGCTGGATCTCATGGAGGCCTTTCCTCAACTGAGGATCCTTCCTCTCTGATGAGTTTAGCTTGTGTCAAGTTGACACACAAAACCAACCCTAGGGATGGTTTCTATTGACTGAGAAAGATAACTGTCTAGGAAGGGAGAGTCTGGGATAAACATTCTGGGAGATTTGGGTAAGGTCTGGCTCTCAGATAGCAATGGTCACCAGGTTATTAACAACATCCATTCCTGGCCTTCTGGGTGGGAAACAGGTGTATATTTTCTCCATTGAGGAGACAACCCTGTGTAGTCATCATTTCTGGTTTCTCCAGTGCTTATTTGTGAGCGCTTCATCAGAATGGATCAAAGACTTGGCATAGCCAAGAATATAGGAGCTACACTGTATGACCACATGGCAAGAGATGATTTAGCAGTGTTTCTCAACCTGTAGCTCGAAATCCCACTGGGGGTCAAATGACCTTTTCACAGAGCTCACCTAGGACCCTTGGAAAACACAGATATTTATTTATATTACACTTCATAATGTAGCAAAATTACAGGTATGAAGTGCAACAAAGACAAGTTTATTGTTGGGGTCACCACAACCTGAGGAGCTGTATTAGGAAGGTTGAGAATCGAGGATTTAGCAGATTCATAAAGCATGTGATGAGACAAAAAAGCCAAAATTGGACTTCTAGAGATAACATTTTAAAAGCTTTGAGAAGCTCTGCCCTGGCAGCAGGGCTCACAGTCAAGTCTCTGACAAAGGATTGTATCCAGAGCATACACAGAACCTTCAATGGCGCAAGGATGGAGAGAGGCAGGGTGGAGACGTGGTGGGTGGGCAGAGAATGATCAGTCCCTCAGGAAAGGAGATGGCAAAGCCACTGTGGACGGTGGCAGCCATGGGGCTGGGGGCTCCAGCAGATGCCCCATCTGTCCTTAGCTCCTCAGGACCAGAGATGAGCGTCGTAGCACTGGAAGCTAGCACAGGAAAGTGTTGACAGTTCAGAGAAACCTGAGCCTCGCTCCCTCTGAGCCTATGTGACAAGGGCAGCCAGGTCAGGAAAAGAATTTGAGTTTGTTTAGTTTTCTTTTTTATATTTTGAATTCCCTCCCCCTTCCCTCTCCCCCCATCCTCCCCTATGTCTCCCTTTCTGTGTGTGTCTGTGTGTGCATGTGTGCTTGCCAGCTAAGGCAGGTCAAAAGCCAGATGTGGAGGCTTCTTAAAAAGTCAAGTGTAAGCTTATTATCCATCCCTGGCATCCATTTCTAGGAAAGGGGGCATCTGTTCTCACAGGCGCCCAGGGTTCCCAAACAGTGCTGTTCACAGGGACCAAAGGGCATTGCGTGGACCACAGCGTGGGTGGTTCGTGCATCTGGAAGACCAGTGTACAGCTGCAAGAATGGCTCCCTGACTTAAAACACTGGTGAACCTTGAAGATGTGAGTGAGTGGCCAAGGGCCATGTATGTGTGGATCCACAACTAAGAAATCACAGTCATAGGAAGCCCCGCAGACAGAGCTGACCAATGCTAGCTGGAAGGCATGGCAAGGAGGCCAGGGATTGGCTGTGTGTGACTAAGGGGAATATTTCTGGGGTAAAGGTGACCCTAGAGCCATTGAATTGTAGGCTACAAAAGGATGGCTTTCTGGAATGTAAACCACACCTCAAAGCCATTGAAACAGTCCAAGTGTCCTGAGGGTCAGACTTGGGTGCGGGATGGGGCTGACTGCTCACTGACTAAACATCCAGTGTAAAAGTCCTGTCCCCAACCTGAACTGGTTCCCCGAGAGGGTGGTGCTGTCCTGTACACGTCCCCTCTATTTCCCAGGCATCTCTAGGTGCCCAGATGGCAGCTTCCCTGAGGCAGGAGCAAGGATCTCTGGCAAGGTTGGGGCCAGGCATTTGCTGATGAATGACTGAATAAGAAACCATCTGATCCCCAGCATGTTTAAAAGCACAGAGAGAAGGGGGCTCTCCCACCTGGGCCCAGTGTGAGGGGAAGGAAGGGTCTCTGTCTTTTCCTCCTACCATAGCATGCCAAGGCCTCATGTCCAAGGACATTGTGGACACTTGGGGACCATGGATCAGGAGAAGAGGATCTTCAGCTCATTGCTCTTCATTGGCAAGTGTAGTTTGCTTGATTTCAAAGTCAGTGTGCGTGTGTGTGTGTGTGTGTGTGTGTGTGTGTGTGTGTGTGTGCATGTGTGTGCGTGTGTGTGTGTGTGTGACACTCAGGGACAGAGACAAAAAGACAGATGGGGAATAGAAACAGAAAAACAGACACACAGAGAGACAGACAAGAAAACCATCTGACAAGCTGCCCATTGAACCTACCTTCTGACCAGCATACCCCTCCCACTCTGTCCCCACAGCCATGACAATACCCACATCAGTCACGTTCTTCAGGAAGCACATTCCCGTAAAACAAAGTCTAACGTGGTAAGGATGGGGTTCCCATTAGAACAGCTCTTGTACTCTTCACTGTATTTCAGGGACAGCCTGGCATCTATGGAGAGTTATCATGTGGCAGGAGGGAGGTATATAAGCCCCCTTCCCATTATTCCAGTAACTCTTGGCCATCTGAGACTTCCACTTGCCCTAAGGAGCCAGACGAAGCACACAGTGGTAGGGGCTCACTGATACAAGGTGCCCAGGATAATGAAACCAGAGACAGGAAATGGCTTAGTGGTGGCCAGGGCCTAGGCAGGGGTGTTGGGGGATGGCAGTGGCTGCCCATGGGTGGGGGTGTTTCTTTCTGAGTGACAGTATTTTGGAGTAAGACAGTAATGCATTCTGAATGTACTAAATGCTGATTTGAGTACTTAAACTGGCTAATTCTATGTTATATGAATTTTACTTTAATTCACATCAAACCCATATGAAGTTGTTTCTTGTTCTCTGAATTCCTGGGTGTTCTTCTATCTTGGCACCTATAATTGCTGCAAGGCCCAAGGTAGGTTGGCCTTTACCTGTCCTGTAGATGCCTAGGGGGAGTCCACCCTGGTATTAGTATCTTCTTATCTCAGTCAAATATTTCTAGAAACACCGTCATAGACACACCTAACGGTGACTCTAAGTCCAATCTGCAAGATTAATCCTCACAGGCCTCCTGAGTGAGGTGGAGCCATGATAGAGTTCACGGAGGATCTCTGTTGGTAGTCGGAACTTTGCGTGTGTTAGTATGAGCTCAACAAGCCTTGACACTGGTGGGCAGGGGTGTTGTTCCCTTTCTATCCCAAGGACTTGGCTCCTCATCCCAGTCCCCAGGGTGACTCTAAAGTGCAAATTCCTTCTCCTGCCCAGAACCCTCTGCTTGTCCTAAGAGGTCTGAAGTACCTGTCCAGGGACCCGTGTTCCCCTTTGTCTCACTTCAGAGGGTGTGCAGGTAACTGGCTTGCAGAGGGGCTGGAGGCCTTGTTAAACAGCGGCCCCCAGCTTCCCTGTTGTCTCTGTCCTTCCGGAAGCTCCTCAGCCATCTTGTTTTGAAACTCCCAGGAGCATCTGTTGGTTTCCTTCTCTCTCTGGTCTTGCTTCCTACCTATCTCTGACTTTTTGTTTTTATGTTAGATTTCCCCAGTCCTTAAAGTCTTCTTTCCTTTTGTTGCTCCCTCTGCCCCTTTCCAAGGCAGCCACTGGATTTGGTTCTTTATGAGTGCTATTCTGTTCTTATTTCATTAATATACCATTTTTTCCATCTTTTGAGTATTTTTGAAAGCTTTCTACTTCCTCTATTGGGTCTGTTTCTAGACCGTTCATGTGTAGAGGATCACGTGGGAATATTTGGGATGCTCAAGGGCTGGTGGAACTCTGCGTGAGGTGGGGATGTTGGATAGCTTTATTCTGTTCCAGCTTTTATGGAGATAAAGCCAGTCCCACTCTGCCTAGAGAATATGAGCTTCCAGACTTTGGGGCTGGAGCCCCCATGGCAGCAGCACAGATCACTCCCTCTCCTGGACCATTTCCCAGAATAAATCTGAGACAGATGGATGCTTGCAGATCTCCTCCCTGGCTGAGGTTCTAGAGCAAGATCTTTCCTCCTCCAGGTCTCTCTGCTCCCAGTAATTACAGTCAAACTTACTCGTGAACATTGATTCTTTTCAAAGTGTGTTCATATTATGGCTTCTAGCCTGTCTGCAGGGGCCTGGTAGAGCCAAGGCTGTGTGGCCCCTGCACAGATGTGTGCCCTTGCAGGATACCCAAGCCTGTGCATGATGGAAGTGGGTATGCCAAGAGTTTGGAAATCTGCAGAGCTCAGTTTCCTCCGTCTTCTCATGCCCTGTGAGAGGCTTCAACCACCCAGACCAAGAGCCTTGGAGTACACGCAGCTGCCAGACTCCCAGGCAGTACCCCCCAGAACTGCTGTCTGGGAAGAACTTCAGGCTGGGTGTTGACAATCAACCATGTGCCCTGAAGGTCAGGAAACACCGCAGACCACAATGAGGGCAAGAGAGGGGTCTCTATAGCACATAGTGGGTCAGTTAAGGGGCTACAGAGCCCACTTTCCACAGCCTAGGCAGCAGCTATTGCAGATACAGCAACTATGGCAGATATAGACAAGTGCAACAGGTATAACAGGTATGGAGATATAGAAAATATACCATGTGTGCCAGGCGCACAGGCAGAGTCGTTATAGCAGAGGCACATTTTAAAAAGTATGACAGTGCATATGTGCATATGTATGTCAGGTACACATGTGCAAGAGTATGTCAGGTACACGTGTGCAAAAGTAGGTCAGGTACATGTGTGCAGATGTGGGTCACATACATCTGTGACAGGTACATATGTGCAAAACTGTGACAGGAACATATGTGAAAATGTATATGACAGGTGCTCAGGTGCAGCTGGATGGCAGTGCACAGGTGCAGTAGTGTGGCAGATGTGAAAGCATAGCAGTATGTCAAGCACACAGATGCAGCGAGCAGTATGGCAGGTATGCTGGTGCAGCAACGTGGCAGGGATACAGGTGAGATGATGTCATGCTCTCTTCTGGGGCTTAGGCTATATACAGACAAGAAGCTGCTTGAAGCCTGGCTTTTGGGCAAAGGGAAACTTTAATTTTTTTTTTGCCTGGATCTTAGGTGCACATCCTGGACGGAGCCAATTCTGCTGTGCTGTGTGTGGCTGCTTCTACCACAGGTGATTTTGGAGCAGGGTGGGCCCCTCTCTTACACTTTCTCCAGGGCTGGGGAGCTGGCTTGCCTTTCCTCCGAGCTATGGGAAGTTAGAAAAAGCCCTGGGGGATCCCAGTCACCCCAGGCAGGTCTGAACTTGTGGTGTCTCCTCCTTCACACTAGTGGGTCCCTGCATTGATAAAAAGCAGAAGGCTGTATGTGCACCCTGGCACCCCAAGTCCTCACAGGCAGCAGAGGCAGTTCAACCCTGACACACTGAGGAAATGGTCTTGTGTGGAAGCCACTTCTGAGTGTAGAGAGGGTTGACAGAAAGGTACAACACACAGGGCTTTCTTCTGGGTCAAAGCCTTTCTTCATCCACGACCACTAAATTCATGCTGGTTTCCCCTTCAGATGACAAGCATCCAGCTGCCCAACTTCCCACGGCTCTTATTTTGGGAAACTTAGCTGCCATCACCCCGTGATTATGAACAGCTCTTTGACCTAATTACAATTTGCCTCTTTGTTTCCCACCGGCTCATCAGGCGTCCACCTCACACTTGACAGCTGAGTGGAGTGAGTGGGTCAGCTCCCCTCCCAAGCTCTATGCCAGGGCCTCCAGGGCTTTGTCTGTAAGACTACTGTTCCAACCCACTCGGCCCTGGGTCAGTTTGCACGGAGTCCCAAGCCTTCAGGGCTCTTACACAAAGCTGTGCATTCACAGGTTAGACCCAGGGTATCAGGCACCTCTGCTATCCCTAAAGAATCCTTTCCTCCCACTGACCATATCCAGAGGAGGCTTATGTATGCTTCACCACAGGCACAAGCCAGCGACTCCTCCAGCCTTCCTGCCTCTCAGAAGCCCATCCCCATCTGGGATTGGTGTGGAGGGAGGACCTAAGTCATGTGATGGGACAGGAGCAAAAACAGGAAGCCAGGAAGAAGACAGACTAAAAATCCAGGAGGGATGGCCCTTAGCCAAGGCTCCCAAGCAGTCAGGTAGAGAGCAGCCAGCTTGCATCACCTACCCCTCAGCAGCCCTGGAAGCTGAAGAACTAAAGAGAGCCCCCCAATACCTGTCCCAACTGCATCATAGACTGAGCCACAGACTAAACACGGGGAGGGCATTGGCCCTGCCTGGCCCACTTTGAGTCCTGTTGGGTCACCAAACACTTCCATGGGAGGCACATGCCACTTTCTGAGAGGTCCCTGGCAGCACAGATGCTATTTCTGTCACAGCTGAGTTGCTTTGTGTGATGGTACCATTTAGAATCTTAGACTGGCTGGGTCTTACGCAGTCCATGTCCACGGGATGCTTGATACTTCTATCTCCCAGACACTGTCCCCCAATGACAGTGTCAGGCTAACACACACTGGCTAAACTGCAACAGGGTGTGTGTCTGGAAAAGGCTCCTAAATTCAGCTTTGGGCTGTGCAGCAGGAGCAGACTCTGCCTACAGTGCCGGGTATGATCACAGCGTGGACACAACTCACATGTTAACACACAGAGTTACACCATTTCTTAATGGAAACTTCAAGACAAATCTCTTCACTTAAGAAAAGAGAGACACTATCTTGATGCTGACCATGAACTCCAAACCCGGCTCCTAGTTCCCACCTATTGAAGCCCTTTCCACCCCCTGCTACCATCTGCTACCTGACAAGACCATTCCCCATACAGCTGCTTGCTGCTCCAGAATCCTAACACCTTTCAAAGAGCAGATAGGGACAGATGGCTCAACACAGCTCTAGCACTAAAACCCATACCATGGTGGCCAGTGGAAGGCCTGGATAGCAACTGAGGTTCAGTGGTAGAGGTGACAGGACTCAGTAGCCTGAGAAGCCTGCCCTTTGCTCATCTGTGGCATCTCTATGCAGCCATGGGCAGCCTCTATCCAGCTTGGAGTTGAGGCACCAGAAAACTGTAGGTTGACCATCCCCACCAACTAACCCTTCGTGCCATGACAGGTGGAATATGCACTTGTCAGAGTGAGTCTGCTAGTGACTTTAGGGGGGTCAGGCTAAAGGGTACCCCCTTACAGGCAATCCTATACCTTTCACTCCAGGACACAGGTGTCTCATTGGTCATGCCTTACTGGTACCTACAGGTGAGATCAATGATGGAGCCAGATGCAGCAGCCCAGTGACATGTGAGCTGGAGGAGAAAGACAGGGTTTCCCCTAGTGCCTGGAGCCCACTCTGGTCCTTTTCAGAGTCCAGATGTAGGCCACAGAGGGTAAGAATTGGTCATGGCTCTCTTTTCTAGTTTAGTGCCTAGAAAGCCTCTGATCCTGATCTCTGGTACTGTCCCTCAAGGCGGTGCCTCGGCAGTGAAGGCTGACCATCTGTGTGCTCACAGAAGCTCTGGAAACCTACACAGACATCAATTATCTGCCATGTTGCTTTGGCTGGCTCTACCCCAGTCAGGCTGAAAGAGCCCACTTTGGGTGAATCTGGCTTGTTGCTTGCTCAGGGCTCTGACAGATCTCTTCAGCCCTCAAAGTCTTGGGGATGACCAATTGCCTGGTCCAGGATAGGGCACAGGGCATGAAAGAAAGCAAATGAGGTTCTTGTGTCGGGAGTTTGACTCTCCCAAGCTGACTTTCCTCTCCTCAGAAGCTCTCACTTATGCTGAATACTCCATCCCGGATCTAAGAGTCTACATAACAGTCACCCAGCCTAGCTCTGAGGACTCTCCTCAGTCTCATGCAGTTGAAGATGCTCCCTTGGAAGCAGAGTGCCTGTAGCTTGGACATGAGTGAGTCCCCAGAGGTCCTGTGCTGGTGTCAAGGTCATGGCATTGAAGTGACGGGAGTGTTTAAGCTATGTGGTCTGATAGTAGTGATTGGGTCACAGGAGAACTGTCCTAGGAAGGGACTGATGTAGTTCTCTGGGACCCACGTTAGTTCTAGGCTTCCTGTCCATACAGGTATTTTCTCTGTGAGGATTTGTGGAGAGGTGCGCCCTAGCCAGCTGGTGACTGCAGGACTCTCACGTATAACCAGGTCTCTGGTCCTCCCTGCTACAAGGTTAGATTCAAAGTGCTGTGAAAGTATTTTTGTATTCCTGTTATGAACTTAAATCAATTTTCTTTGAAAAGAATTAGTTAAAACACACTGTTCTCTAATATGAGATTCATTCCGGTTGATTATAATGTCATGCAACGATGGAAAATGCTTTCTGCTCCCCCGATGCCAGTCCCTGCTGACGGTACTTCACAGACAGACTCCTCCAGTTTCCAAGACCTCTGTCCCCTTGTTCTTAGTGTGTTCATGTAGGCAGCCACAGAGATTGCCCATTTCCGGAAGTCCTTTGGGGTCCTTGGGTTCACTTATTATATTAACTTTGATCAGTTATCCCCCAAATGTAATTTTCTGACATGAGAAAAAGTGGTGCTTGGCACTGAGAGACATGTTCTTAGTCTATAGTTATTCTCTGAACAACTGTGTCTATGTGACAATAGCAATGGAGTCAGCCAGGCATGAGGAGGAGGATGTCACAGAGGCGTGCAGCCAGAGCCCACTCCCTGGGCTGGAAGAACTGTGTACTGGCAAATGCCCCAGTGATTACAGTGCCCACCACAGCCCTGGTGGCCTCCTCACTCAGTGCACGGAGCTGGCCCCTTATTGTCACACTGAGTCTGACTGGAGTCCAGCTGCTTGTGTGTAGCTATCCCAGGACCATCCGTAGTTTCTCTGCTTCTGCTCCCTCCTCCCCTGTCATCCACTCAGCAAACATTTATTTTGCTTAAGATATGATGAAAATCAGGCACCGATGCACAGGGACACGGCTTGGGGACCAGCTCCTGGGCCTTCTTGCTGCTCTAAGGGCATAGGTGATTTCCTTTTCTCACTCAGTACTCAGATGATCTTGTTCCATTCCCAGTGGAGGATCTGGGGCCAGGGAGGCTCCAGAACTTGGAGGACAGTGTAACCATTTGGGCTTTTCGACACCACACTTGTTTTCAAATAAAGACATGAAAGTTTATATTATTTATGATACCATTGGCCTTAGCTTAAGCTTTCTTCCTAATGAGCTCTGTTTATACTACTCTATGTCTACCATGTGGCAGGTCATCTCTCAGTTTCATATGTCTGACTTCTTTGAGTGTGAGTGGTGAGTCCCTGTACCCCTCTTTTTCCCAAATTTCCTCTCTCTGTCCAGAAGTCCCACTTTACCATTCTGCCTTTTGCTATGGGCCATAGGTTTCTTATTTCAACCAATCAGAAGGTACCTTAGGCAAGCAAGGAAGGACAGAGACACATTTTCACACAGTGTAAACCATCACTCCAACAGGGCAATAATTAGAAAGTACAGATGACAAGCCCTATACCAGTACACAGTGGAGCAGTGTTCTGCACAACAGAGGCCCAGTTTGCCTGTCCCCTGGCTCTCAGTCCGTAGGCAACAGTCTCTACATGAGCATATCTCTATGGGGAGTCTGGGAAGGGTATTCAGGCCAGCAAGGCCTTGGAAACCATTGGTTGGAGCCCACTTCCTAGAACACTTGTCTCTATACTCCCTCATTTGTTACCTCCAAACCAGCCCATCTTGAAGCTGGTATTCTTCCTCGGCCCCAGTCCAGCCTGAGAAAGCCGCCCTGAAGCATCCTGGTGTCCAGTTAGTGGCATCTCAATACTCAGCACATACATGAGGAGAATTAGTAAGAGATGAACATGCTGAAGTAAAGATGAAAAAAGACTCAGAAGACATTAGGTTGACATACCAGGCTGGCCCCTAGCAGGCACAGCCTATAGCAATTAGAAACAAAACCAAAAACCTTGCAAAACCTAGGGCAGAAGAGAGATTCTTGTATTTAGAGATGCTACTTAAATGTCATGTCCAACATAAACATCCAAACAAGCATGCAGTGTAGCGTGACTAAAGAAAAATGCCAGCAGAAAGCTGTTCCTGAAAAAGGCTGATGGCAGATAAACCTGGCAAAGGCCTTGAAAGCCAGGCTTGAAGATGCCCATAGGGCCAAAGGACAACATGGAGAAAGCCAAAAAAAAAAAAAAAAAAAAACAGCACAAGAACGCAGGACCTATTGTGGTCTGGATTTTAAATGCCTTCCAGAAGCGGCTCCCCAGTATAGCACTGTTCCAAGTTAGGGGTTGGCAGGTGATTGGATCATGAGTGTTCTGAGCGGATTAATGGATTAACCGATAACAGGATCACAGGGCTGAGGATGCAGCTTAGGTCACAGAATGTTTACCTAGCATGCAGGAAGCCCTCGGTACCTTCCCACATAAAGCTGGGTGTGGTGATCCATACCTCTAATCCCAGCGGGAGAAATAGTTCATTGTCATCCTTGGTGACAAAGGGAGTTCAAGGCCAGGCAGGCTACATGAGACTGTCTCAAAAGCATACACAAAATAGAAACCACTAATAGACTCACAGCTTTACGGGCTACTGGGAAGTTGTGGAAATGCTGGGAGGGAGGCTTACCCAAGGGCAATAGTTATGGGGAACAGGCTTTCAAGAGATATTTCGGTCCATGCCCCTTTTCTGGGTCTCTCTGTCTTTCTGCTTCCCGGCTGATGTGAGGGGATCATCTTTGCTCTATTACATCTACCTCCCTCCCCACCATGATGAAATCTCACCCAGGCTCAGAAATGTTAGAATATAGTGGCCAAGTGAGCCAAGATACATCTTTCCTCTGTCAAGTTGACTTCGCAGCTATTTCCAAAGTGGGGGGAAGCGCACAGCACAGGAACTATCCATAAAAAGAAAATAAACTTTAAAAAATCAAAGCTGCAAACAACCGGTGAGGAATGAAAACCCACTAGGGAGAATCAAAGACAGATCTGAGCTGGAGCAGGATAACAGAGTCCTGCATCTGAAGAACAGAAAGGAAGATAGAAAGGTTAGAGAAGAGGGAACGGAGCCAAGGGGCCCCGTGGGACGCCATCAAACAATCTGTGTACACATTGTGGGAGACCTAGGAAGAGAAGAGAAAAAGGCAGATAAAGAGAATGTCTCAGTTAGGGTTTTACTGCTGTGAACAGACACCGTGACTAAGGCAACTCATATAAGGGCAACATTTAATTGGGGCTGCCTTGCAGGTTCAGAGGTTCAGTCCATTATCATCAATGTGGGATCATGGCAGCATCCAGGCAGGCATGGTGCAGGAGGAGCTGAGAGCTCTAGCTCCAAAGGCAAACAGGAGAAGACTGCCTTCTAGGCAGCGATGAAGGCCTCTCAAAGCCCACCCACACAGTGACACACTTCCTCTAACAAGGCCACACCTAATCGTGCCACTCCCTGGGTCAAGCATATTCAAACCACCACAGAGAATATGTAAGAAAAAAAATCCTCAAGCCTTCTAACTTTAATAAAAAGAGATGTAAACAAGCAAGGAACTCAACAGATTTCAAGAGAAATGAACTCCAAGAGACCCTCCACCCAAGAGTGTTAAAATGAGACACTCAAAAGACAGAGGGCATTTTAGAAAAAGCAGGAGAGACGTGGCTCTCATATGGGATCCTCAGAGAGATTGCCAGCAGCTATTCAAAATTCTAATTAATTAAAATTGTGTTTAAAAGGAAGTTTGGATAACTCTAGAAACCAAGGTTAAATACATTGATTTTGGGGCAAAAGGTTTTATATTCAGTATTATAAAGTAGTCTGTTGAATGTCTAAACCTCAAGTGGCATAAGTGTAACCTGCCCTTCCTAAGTTTATGGACCTATCCTCATCTGCTTAACATACCCGTCTGCTAATCTAGCAACTAATTAAATTTACATGTCTACAGTTTAAAAACAAAAAACAAACAAAAAAATAACAAAAATCCCAAAATTCTAATTAGCTTAAAGAATCTTCTGTCTAGTAAAATTTTCCCTTAAAAGTAAGGATCAGTGATAATATTTGCAGATAAGCAAGAGCTAGGGTAGGGAGTAGTCACTCGGGACCCAGAGGAAGGAAATCCTTCAGGGAGTCGACATGAGGCCAGTAGAGGATGCTGGGAGGGGATCTGTAGCCAGATGAGGGACTAAGCTTTGCCAGGTGAACATGGACAGCAGCGAGGGAGCATGATAACCTGGCTTTGTAATTCAAGACTCTGTTACCTGAGTTAAGTCCTGATTCTTTAACAGATTTGTAACTTCATGTTTGTGAGGACATTGTATGAAGTGGTGATTTTGTGGCATCAGTCCTGAAGGGCATGGGGGCAAGGGTAAAGGAAGGGAGTTTGTTTGCTGTAGAAAGGGCATCTCCTTTAATATTGAAAAGTGAAGGAAAACAGGTAAGGGGCGACATAAAGAGGAAGTGAAAGAATTGAAACATTTCACTATAAAAACATCAGCGACACAGAGAAGTCCGCTCCGGAAAAGAACACGCAGGAAATGAGGGACAGAAAAAACTACCAGACACACAGAAAACAAATATCAAAGAGAGGAAAAGAAGGCCCTGCTTATCAGTGATTGATTTAAACACAGATGGGTTTCACTGTAGAATCAAAGACGAGAGGTTGGAAAACATAGATAAACATAAATGAGTTCATTATAACTTTCTATGAGAAACCCACTTTAGGTCAAAGATAGGCTATGAGAGACAAAAGGTACATTATATTAAATAAACTAGTTATTCAGCAAACAAAAAACAATCATAAATTTATCCACACCTAGGGATAGACCAGCAGGGAATAGAAAGGAGGGAGAAAGGGCTGGGGAGATGGCTCAGTGGGTAGCGTACTTGCTTCACAGCACGAGGACTTGAGTTTCGATTGCCAGCATCCATGTAAAAGGCTAAATGCAGCAGTATGCCTGTGACCCCAGTGTCAAGGAGGCAGAGGTGGTAGGATCCGCATCACTAATTGGCCTGCTCCCCTAGTTGAATCACTGAGTTCCAGGTTCACTGAGAGCCTCTGTCTCAAAAAATAGTATGAAGAGAGTTTGAGGAGGACATTCAATGTTAACCTCTGGCGTGCACGCGCGCGCACACACACACACACACACACACACACACACTTGTGCACACATACAAATGTACATATACATGGGCTGCATGCCTATACACCACCACTACCACCACCATCACAACAATAACTGAAGGGAGAAATGGAATTCTTCAATAACAAGTAGAGGCATCAATGACCCATCTCATGACTGGATACCCAGACAGCAGGTCCAGGGCCTGGACCCCATGCCTGGTTAAAGGGTTATCAATTAATAGATAGAATTTTACTTTAAAATGTAGTGATTTTTCCACAGAATTAAGATTCTCTCTGCCATCACAAGGACAGATTTCACATATCAGAAAGCAAAAACTAATGCATTCCAGTCTGATAAGCTTGCCATGGCTGACTTCATCCTCGGAGAAGCTGAGATGCCAGTTATTTCTGGAAGACAAATAGCATCACAAAGCTGGCATCTAAGCAGCAAGAGAATTCAAGCTGCCCTGATGCTCACTGGGCAGAACACATTCACCCTAGGCCCACTTGTGACTGGGCCAGATTGAAGATTTTTCCATGTGAGCAATAATGTCCCCATAATGAGAAAAACGCAAATTTTCTGCCTTCTAGAGAACTGTACTTGCATGCAGCCTCTTAGGAAATGTCAAGAGCCTCGCAGCTAAGAGTCGGTGTGGGG
Organism: Uromys caudimaculatus; assembly: GCA_028551405.1. Classification (NCBI taxonomy): domain Eukaryota; kingdom Metazoa; phylum Chordata; class Mammalia; order Rodentia; family Muridae; genus Uromys; species Uromys caudimaculatus. The sequence goes on from CM052703.1 coordinate 58,272,969, forward strand.
TTTCCAACACAAACTGCAGCTCTTTCCCACCCCAGCCAAGCCAGTAGGCAGAACACGTTTTGGAGACAAATGCCTCCTGGAGCCAAGTAGTGAGAATTTGGAAGGAAAACCCATCAGCTTTCCAGATGAAGGTCAATGGAGAAAGGACCTGGGAAGACACAGGATGCTTGGCAGGAAGCCAGAGCAGCTACCTAGTTGATGGTCAGACTGATTTAGACTGAGGGAGGCTCAGGACCAGCCGCCATGGAGAGACTGAGCCGACCCTGTCCATATAGGCTGCCTTTGCATAATATCCATAGCTCCCCCTTTCATCAGCAAGAGCAAGAATCACAGCATACTGTGGGAGAGCTGGGGAAACGAAGAGGGGGTGGGAATCAAGGCACCATCTACAAGGATTGGCACCAGGCCACAAAGACTTTAACCGTGGGCTAGAGAGAACTGTGCTCCTGGAATAGTGGGGGATGCTTACATCCTTCCTCCCCCCACCACGCCACACCCTCCTGGGCAAGACACTAGATCAAACAGGAGTCTGAATAGTGAAGAGTGGGAGACAGTGGGACAGGCCAGCTACAGAGACAAAACCCAAACAGTATATGTGTGTATGTGTGTGTGTGTGTGTGTGTGTGTGTGTGTACACGTGTGCGTCCACATGCATGTGTGTGTGCATTTTCTTTATATGTAGTCTACATATTATTCAACTACAATGGAATCAAATTAAAAATCAATAATCGAGAGGTAATAGGTGAAAGAACAAACAATATAAATGTAAAACCCAAATAATATACTTGTAAGTAACCACGAGTTAAAGAAGAAGCCTCAAGAAAAACAGGGAACTGTTTTTATATATACGAGGAATGGAAAGAAAATAAAAATGCAACTTACCAAAATGCGTTGAAGACACAGCTAAAACAGGGCAAGTGGTAAATTTACAGTGCTGAGATCTTTACATTAGAGAAGAGGAAATGTCTTGATCAGTAACCTAAGCCCCCACTTCAAAAGCCTAGAAAAAAATAAGAAAAGAATCAGGTTCTGAAAGACCTGACCCTCTTGTGAGGAGGGTTGAGACCCCTGGCAGGCTTGGAGCCGAGACTGGAAGCTACATGCCCGGACAAAACCCCCTAGCAAACTTAGAGCCAAGATTAGAAACTGCATGTCCGGGCAAAAAATCCCACCCAGCTACATTCCTACAGGTGACTTTGACCTGACCTCAGGGCCAGAGGCACAATGTTTCAGGATGCAACTGACTTGTGACTAACATTCTGTACTTCCCCATAACGCAAATTCCTTCCGTTCCCTACCCCTTTGTGGTTTTTTTCCTTTAAATACCTCTGACTTCAGCTGCTCGGGGCCGAACCCCTCTGCCTCTGCGTAGGTTACGGGTTCGACCCCAATGCATTGGTCTTCTCACCGCCCCGCCCCCGAATTAAACCTCGTGTGATTGCAGCAAGGACGGTCTTTCGTGAGTTCTTGGGGGGTCGCGCCATCCCGAGATTTGAGCGAGGGTCTCCCCAGTTCGGGGGTCTTTCAGTTCCAAGGGGTGATTCCAATCTAATGGTCACACAGATGGTCTTGGTTAAACCAAAGGGTCACAAAACAAGCAAGTCATGGTCTTGGGAAGCACATACTCTCCTGACTATGCTTGGATGCTTGCAACAGCTTTAGCCCCAGTATCTGCCTGGACATTCTTTGTCAGATAAGTGCTAAAAAGGCTGAGCTCATCTACTTTCAGGTGTGGTCTTCTTCTATGTATTGTAATGCTAAATACTGGCCTGGTTGCTCCCAGGGATGAGAGAATCCACATGTACAATTAACCTTGCTCATTAATTTAAAACTATTGGTTAAATAAAGATGCTGACAGCCAAAAGCTGGGCATAAGAGACATAGGTAGGGTTTAGGGTTCCTGGGCTTGGGGTCTGAGGAGAACCATGAGGAGAAGAAGCAGAAGAAGATAGAGAGAGGAGGAAGCGGTAGGTGAGCTATGAATACATGACCATGAGGTCTGGCAAATAGAAGCAGCCCAGAATGAACTAATGAGTAATAACTCAGGGTTATCAATAGAAAAATAGATTCTAACAGCCTAGAGGGTAGATATCTGCCCAGCTCTAGTGCTGATTAAGACTTGTTATAATAATAAAAGTTGTATGTTTTTTTATCCGGCAACTGAATGATCAAAGGTGGGGTAGAAACCCTTGATTGAGATTAAATATTTTCTACAACCCATCTACCTTCTTCCATAGGGCTAGTTGACATCAAGAATGAATGAATGAATAATGAATGAATGAATGAATGAATGAGGAGTAATTGACAGGGAAGCTTAATGTGCCTCCAAACTTATGATGACTGAGGACTGACAACTCCAAGAGGTTGTACATGCTACAATTCCACATTCATGTCATTCTTAAAGGGGAAAGGTAGGGAATTTGAGAACAGATTAGTGGTAGATAAGCACTGAGATAAGGGGTTGTTTGTGGAAGCTGTGTATAGACCTGTGTTTAAGGGTGCCTGGTGTGCACTGGGGATCTGTAGGGGTGTGGGACATTACTTGCATGTCTGTGTATCAGTGAGCGAGTCACCTGCACTTGTGTATGTGTGGTATACATATCTGTGCTATATACATGTGAGTGTGTTATTTGTGGATGTGTCAGGGTTTTTTGTGCTGTTTTGAGTGAGAACGACCCCGTAGGATCATATGTTTGAATACTTGGTCCTCAGTTGGTGGGACTGCTTGGGAAGGGTTAGAACGTGTAACCTTGTTGGAGAGGGTGTATCACTGGAGGGGGGGCTTTGAGGTTCCAAACACCCATACTATTGCCAGTTAGCTCTTTGTCTGCCTCCTGGTTGTGGCTCCAATATAAGCCCTCAGCCACTGTTCCAGCACCATGCCTGCCAGTCTGCTACCATGCTCAACATAATGGTCATTTCTTCTGTAAGTTGCCTTGGTCATGTTTTTGGCCAAGGCAATGGCAAAAGAAAAAATAACTAAGACATTTTCTGTTGTTAATAAATCACCATGACCAAAAGCAACTCGAGGAGGAGAGGGTTTATTTCAGTTTATACTTCCATATCACAGTTCAATCTTGAAGGACATTAGGCAGGAACCCAGTGCAGGGACCTGCAATCCGGAACTAAAGCAGAAACCATGGAGGAACACTTCTTGGCTTGCTTCTCATGTCCTATTTATCCTGACTTCTTATACACCCCAGGGCCACCTTCCCAGAGGCGGCCCTTCCCAGAATGGGTTGGAGCTTCCTTAGATCCTTAAGAAAATTACCAACAGACTTGCCTATAAGCCAATCTATGGAAGCATTTTCTCCATTGAGAGTCCCTCTTCCCAAATGACTCTAGGTGACAATCAAGTTGACATAAAACTATAACCAGGACAGAATGCGCACATCCACCTGTGTACACCACCTGTGTGCTGTGTACATCCACCTGCGTACACAGGTGTGCTTAGCTGCCTACTTTGTAATTCTTGCCTGGCCTAAGACATATGATGCCATGTGGTACTAGGACCAAATATTTTCTAGAAAAAGAAGTGTCTGAAATGACACTGGCAATAGGAAAGTAGAACCTGTAGGGAAATATTCACTTTATACAATGTCTGGGCCTGAGCCAACATGAGGAGTGAAGCCAGCACTGCCAGAAGTACATGGTACTCTCAACCCAACCCATGAAAAATTGGCCATGTGCCATGTTCTTTGGAATCCTGATTCAATTTTCGTCCTAAACCAAGATGTATCATCTACTAGATGAAGGAACAGTAAGTTCCTTTAAATGCAGCTCTTCTTAAGAATATAATGTATTTAGAACATAACTCCATTAGACAGAACGCAAGCCAAATGAACCTTGGTTGAGAATCTCAGAGTCAAGAAGAACAGAGGGCAAATGAAAAGAATCAGAGTCAGGCTGTGGTGCCACTCATGAGGTGCAAAAGTCAGAGTCTCATAGGAACTCCTCCCAGGTTCTGGATTAGGGTCTTAGGTCAGGGGATGGTGGCCTAGAAAGCTGTATGCCTGGGTTGGGCTTTCTCCATTCCTGTAAAGTACAGAACCCAGCAACTCAGCAGCTTTTGAGCCCTACCAGAATGTTAATTGGCTCCATTCAGCCCAGATGGGCACTGCATCTGCAGGGAAGAAGGGTACAGCTCAGCATCCATCTAACTTTCATGCAGCATTCGGCAACAACAAAGGAACCCTGACTTTTTTGGTCCCACGTGTCCTGGATGGCCTGCTGGTGGCTCTTCCGTCTGTCTCCTAATTCACAGGTTGGTTCCTGGGACCAGGTAAGGCCAGGTGGGCAGTCAGAGCAGTGGCTTCTCAATGTAGGACTCGAAGCATGTTTAGTCTTTAGCTGCAGTGACTTTATTGGAGGCTGATTGTCACATAGACAGGATAGAAAGACTGGGTGACCAGAAAGACATGGTGACATCTTTTGCTACATGCTTCCATGCCCTTCAGTGGCAGGTGTTGGAGTAAAGGGGACCTCACAGAGCACGGGGGGGGGGGGGAGGACAAAGTTCATTGGACTTCAATAATCGTCAGTCTTAAGGTATATATTTTTCATATTTGGGAAAATTTAGGAACTTGGATAAAATTTGAATACACAAATTAACAAAACGGAATATGAACACCCAGAGGCTAGCTGTTTAGAGTATCTGCCCCCTTATAGTGACCCCATAGCAGGTTTCAGTGACCCTAAGGGCCAGGACCTCTTCCTATTTGCAATACTTCCTCTACAGAGGAAAGAACAGCCTGCCCCAGCTTTGGAGATGAAGGACCATGAGAAGTGAGGCCATGCTTCTGCTGAGCGATGGGACCCCACCGAGTTGCACTCTGTTTGCGGAGGATGGGAGGGGCTGCATGGAACCTCAGACCCAGGATATGGGGGTGTGGCAGTAACTCTAGGACCCGGAGCAGCAACAGGAGTCATAGGTCACAAATGGGACAGCCCAGATCAGCACTGTAAAAGATGGATGCTGATCATTGTCCACACTCCAGGCCAAGGGCAGCTGATGGCCCAGGGCCAGCCTAGGACAAGTCTGTTCATCAGCCCCTTCATGGGCATGTTAGCACTTTATTAGCTCCTGTCCCTTGAGGATTTGGATTCGTAGGAGTTACCCCAATTCCCTCTCTTTTAAACCACTGCTGGCCGAATCCAGCATTCCTTCTCTACCAGTCCCTTGCCAGCTCCCACCCACAATTCTTGGGGAAAAGACAGGATCACCACTCTGAGCCTTGCTGAAATTCATGGTCTCCACATAGGACTCTTCTGCTTCTCAGGACCCTGAAAGGGGTCAGAAAGGATTTTTTAAATCAAAGTAATAGCTTTACTGAATAAAAAGCATGCAATTATATGAAATGAAAACTGCAAAGTTCTAATCACTAAATTATGTGCTATGTTTCTTGTTTCCTATACAGCAATAAATAAAACAGAGATGGTAATTTCTCACCACAGAACAGGCAATTACTCCTCCCATGCATTTCTTTTTAATAAGCGCACGAACAGCGAGTGCCCCGTGGCTCACCAGGATTCCAATAAGAAGAACAAACATCGGGCGTTCAGCCTTCCTAAGGAAGTGTCTTTGTTTCCTTTTTGTTTAGAAATCAGATGCAGAACGTGTGGTGCATGCTGCATGGTTGGGAACCAGGAGGAGATGGACAGAGAGGTCAGAATAGAACATGGGCATCTGGGTCCAGCTTCTCTCGGGGCAGTCATACAGCTCAGCACCTTTGTTCTCCCTTTTGGCTGGGTTGGGCCACTATGTGTCTGCCCTCATGGGGTCCTGAGGGGAGAGCCTTGAAGAAGGCTCCTGGTTGGCAGAGGTCAGGAAGGGTGTATGGTTTAGGTATGAAGCCACCCCAGCAGGTTCCCATGTTTGAATGCCTGGTCTCCAGAAGGTGCCACTGTTCTGGGGAAGTTCTAGAACGTTAGAGACATGGGGGATAAGGGACAGACATAGGTCATCAGAGCCTGGCCTTCTGAAGGTTCTGGTCTTCAGCTCTAGTCTTTTTGCTTTCTGTGATGAGAACAAGCAATGTTTTCCTGCTCCTACCCACATGGACTGAGCTGCTCCCGCCACCACGCCTGCCCTGTCATGTTGGACTAAACCTGGGGCCAAAGCAAATCCCTCTCTCTTATAATGATTCCATCAAAGTGATGAGAAAAGTAATAAATACAGTGAGATTCCTGCAGGAGAGGTGGTTAAGATGCACCTGGGAGGAGGTAGTTTCTAAAACGGCAGGCAGGCCCTGGCCCTGGAGCCAGCAGAAAGACCAGTTGGAGTCTCCATGACTCTAAATGAAGAGAGCACCAGAGTGTCTCAGCAGATGTCACTGGCTGCCGACCCCACCAGCTCAGTGTCCCTGCTCTGTCCAGACACACACACCCCTGCAGTTTTCTGTAGCCTTCCAGGACCACTCCATAATCTGTACTATCAGCTCGACCTCTGTGACAAAGTGATGACATGTCCGTTTTCTGTGGTAAGAGTTCCAACATGCCCAGGCTCCGTGGGGAGTCTTCCCATGTGTCAGGAGGTCCACACTTCACCAAGTGACTGAGAAATGGAGTCTGTCTCACTGCCCACCCAGGTGCACCCTGGACCCACTCTCAGTAAGCATGGGTTAAACAAGCAAGCTAGACGCTACCATATTCAAGGCGATGTCGGGGTGTAGGGAGAGGGTGCTGGGAAGGCACTGTAAAAGCCACAGCTTTTCCTGACCACCATAGGCATGAACCCCTCAGCGGTGCACAGACCTGGTTAACCTGTGCTGGAGTCTCCCTAAGAGAGCTTCATGTATAGATGGTGAATTGTAAGGGTGGGTGACTAAGCCTAGCCGGACATCACCGGGGGCATCAGTGTCTCCTCATCAGTGAATCCTCTCAGCCTCCCTGGGAATCTGGAAGGTGTGGGCAGCTAGACACCAGTGCTGAAATTTGAAGGAGCTACACTAACTAGCTGGAACAATTACAACATGTGGCCTGATAGAGTGCCAGCCAGCACACAGCCTTGCACTTTTAGAGGAAAATTCTAGAAAGGTGAAGGAATCAATCAACTTCAAAGAAATAAACCACTGTTTCCTGCCTTCAGTGCCAGGCATGGTCAGAATGCCCCTCAGGGATCACTGTCCCACACAAACCCTGGACATAGCTCCCGCAAGGTGTCTGGTTAGGGCAATGTACTCCTAGCCCTTGTGTGTAGGGCAGAGAACCTGAGAAGACTGGTGTTGTTTTGAATAGGAATGACTCCTGTAGGATCATAGATTTGAATGCTTATTCACTAGGGAGTAGCACTATTAAGAGTTATGGTCTTGTTGGGGTAGGTGTGGTCTTGTTGGAGGAAGTGTGTCACTAGGGGTGGGCTTTGGGGTTTCAGAAGCCCAAGCCAGGCCCAGTGTCTTTCTTTCTTCCTGCTTCCTGTTGATCCAGATCCAGAACACTTTTCTAGCACTGTGTCTGCCTGTGTGCCACCATGCTTCTTCCCGACATGGTGATAATGGTCTTAATCTCTGAATGTAAACCAACCCCAATTAAATGCTTTCTTTTATAAGAGTTGTTGTGGTCTCTCCACAGCAATAGAACACTGACTAAGACAACTAGTGACTTCTTTGAGCACAGGGGAGACGCCTATGTATGTGCTTGAAGTTTCAGCATGTAAGGATGGTTAGATGCATCTTCTTAATTAAATAATTTGTGTGTGGGGGCATGGGTGTGTGTCTGTGTGTGTCCATGCATATGTGTGTGTGTGTGTGTGTGTGTGTGTGTGTGTGTGTGTGTGTGTGTGTAGGACTTTGGGTTCCAGGAATTGAACTCAGATTGTCAGGCTCAATAGCATGAACCTTTACTTGATGAACCATCTTGCAAGTTCTAGAAGAATCTTCTAAGAATGATGTCACTGATGTACATAGCCTTTGGAGTTGAAGAGGCAAATGCACAGAATGCCAGACACCTCCAGGTTGATGGACCTGGTAGCCCTTTGGGGTTCCCTGCCTTCCAGGGCAGTGCCTGCAAAAGTGTATTTTCCTTTCTTTCTCTAAGCCTGGCCAGGTTGTTCCAAGCAAGTGAGCAAGCAAACATCTGTCACACAGATGTCTATTTGTGGGGCCCCAGGCTACGTTTCTCCCTAGCCACAGAGCATCCTGGGAGGGTAAGAAGAGGCCATCTCAGGAGCCAGCAGGGGATGTCCATCATCTCTGGTTAAGCATGTCCTAAATCATGGTAAGCCTCAGAAAGAATTAAGGGGGATGGGTGGGAAGGCAGCTCCCAGTGTGTGCCACATCCGGAAGAATCTGCTGCGGCTGAGTGCCTTGCTTTCTGGAAAGTACTGGTGAGAGTTGAGCTGCCAGGGAGATGCAGGTTGTTTTTATTTTTTTTTTCCTGCCAACTAACTCCTCACTCAGGTCTCAGCTGTACTCAACCTGTCTGTACTGAGGTACAGGTGTAAGCCCTGCAGTCCTAAATGTTTAAAGAGAAAGCAGCGTCTGCTTGGTGATGGGCCTATCAGGGTCTGCCCAAGGCTCCTGGGATGCAGGCTCCAGCTGTGCCTATGTTTTTTTCATGATTCACTCCATTTCTAGGCAAAACATGCAGCCTCTTTCCTTGCTTTCTGCTCCATTTTCCCCATAAAACATACGGTGTCCAGGTTGGAATAGAAAAACCCTAGGTAACAAGATGAGCCTGGGTACGGATGGCAAGTGTGACAGTTACTGCCCAAGTCTCTGTAAGTTCAAGGTCCTGGGACTCAGACCTCGGCTTCCATTATTCATCAGAGGCTGAAGAGATCAGCCAGGCCCACCTGTGAGAGAGGCCCTCTGTGAGCACTACAAATGCTTTCGGTGCCACTGCAGCCTAGAGATGAAAGCAGGAACTATGCACAGTGCATTCTGCAGCTGCAATATGAAACACCTACCAGGAGAAGCCTGGCTGGAGCCAGGTATGCCCAGGAGTGCACCCCATCTCCTGACTTTCAATCTGGGTGTAACTGGCCTCAACAGAACGAAGACACACTGCAAAACGTTTTCACAGAGATCTCAGGGAACTGGATGCAACTGGGCAGAGATGCACTTGCAGATGTGTTTATTTGACCTACAAAACGTTGGGAACCATGCCAGAGGGCTCCATCTGCCTGCAAAACAAGTGTGTGCACCTCGGTCTGTTACAGCAAATTACCAAAGACCAGCTTTGAGCAAGACATAGCTATCAGCTCACCTGCCAGGAATCCCAAAGCCTTAAACCAAAGTCTAGGCAGAGCCTTCCTGAGGGTGTGTGTGAGTGTGTGTGAGTGTGTGTGTGTGTGTGTGTGTGTGTGTGATCCTTTCTGCTGCTTCAGCTCCTGGATCTGCAGTCATCCTTGGCTTTTGGCTGCAGTCCTCCAGTCTCAGCCTCTGTCTGCATGTGTCTCATATCTCCCTCTCCTTCCTCTGCCAGCACATGCACTGCTCCTCTCAGAGAACGCTTTAATCCAGGATGATGTCATCTCTGGACCCCTAACAGTCATGTCTTCAAAGATCACATTTCCAAATAAGGCCACATTCCTAGAGTTGGCCACCTCTGGGGGAGACTGTTAAAGCCACTGTAGTGGGCTTCTCTTCACATCCTTGGTATCATGTAAGAAAACAGCGTCTCCATGGAGATTCTAGGCTCTGTCTCCTAGAGAAACTCTGCTCAGTTTCCCAGGTACCCCCATGTCCTCCTAGCCAGCCTGCTCTGCTTTGAGCCAGTTCCCATCAGGAGAATGCATGGGGCTTCAGATGCAACTGACTGGAATTGGGAATTCAGACTCAGGAAGTAAGGATGTGAAGTGCTTATGCAGGGTAAAGAGAGGAGGTCCAGCTGTGGCTCCACATGCCATGACTGAAGAGGCTGAGGCCCTCTGAACATAGCACCAAGCTGTCTGTGTACCAGGGAGTGGCAGGCAGAGTTTAATGGATATCCCCCAAGACTCTATCAACCAGGGGTTCCCCAGAGCAGGAGTGGGCAGCAGGAGTGGGCACAGCATTCAGTCTACAATCTCCCTCAGATCTACATCTGTAAGACGGCACAACCTCAGACTTGTGCTGACCCATGTGGAGGTACTCCAAAGATGCTCCCTGTCCTTCACAAGCCAGGCCAGGCAGCAATCACCTGTACTTTGGTCATAGGACAGCCATAGAAAGAATGGCCTTCCATTAGAGGCAGCCAAGAAGCCAGACAAACAAGTAAAGCTTACATTTCTTGTCAGCTAAGAAGAGCAGGATTTCTGAGAGGCAGACAACTATAGCCACATGCAGGAGTGACAGGGCACGAGCTACCAGGGAGAAGAGCAGTACAGCCATGAGAACAAGCCGAGGTCCCACAAAGTGTCTCTGAAGCTGGTCAGCACAGGAATAGGAGAAAACCATGGACCATAATAAGTGCCGGATGCTCTTGGGACCATCCTACTTGATAGGAGGAAGAAGGTGATTTGAAGTTGCTAGGGAATGCACCCAAGGTCCTGAAAGGAGTGAGAAACTGTACCCCCCTCATCATGATGGAGTCACAGAACCATGCAGCAGCCAAGTGCTACGAAGTGAGCTACTAAGTGTTTACCATCTAATTGAAGGTGATCAGGTCTAGAAAGGGGCAGGAGAATGGGACCCATGATAAAAAGAGTCTATCAAAGCTGAATGACAGTGTGAAGACCTCTGAAGATGCTTTTTATCACAAAATGAATGGAACACTGGGAAAAGCTGTCAAAATACCCCTTTAGAACTCTGAGACTAACCAAAGATTGTCACCAACAAGGGAGTATTTATATAAGAAAAGCAGCCACATCTTGCAAAAATAATGAGTATTCTAGGGTTTTAATGTGTCCCTTCCCCATTCTCTGTCTTCCCAGCTCCTCAGCAGCCTTGAAAACCAATAGTTCCTCTCTCACTGATGAAGATCAGGAGCCACTGGATGAGATAGAGCAGACTTGGTACTGGGAGTTCCCTGACCCACCTGGTGGTTGCCTGGAGATGCATTTGCAAGGTGGTTATTATTATTATTATTATTATTATTATTATTATTATTATCACAATTCACCTAGAACTAGCACCTTTCCAGGGTGGGAGCGGTTATCAGGGGCAGCTGTTTAATACAGCACCAGCTGCCCACGATGATAACAACACAAGAAACAAGATCAGAGCTGAGCAAGGGACTTAGAGAGCAAGAGAATAAAACAGCCACAAGGGACTTTGAAAAATTCAAACATATTCCTGAGAAATAGCACAGCTGGTCATGTGTGCAGGGTGACACCCAGGACAAGCAGAGACCTGAGAAGGCCCTGATGTCTCACCCTCCTCTGACAATCATGTTCTATAGGAGCAGCGAGTGAAAACTAGGCTGAGGTCTAGTCTCCTTCTGAGTGGTGAAAGCATGCCCAGCACATGCCAACAGCTCCTTACCTGAGACTGGGAAATGTACCCATTCCAGGACTCAAGGGAAATGGCTGTTCAATGATCATCTGAACACGGGCTCAGCAAGCAGAGCCTTCAATGAGCACACATAACACACACAACACACAAAGAATATAGAATCCACAGCTCCGAGTCAAGGAAGCCCCTAAACAAGAAGCAGTGGCCACAAGCAGAGGAGATAAAGAATCTCGTTCCCACTTACATGACTTTACTACTTGAAATATCATATTTTCAACAAAAGTTAGGAAATCTGCAAAGGAGGAGAAAAAAGTTTTTCCACACACAGGAAAGGAAGTGGTAGGAGCTGTCCCTGAAGAGACCTGGGTGTTAGTTGGGTTTGCTAGATAAGATCAAAAGCATCTGGCTTGAGTCAGCCATAAAATAAAGAAGAAAGGCCAGCAGTGTCTCCCAGTGAGAGAATTTCAGGAAGATACAGATATCAAAAGAAAGGATGAGATAGAAATTATGGAACTGAACAGTGCGGTAACTAAAAAACAAACCAACCAACCAAAGGCTAGTACACGGTTCTATGGTATCCTGGTTTTTGAACTGGCAGAATAAAGAATCCAAAATCTTGACTATCAGACAATTAAGGTTATCTGATCTGGGGATCAGAAAGGAGACGTCTCAGAAAGCTAGGGAGGGAGCAATAAGCAAGCAGTACGGTCCTCACAGGCATCCTGGGAGAGCGGAGCAGGGAGGAGGCAGGCAGACGAGGATGGGAGGCGAGGCTCACCTTAGAAAAGGAGGCTCTCACCAAGGCAGGCTCAGTCTTCCCCATTAGATAGAAGGGTATATTAAATCTAGCGTAAGCACAAGAGAGCCACCAGAGAAAGTACTGGCAACATCAAAATGGGAAAAGGCAGAGAAGAGCAAAGAAACAAAGAGCCTGGAGAACATCAGTGACAGACTTCCAGCGAGACTATGGTGAGAGGAAAGAGATCACAGGAACGAGGAAATAATTTTTAAAAAGGGAAAACACGGATCATCCAGACTTTTCTACAAGTAAATGTTTTTGGTTGTTGAAAGACACTGTTAAGAGAATGGAAAAACAACAAGAAGAGCATCAATAAAAAAATAAGTAATAAGTACCCGAGCAGGTGGCAAGTTCCTCCAACACACACGCCTAGCAAAAGACTGGTCTCCAGAGCATGAAAGAACATGTCACTCAAAAGTAAGAAGACACACAACCCATGAAGTACAAAAATTCAATAGTTAGCTCCTTCATGGAGCATGTGAATATGAGGCCAGTGGGTGTGTGGACATTGTTGATGTCATTCACCAGTAGGAGAGAGGCACATTAAGCCACTTGGAACCTAACAAACTGACTAAGGTAAGAACAAAGCAAAATGGGCCCTGCCAGAGCTGAGGATGCAGAGTCGGGAGTCTTCAGTCTCACTGGTAGGAGCCCAGAACAGCAGTTTCTTGAGAAAATAGCTTCCTAATTTGTTTAAAAAGCCAAATATACACATGATGTTTGCCCAAGACAAACAAGAACATTATTTCTACAGATCTATACAAGAATGCTTGTGAGAGTTTTATGTATGCAGGTAAAACTTGGCATAATTTAAGCATCCCTTAGCATTTGAGTGGGTAAGCTAGCTGTAGGACTTGGCTACCAAGGAATATGACACAGCCACAAAAATGACTAAGTTACTGACACACGCAGGACCAAAGTGGTGAATCTTGAGAGCCAAGTAGAAGAAGCCAGACCAAGAGACCACAGCCCTAAGAACCAGATGTGGAAAGTTCTTTACCAGGAAAAGCAAGCCTTAGTCCATGCCCGAGAAGACCAGGGTCACCTGGGACTGAGAGAGATTTTTCCTTGAAGGGCAGAGCAAGCGTAGCAAGATGAAAGCAGTATTCTGTGTCTCTGTTGTGAGACTAAGCTGCTGAAACCAACTAACAAGCTCTCAAAATGTATGCATTTTCCTATCTATTGTATCACAATAAAGTCAATTACTACTTTATTGCAAATTACCCCTTGTTGCAAATGTAAAACAATTACTACTTGTTACAAAGGAATATTTGCAACAGGCCAGTTTTTCAAAGCAACTCTCTCTTCTTATGTTGCCTCCCCCACTACTCCTTGCCTTTCTGCCCAGGTTGAGAACCCCATTCTTTGGCTCCACGTTCTTTCTTAGAATAACATGGAAAATAGGCACACCTTGGCTTCAGAGACCTCACTGTGAGGTCAACTCCACCCTAGCAGAGTGGCACTTGGTGCTGAGAAAAGCCTTTCCCAAAACACACACACACACACACACACACACACACACACACACACACACACACACACTCGGCATTTGGTGCAGAGGAGAGCCCCTCCCCCCAACACACAAACACAAATACCCATAGGATACCCTGTATCCCTTATTCACAGCCCACAGAATCAGCAGACATCCCCCCAACACCACACAAACACATACACAATTATGCTCAGGGCCAGGGATGAGGGGGGTGGGGTGGAAATGAGGCTGAAGCTCTGGTTGCTTGGCCTCCTGCTGATGGTGTCTCCACAGCATCCTGTGATGCCGCCCAGGCTCTCTTATCTCCCTCAATGAACAGTAATTACTCCACTTGTTTCTTTTTGCCTTACACAATGCCAGCTACGGTCTGTTTCCAAATCTGTTCTTGTGTTCAGTTTCATCTGGTTCTAGTTAAGTGTGCGTTTTGTTTACTGCATATAATTTGACTAAATCGTTAAAATATATCTTGATGAAAAATAACCTCTCCAGTTGGGTTTGAATTGCTGAATGACAGGCACAGCATCATCTATCCATATTTTTGAAAACCCTTTTCTGAATTGTTATTTGAGTAGGATGCTGGGGAGAGGACTCCAGCCCAGGCTTCCTGCAGATGACTCAGTGGCCCACGAAGCTGAATGACACCTACATTCAGGGCTCGAGTGCAACTCTCAGTTTCAGGCTTGAGCTTCAATATAATTGCCTCCCAGAGACTTTGCACGGGGGGCTGTACTTCCCCTTATCGCTGAGGTCAGGATAGCCCTGGCCAACCTTTCCTTTTCCCTCCTCAGACCGCATGTGGCATGTTCTTGGACATGTTTCTGTGTGCTGAGATTCTTGTATTCGAAGGAGCTCAGGAGTCATTAAGCCCCCTTCCATGACCCTGAGATATTGGAGGAAGCGTCTACCTAAACCCCTTAGGAGACAGGAGAGAGGACTACCAATAGGGCGTATCTCTACAGGATTAGCAGTGAAGGTTCTGCAACAATCTGTGTAATCTGTTACGGCATCGGCTATTAACATTCGGACACAGAAAGCGTGGAAGCCCAGCAATGGCTCTCAGCAGCACCTCACATCTGACACTCGGATCACTTTCTTGGATCAGTTCCAGATACACTGCTTTGGTTTGCATGGAAAACAAATCCAGGATGGGATCAGTCAGCTGCAGATCCTCAAGGAAGCCAGACCAGGGGTTCTCAGATAAAAATCTCCAGTCAGGGCAGCGTGGCCCCAACAATCCGACCTAACGGTGCCAATGCCTGTGAGAGTAAAAGACATTGGGTGTTGAAGGACTTCAGGGACTACGGGTGACAGCGAAGTCTGTGCTCCAGGATCCCCCAGCAGACGGACCTCTTCACAACATACCCTTCCCTTTATCACCTAGGGTTTCCAGACAGGACCATTTTCCCCCCAACATGGCTGACATGTTTTCTTTTGTCCTTACACCTGCAGTCCTCAGCCTGAGTAGCCTGCAGCTTGCAGCACGCCCTCATCACCTTCCTTTAGCTGTAATACTGTCTACATTGCACTCAGGCTTGCTGGTCACACTGGGCTTGTGATCTGTCCTCCAGTCTATGCTCCCGCCCTAGGAGTTTCTAGCCTACATCTCCAAGCTCACGGAGTGATAACTTCGGGATTGGGTCTGCTGTTGGGGTGTCTTGGAGCAGTATGCCTCAGTGTTCTCCAGAGTGGTATACTGAGTTCATATCTTGCTTGGAGGGTTCACAAGTAGGAGCTAGGACCCAGTGGATCTTTGGATCTTGACACTGTCTAGGATCTGAGGTGCCTGTGACAGATGAGACCTCTGCTCCCATCCACAGGTGGTTTTATCACACCCTGAAATCAGAGGTATTACTGTGAGCTTTGAAACCACTCAGCTAGGTCCTCAGTAGCCCCTAACCTGCCTGTGGCCTAGATCTCTCATGTGACCTAGAGCTGGTCCTCCTGGAGCTAAGCCCCCATCTCCTGCATCAGAGGATCCCAGTATGAATGGAGAAACCAAGGTTTAAAGACCTCTGAGCCCACCCCAGTAACTCAGTCTCAGATGGGTTTCCCTAGGGACACTATGACCAGCCACACAGGGAGGAGCTGATGCCAGGCAGGTGAGAGCCAGGCACGGGTCAGTCCTGATTAGTCCTCTGCACCCCCATTGCTCATTCCTTTTCAACCCAACCCCCACCCCATGAATCCTATTAAAGAGTGTCTGGCATCCCAGCCACTAGTCCCCCTCTGGGCAAGAGCCTTTCTATATGGCCGAGTGCTCAAAGCCAAGTCATCTCAACCTAAAGATAATACCTCTCTAGGTCTCATCAATGTGACATGTCCTTAAAATACCAAGCAACCACATGTCCCCCACCTGCCATTAGGAGCAGAGTAGAGGGGGAATTGCTTCCCTGACCCTGTGACCAAGAAGTGGTGGACAACTGAGCAACCCCCAAACAAAGGGACCAAGCACTCTTCAGGTTGTTCTTTTGTTGATTGTTTGTTTGTTTTCTAACAACCGGTCATGTTGACAAATACTCTGGGTTTCTAATCATGACCTCCCTTTGTCCCACTCAGCACAGTTGGCCACTATTTGAAGGCCATTTTCCAAAATCGACCAGACTCACAAATTAGAGGCTTAGGGAGCTCATGGGAGGTAGCAGGTAGGCAAAAGCCAGACAGCCTCCTAGTACTGAGCTCATTGTCCACTCCCTGAGCCAGTCTCAATATAGATTTAACCTGCTGGTAGGATCACCAACCTGCCGCCATGACCATCAGTCCATGGCTTCCACAGGTCCCACCTGGTCCTTGTTGGGTGAATCACCAGCATGCGGAGTCATAGGCCCTGCTGTCACCTGAGTTGTGTTCAGTGCCAAGGTCAGAGGAAAGAGGTTCTCCTGAGATTGTCAGTCTCCCAATTTCTCCCCGATTCTCTCTCTCTCTCTCTCTCTCTCTTTTTCTCTCTCTCTCTCTCTCTGTGTGTGTGTGTGTGCTCACACACAAATGAGGACAGGGATATGATTCTGTAGATTCTGTACAGGGATTTATGAGATTAGCCCTCAATTACAGATAAGTGCCACGCTGTAGGAAAGTCTAGAGCTATAACCCAGGAAAACCACCCTCACTGGTGGCTTTATTTCTTTGTTCTTTGGAATAAGACCTGCCCAGCCCAAGAGGCTGAGTGGATTGAACAGCCTTCAGTCCAAGCACTGCTTTTACAGTGTGGAATTATAGCCTTGATCAAGCTCAGAGGGGACCAGATCCACTGCTATCTATCTCCTGGGACCTGCCAACATCTCCTGGGACTGTCTGCCACAGGGATGGCAGCATCCCTCACGGTGCCTTCAAGTGCCCAAGGCAGGCATTTTATTTTGAAGATCCCACCTGTTCATCTCAGGGATAACATTTGCTAAGGTTTTATTAATTTTTTTTTAAAAACATGCAAGTCATCGACTTTATAAATACAAAACTACTCAAGCTCAGGAAGTATTTAATTAAAAAGAAGCAGCCTCCTTGATCTACCTCATATTCAGCACAGCCAAGAACTTTCTCAGATGGTGTGAATTCTCACATGGAAGGACAGTTAAGAAACAGATGCCACCGGCTGCTTCGAGACTGAGCATTAAACATAAACAGTGCTCAAGTGGAGCATGTCAGCAGTAAGTGTTCATCGAGCAAGTAGGCACTCAGACATCTGAGAACGGGCAGTCACTGCTGCCCCTGGATGGGGAGACAAGAACAGGCCATCACCATGGCCGCTGGACTCCCAGAAGGTGAGGGAGCTACTGTGTGGCTAGCGGCTCTGCTTCCTGCCACGCTCCAAAGAGCTTGCCTTGGCCCAAAGAAAGGCCTACAGGCAGATGTTCAAGAGAGCAGAGGAAGGGACCACTCCGTGTCCATCAATCAAGGACAGTGGGTCCAGGCTGGGGATGCTGGTGTATAAACAAGGAGAATAGACATGAATAGGAGTCATACATGGGGGACCTTGAAACCAGGAGATCTTGAAATTGTCCCTATTGGAGCGTGCTGGTCACAGGGTCACATGCCATCTGATTCCATGTATGTGGAATGTTCAGAGCAGGAAGGGCCACAGTAAGTGAAAAGGGGTCTTCAGGTGCTGGGAGCAAGGATAGGGATTATTACTAATGGGTCAGGAGTTCTTTTTTTTTTTTTTTCCCATGACTTGTTCTGGATCTAGACAATAGTGACAGCTCACAGGATCATACCTGTGCCAAACTCCCAAACTCCCAGAATACTTTAGATGCCTATAACAAACTTTACCTGTATAAAAATGCCAGGAGGTAACTGTGTCGGCTACCTACCAGCTTACCCCAGAGTCAACCCAATTTACTCTCTCTCTCTCTCTCTCTCTCTCTCTCTCTCTCTCTCTCTCTCTCTCTTTCTCTCTTTCTCTCTCTCTCCATCCCTCCCTTCCTCTCTCCCTCCCTCCCCTCCTCTTTCTGTGTGTGTGTGTGTGTGTGTGTGTGTGTGTGTGTGTGTGTGTGTGGCCAGTCAAAGAATGGCTGTAACATCCAGTCCAGATCTGCATGGAGTCCACAGCAATGTTGGCTCAGGACTCAGAAGACACGACTGGTAGAGGAGGTGGGAGCTGGGGAAGGTCACATCCTCAGTACGTCAGTGATGGGACACAGCAGGCCAGTCACACCCTTGGATGTAGCTTCATTTCTGATGAGAATCAGGTTTACCTTACTAGATGACAAAATGGTGGCTTTCTGTGTATCTGGGATCTCAAGTTCTCCACCTCAGATTCCTGTTTAATCCCAGCTGCAGGCTGTGTTCTCCAGGAAACTGCAAGGCAGGGAAGGAGGAAGAAAAACACAGGAAGAGTTCAGGGTGGGAGGCTCCGCCCCTCAGTGGCAGCTTTCCTGTTAGTACAGACTCACTCTGAAAGGTTCTGAAGGATGGAAGTGCTGGTCCTCTTGAGAGCTTCATTCTGACCCTCTGTGATGCAAAACACAACTCAAGAATGAGGAGAGACAGGATTCCCTGTGGTAGGCTGACTGAACTGCTCTTTGCTATGAGATTGTGGAGATTTCCATCCTCTACCCATTGGCATCCCTTTGTTTCCAGACTGACCTTACTGAAAAGCTGGGCACTCGCAAGGCTAATTCAGGGAAATGCATCAGGTTGGAAAGGTTAAATGTAGAAACCCAGAAGTAAAAGAATCAGCTTTTACTGAAAAACAGCAACAGAGCAACAGCAAAACCCTTGCCAGGGCGTGAAGGACCTTCACTGAGGCCTAATCTTTGATGTAGAAATAGGAGTCTGGGGCAGTGAGCTGAGGTTTGCTGTCAGCCTTGTAGTCAATGAGGGTGAGAATATGGCCGGAAGGAATTAAGAGTGACCTCTGGTAGTGACGAAGATAAGGGTCACCCAGTGTCCCCTTGTCCTACCCAGATTGGCCACAGGGGAGGGTTAGTGAGGAGACTTGGCCTCAGGACCTGTGAGGAAAGGGCACGGCTGCCCCCTGAGGCAATGCTGGACAGGAGTCATATGGACTAATCTGAGAGAGACATGGACTCCTTGTTGAAGGAGCACTGAGAAAAAGCTCCTGTCTGCATGGAGACCTGGGGCTCAGAATGGGGAGCTGACTGAAAGGGTGGGGTCAGCTGGGGAGATGCTTCAGGGAAGAAGGCACTCACCTGAGCTCAGGTCCCCAGAACTGAGCACCTATGGCAGCTGCAGGCAGTAACAGCACTCTGGGAGCGAGATAGGGATCCCAGAGCAAGCTGGCTAGCAGCGACAAGTGAGCCCCACATTCAGCAAGAAACCTGCCTCAGTAAATAAAAAGTAGCGAATGATCAAGGAAGACACTGATGTCTTCAGATCTACATATACATAAGCAAACATACACACACACACACACACACACACACACTCTTGCGCACGCGTGCGTATGCATATGTGAAATGGGAGAGGTCTCAGAAACTACCTTAAATCTTATAAGAAAGTCTTGGTGGAGGTGGCTAAGGAAGGCCTCAGCCAAAGGACACAGTGAGGAGGCTTTGGATGTAGGCACTGGGTGATTGGGTGAGGTGACACACAGCCTGTGCATGTGCTGATGTCACTCCTGGTGGAGACGGGGCTGCCAAGAGTCCTAGGCTGGACTTGGACCAGGACAGTGGTCATCTTACCAGCCTCTGGAACAGAATCCCGTGACCATCTGAGGAAGAGACAGTGGCTCAGAGCCCTGGTGGGGAAGGCCTTCAGTGCTGCAGACTGCAGAATGTTCTAGTCAGTCATTGGCAGAAAGAAAATGCCAGTCTCCCATTAGGCCATATGGAAGGGTGTGATTAACACGTCACGTTTAAACCTCAAACAAACTACAGACTTGGTTATGAGCACCCAAAATCATCTCCCCATAATTGCAAAGCCCGAATATTTAATGCCAGGGGCTGAGTTATAAATGAATTCAGCGTCTGAATCTCAAAGATGCAAAAGGCCAGATGTAGGAGGTGAGATCAGCATGACCCTGGAAGGGGGCATCAGAGCCACTTCATGGCCCCAGCTGTCTCCCCCTGTGCCTGCACCCTGGGCTTTTACCTTCTTTTTTTTTTTTTTTAAGTGGAAAACATTTATTAACATTGAAGCTCTCATCATACAAGGCCATATAAAAAGTCTTAGCATTCTGATTATATTTAAGTATATTTTCTACATAGTTACAGTGTTATATAATTTTGCTTTTCATAATACATTGCCTCAATACATTAGGTCTATTAAACAAAAGCACTTATTTTCTTTTTTTTTTAATTCTTATTTTTGATACTTTATTTACATTTCCGATGTTTCCCCTTTTCTGGGTCTCCTCTTTGGAAACCCCGTATCCCCTCCCCCTCCCCGCCTCTGTGAGGGAATTCCTCCTCCCACCTACCTGCCCACCCATTCCCATATTCCCACCTTGACATTCCCCTTTACTGGGGCCTCTAGCACCCTCAGGCCCAAAGTCCTCTCC
>CM052703.1:58294083-58311797 GCA_028551405.1 Uromys caudimaculatus
GTGGCCCAGGCTGAGGTTCCTGGCCGCCGCTGGAAGTTGCTGACCGTCAGTCTCTGTGGCCCTCGGAAAGGGGGCGGAGTCAGTGAGCTCTGGGGCTCGTGTTGCCCCTGCTAGGGGCTTTTCCGCATTCCTGGGAGAGAGAATTTTCTCCCGGAGCTGCTTGTCTATGGAATCCTAGTGTCTCAGGCAAAAGTTTCCTGCCTCAGCCACCCGCTTTTGGGATCCAGGGGGGTTTCTAAGCCCGCCTACCTCGGTCCCTGTGTCTCGCGGGTTCGGGGCAGTACCTGGTGAGCTGTGGGGTGTGTCTTTTGGCTTTTACCTTCTTAGCTATGCCGTTTACCTGAGGTCAGACCCAGCGGCAGCTCATCCTTTGCTTTATATCCCAGAGACTCAGATCAGATGGGGGCAGGAAGGGAGTCACTGTAAGATTACAGCCCACTTCTGCACAAGCTGGAGCCCTGTCACCCTGAGTGAGGAAAGGCCTCACACTGCCCTGACAGTTCCCAGGCTGATGCTATTCTCTTCAGTACTGTCCTCCACACTGGAGAGATCCTCTAGCTACATAAACTCCATTTGAAAATAGCAATTTAAAAATCCCTTTGCTGGCTGTGAGGCATCGCAGTGCTCTGATCTGGGTGGAAATTGATTGGCACTGTGGTCATGGGATGGTGGCACATAGACTCAGGGTGGAATGGCCTAAGGAACCAGAGAGAGGGAATGAGAGGGGAAATAAAAATGAGAGACTTGAGCAAGGTGGATGCAGGCCACCACCAGGATTTTAAACTGTGCCCTTTGGGGTGCTGAGTGTGGGATTCTCTGAGGCTGGCATACAAATGTCCGAAGCTCTCGAGGAAGAGAATGGTGGAACTCAGAGGAGGCACACTCACCAGCTTTATGGTCAGGAATGGGGAACTTGAGGCTAGCCCACCTTCAAGGCTCATGGGGAGAGGCCTGGGGTATGCAGATGCACAGACAGACTTGCATCTGTGATGGGGGGGTCCCATCAGGACACAGAACTATGCTGGATACAGTTGTAAAACCCAAATGAGGCAAGCGAGCTCTTGGCTTCTGTATGAGGAAGACTCCAGGCAGGATGGAGGTGGAGGACCAGGAAGTGTGGTGAGTGCTTTTGGGAAGGAGAAAAGAGAACAGGGTAACTTTAAGAGGGGAATACCTGGGTTTGCCCTGGGCAGCCAGCTGGACAATCCCCATACTGTTAGAGGATGCTCTTTTTTGTTCTTTGTCTACATGGACTGTGATGATTCCGTCTATAGCCACTCACTGGGCTGGCCTAGCTGGCTTTGCTTAGTGGACTAGGGACCTGTGAGCTGCAACTGGAATTCTCTGCCCGCTTTCACATGGAGATGTCTCTTCACCCCCTTGTAGGAGGTGAAGCCCTTTCACATTGGCCCTAGCCGCCCACATCCAAAACTAAGTAGGCAAGGCCATATTAGGTCACCCAGTGTTTACCAGTGTCAGATGGCTGCAAAATTAGGGACCCACTGATGAGCTGAGTGACACTGGGCCAGGAAGCTGCAGCTGGATCCATACTATAGGAAGCTCCCTGGGGCGGGGGATGGGGGCAGATTGTCACTAGCAGCAGATGGCTGACACAGCTCCCCTACCCCACTAGCTCTCCTCAGACACCAGCACAGCAGCCTTGCACCAAAAGCATTCCCTGAGGGAGCAGGCATATCCCTAAGTCTCATCCCTTTTTACATAAACAAGACAGGATGAGCAAGGACCTTTCTCTGCTTGACTACTCTGTGGCTTACATCTGAAGAGCTTAGCGAGCTGCCTCTCAGCACCCCATGACCAGGGCACCTTCTACTCAATCCTCCTCTCCTCACCCATCTGTCTCATTAGCATATCTAGAAGAACAGACATCAGTTGAGTGTGTCTGTTCCTTCTTGGCCATAAAAACAAGCAGACCCATCTAGCTAGCCCTCCCCCCTTCTCTCGGGCACTCGCCTACCTCATGACCCAGCTTGGACAGATTCATCTAGCCAATGGATTCAGACCAGGATCTGAGGTGAGTATACAGAACCAAGGGCTGTCATTTTGTTGAACAAGAACTATGCTGGGATGGGAGAGCCAAGGAGACTCAGACCGTAGGAAGACCCACTAACATAGTGTCCCATTGCTTTCCACTGGTCTGTTGCCCCAAGTGGCTCTCATTCCACCCAAGGCTGCCTTGCTTGTCTGTCTGCTTCTATGTCACTGTTGTGCCCAGGCCTGGAGACACTGCATGGTGAAGGATGTTAGGATGACCATGGAACAGCCCAGCCAGGGGGCAGTAGAACTCAGAAACAATGATTTCTTCTTTGGGTGCTGTATTTGAAAGAAACAACAGCAATAACAACAACAACAACAACAGAATTTACCAAATGGAAACTGCCCACTTGAGAAAGATCAGAGCCTGATTGTCTCCAATTCATCCAACAGGATCCACAGCTGGGGATGAAAGACAAAGGCAGACTCAGGAGAGATGTGGCAAGGTTGGAGGTTGCTGAGTTCTATGTTCCCTGGTGATGTCGCAGTGTGAGAATCCACACATGCTAAAATCCACAGAGCCAAAGACAGCAATCAGTTTTGCTGACTGATAATGAAAAGACACCCAAGGTTTGTAAAGTCTCCTAGCCACGCAGGCCCACTGGTCTCTGGAGATAACCCAGGTCTGGGTCAGGGAGGATTCTGTGCCTCCCTCCCCTATGATCACATCTGGAAGGGCAAGATGTGGACCAAGTCACTAGGATACACATGCGGTTACCAGTCTTGTCGTGACTGTAACCCTGCCTTCAGATGTCCAAAACCTTCTCCCTTCTTCAGAGGCAGGAGAGGAAATTGAAAGGCAGTGGGAGCTGAGCCTGGTGAAAACACTGGTCTGCTGGTGCCACGAGTGTGGGCCCCTCTGAGCCCCCAAGGATACCATGTAACACCAGCTTTGACCTCACCCTGAAGCACAAGAGGGCTCTTGGAACTGTGCCTGTCTATCTCTGCTACTGGAGGGCCTGATATTGATTGTCTTGGCCTCCTTGGCCAAAGATGTACCCTCAGGCTCTGGTCTCCTAGTGGCTCCAGAGGTCCTCTAGTACCATATCCAATTACTAAGCTGCTTCTAGAAGGAGCACGGGAGAGATGTCTCTAGTCACAGTGTGACCTGTAGTGTCCTCAGTATTGGGGCAGTTGAAGAGCTACTCTTTGTACAAGCCCATGTGATCCAATGGTCACTTTGCGGATGGTCACTGAAGCTCTGGGTCACTCAGCTGGAGCTGGAACAGAGACGCGATTGAATGACATCCTTGAAGCAAGTCGCTGCAGAGCTGAGGCTGCTGCCCTCAGTCCACCCTGTAGCAACAACAGCCTCAGATGCCACAGTGACAGCAGCTCTGAGGAAACTCATCCCTGGCACTCTGAATCAGGAAAACCTTCCTCAGGAGCATCTCCTCTCCCCAGACATGTCCCTTCAAGGCTGCACAAAGTCAGATGGATTCATCAGATCTAATGGGACAGCTTTGTGATGGATGAATTGTGGTGGAGATGACCTTAAGATGAGCTGGTGGGGACAGTGTGGGAGATCTGGGCAGCACAGAGACCAACCCTGGCCATAGGCCCAGGTAGAATAGGCCCAGAATCACAGTCACCATTGCCAGAATGAAACTGCTTCTGAGAAAATACCAAAACAACAGGGATTCAGAACCAGCTGGGGACAGAGAGTACCACTGTTCAGGATCCAATAGGCAGCAGGGAGAGTTGGGGATCACAGCATTATCTTGGGTGGAGTATGGGCTGACCAAGAGAGGTGAGCTCTGTGGGGAAGATACAGACAGGCATCAGGGACCTGGCAGTAGCCACACACTATGCACAGCTGAGGACCAGGCAGCAGTAGAGAGTGCTGCTCCAAGGATACCTGTGTTTGTGTGGGGTCACTCCTGGCTGGTGTGCAGCCATTATACAAAGCTGGGTAGATGGGGCAGATCTTATATGGCCCAGGAATCCTGGCGTTCTCACCATTGAGCCCTTGGAGGAGATTAGATACCGAGCTCTGCTTAGGAGGCAGGGTTGTGACACTGTACATACTGGCGTCCTGAACCCTCGGTCCATCTGCCGTGGTAATCATGTAAATGCGTTCTTCTAATTAGGTGTGCTCACTCTGTGAAGTGGCTCATTTTCTACTCACAGGAATGAGCCTATGAGCTGCTTCCCTGGGGTCTCAGTCCAGGATGCTGACAAAGCCACGTGGACAGGGCTGGTTCACAGGAAAAGCCACACCCTGCAGGCTCATCACACCCTCCCTGCCCAACCCATGAAGACGCCAGCTCCCTCCTGTCTCTTGGCACCAACTGCAATAAAATATGTCAGGAAGTAACAGTTTCTTGAAGGTTAGGAGAGAATATATTTTATCAGTACACAGTCATAGTGTAATGAAATGAATTTGCAATAAAAATTGATAAGCCTGTTACAGCTTAAAGCCATTGATAGAAGTCACAGTTAATCCTATAAGCACTTCTTCACACAGAACAGCCAGGCAGAAGCCTGCAGCAGAGCAGGTTTACAACTCTGGCCACCAGCCACGTAAGTCCATCTTTCTATACATCTCAACTGGCCAGTGGCCACGGTGTGCCCCGTGTAGTCCAGTACCTAGGCATTAAGTTAGACTCAGATTTCAGAGTTAAAACAAACATAGTCCTGGGCAAACCAGCGGGTAGGTCACCTGAGACTGTGTTTGTCAGTGCTTGAATTCTGGCAAAATGCAGTGTTTTTCTAGCTGTAAAGACAGGTGTCATGGAAGGCTGCTCCTGAGCCCAGAGTGCCCAGAAACACTGACTGGGCGGCAGGCCCAGTCCCGGGACTACATGCCTTTGCACATTCTAGATCACACCTGAGGTTTGCATTGTCCAAGAAGTAGGCTAATGGCTTTTCAATTGCTCCTGCCAGTGTCCTCCCCATGCCCTACTGACCCCGGCATCCCAGAAGTTAACACCGGACAGGAGCTTTGGGTGCACACCTCAAGTTCTCCATACTCCAAGTGGAGAATCATCATCAGATGGAGGGGTGACTGGCAGATGAGAGACTCTGAGGTATCCTGGTGCTACAATTGCCTGCCCAGCCTCCTCCATCCCAAGCCACCCTGAGCCGAGAGGTAAGGTCTTGCGCTCAACCCTCCTGACCGTTTCTAAAGCTGAGCTGACCTCTCACCCGCAGGATAGGCAGGCAGCTTCTCTCACCCCACACCTCCAGACCACCCAGGCCTCGTCCATTGGCCATTTTGTTTCTCCCTGTGTGGCTTCAAGGTTGGAGGCTGCCTTTACTTGAAGTACTGTCTACAAGGAGCTGCCCCCTCTGCTGAGATAGTTCTCTGGAGGTTCCATATAGAACACCCTGTGGTTTACAGGAGGCCTGCTTTCTGAGAGTCAGAGTCTTCCGGCACTGTGAACATTGTAGCACATTGTAGCAGTGTCTTCCCAGGGCTCTTTTCAGGGCAGAAAGCACGGTTCTTTTCATATCAAGTAGAACAGTCACAAGTGGCCCTGCACTGGCTTGTCCATAGCCATGCTGGTCTTAGCTCTGAAAGTTCCGAGGTGTATCTCTAATGTCTAGGAACTTAGTGGAGGAGAATGAAGGCTACTTCCAGGTACTGACTGACAGCTGTTAGGGCTTCTTAGCAGAATCCTGCATGCAGGAAATTGTGAATAAGCATTGAGCTTTATGGTCTCCACTGCCATTGTCAAATATGAATGGCTGCTATCACCATCATCACCATCACCACTGTCAACACCACCGTTATCATCAGCACCATCATTGCCCCTCCCTCACCATCATCAATGGATAAGGCTCTCAAATCAAGAAGCCACTATTCAAGAAATCTCAACAAAACAAAGCACAGAAGCGTGTTTAGCTATTCAAAGCAGGAAAGCAAGCACACCTAGTTAAATTGGCTTTTGTCTTTCATCCCTAACACAAAGGGAACTTAGGTCCTCATCAACCTTATCATCCACATTCAGTTTGATAGCACACAGGGGGAAGGCGTGGCCTTGAGAAAGGATGCTTGGTATCTAGAGAGTGAGACAGCTTGCCGTGCAGACCAGGGAATCATGGCTGTCAGGGTAGTGGGAGGTGGCGTCAGGGATTTCTATCTCTGTGGTATAACGCCATTACCAAAAGCAACTTGAAGAGGGAAGGCTTTGTTACAGCTTACAACTTTCAGGTCACAGTTCATCACCGAAGAAAGTCATGGCAGGAGCTCAAACAGGGCAGGAACCTGGAGGCAGGAGCTGATGTAGAGGCCATGGAGGGGTGCTGATTACCGGTTTGCTTCTCATGGCTTGCTCATCCTGCTTTCTTACAGAACCCAGGACCAGCAGCCATAGGCAATGTGTGGCCCCCCCACATCGATCACTTATTCAAAATGCTCTACAGATGTGCTTACAGACAAATCTTAGGGAAGCAGTTCTTAATTTTCTGTTTCCCAAATGACTCTGGATTGTGTCAAGTCAATCTAAAACTAGCCAGCATAAGAGGAAACAGGGGCATACCTGCAGACTCAGTTCACAGAAAAGACATTTTCCCCAAATCACCATAATCACCATCGTATATCACCACAACCACCGCCATCACCACCACCATCACCACCGCCATCACCACCGCCATCACCACCGCCATCACCACCGCCATCACCACCGCCATCACCACCGCCATCACCACCGCCATCACCACCGCCATCACCACCGCCATCACCACCGCCATCACCACCACCATCATCACTGTCAGTATCACCACCATCATTACCACCATCATCACCATCAACATCACTGATTGGTGATTCCTAAGTGAATAACTGAATTGAAAAACACGGTCATCAATAAAAGGCAGGGCAGAAAAACATGACTTACCTGTGAAGGAAGAAGAGAACGAGATTCTCCAAGACTCAGTTTATGGTTTCAAACACATGACTTTCCTAAACCCCTTTGTCCTTGTCTTTCGGTGTGTTTAAAAGACAGAACCCACATGCACTGAAGGAGCCTTGCAAAGTCTCTTCTACCTGGATCTTTCTGACAACTAATGAGGAAAGTGTACTTTGATAGCTTCAGGATCTTTGAAGCAGATGGGCCTTGATACTCCTGAGCAAATCCCTACCTCAACCCCAAGGTGTACAATGTCACAATTGAACCCCTCTGGCTTTGCAGGACCTGAGGCTAAGACCCTGAAGCTTCTTCCTCATCTGCCTAGGGGGTCAGTCCCTCTCTTCCTGTGCAACAAGAGACAAGTCCCTGGGCATCTCAGCTACGTTGGTGCAGGAGAAGCTTGAGGTAACAAAACTGATTCTATAGACGGTTTATGAATAAACTCGCTTAGGAAATATTAAGTCACACAAAGCAGAATATGCTAAAGGAGAGCTGCCTCCAACATGACTAGAAGATAGCAATGTACTGACCAGGCTTGTTAGAAACTGTAGGAAAGAGCATTTTGCACCATAACTGAAGTTTAGGGTTGCTGAGAAAATTTCTGCTAAAAAAATGTTTGTTCACCAAGCCTGACCTCCAATTAGGCTCCATCTCTGTAACAATAAGAGACAGCCCTGACTTACAACCAGCCATTAGGTCCTACCCTTATCTAAGAACATGCTTCTAAGGGGCAGCCTCTAAGGGAGCAGTCTAGGGTCACAACGACCATTAAGTCATGTTCTGCCATTAAGTCCCCTGAGCTCTTATCAGGAAATCATAATCCTGCCAGGTGGGCAAGATGGACCTGGGTAACAACTTCTGGAAAAGAACAACACAGGTGTACTTAAAAAATAATTCTGGAGGCACCTGCCATGGTGGCAGATGAGGTAGAAGACACCCAGAGGCCTGCCTGTCACCATGTGTGTGGGCAAGGTAAAGATTCTATGATGAGCAAGTCTGTGGTGTGGAGATGGGAAGGAAAGAGAAGCGGAGAGGTCTGCGCACTATGAGGAGAGGCGGAACTAGAGACAAGAGGATGGTGAGACAGGCTGATATGCCACCTGAGGCCATGGTGAAGTCCCAGCCCATGCAGCCGCTGAGGGCCATGTCTGGGTTCATAGCCCCATAGTAGTAGGGGTCTGTGTCGATGTCTGTGGTCCATGTTACCACCAAAGGCCATGCAGACCCTCCTAGTCTGCGTTGCCTCTTGGGGCCATATTGATGTCTGAGGGCTGTGCAGAGCGGGTCCTCACAGGCT
Source organism: Uromys caudimaculatus (assembly GCA_028551405.1). Classification (NCBI taxonomy): domain Eukaryota; kingdom Metazoa; phylum Chordata; class Mammalia; order Rodentia; family Muridae; genus Uromys; species Uromys caudimaculatus. The sequence goes on from CM052703.1 coordinate 58,302,286, forward strand.
GCAGCATGTGAGAGAGCTGGGCCCCATCCCTCACCTGGGGAGCACAGTAGAGCTGGCCTTGGTGGCACGGGAGTGGGAGAGCCAATCCCATCTCTTGATGGCTACTGCACTCAGGAGAGCAGGCCCTGGGGGCCCAGACACAGGAGAGTTGACAGGCTGACCACCTCAGCTACCACCCAGGCTCAGAGCTTTGAGTTGGCCTACCACGAGCTGTTCCATCCCCTCTATGAACAGCTGGAGCTTGAGAAGGGGCGGGTCCCGCAGAACCAAAGCTGCAGGATCTCTATGACACAGGGCAACAACAGACTACCCAAGAGGAGTCCTGGTGAGGATCCAGTATTGATAGCTAAGCAGAAGCCAGAGGCCTCGAAACCAGACCAATGACTCCTTTCAATGAACATTTATAAGTAAAGCTGTTTGGGTAAAAGCCTGTACTGAGTGACACACCCTGACACATCACAGCTTCCAGGGCGAGATACATTTTCTTATTTCTTTTAATTCTTATTTTTGTTTTCTTTTTGAGAGGAGTTCGCAAGGGTGGAGGACAGATATGGGGAGATGGAGAGATGGGGATTGGGGTGCATGATGTGAAATTGACCAAAAAAATCAATCAAAAGTTTTTTTTAAAATATGAAGAGAATAAATACAGAAAATTTCAGCAAAATATAATAATAATAATTCTGGAAATTTCTTTGATGTGTAAATCTCCCAATTGCCCAAGTGTCCAGACTTGCAGTCTCCTGTCTCTGTTTAAATTGTTCAAAGTGTGACCAGAAGCCAGGATCTAAAGATATTTAAGGATGACAGCTTGTGTAGAATGCATACACTTATGGTACATATACGTTAGTAACATCTTCTATTCAATGCTGGATCCTCTTTGCACAGTAGCCAGAGCCAGACAGGTGTTGTTAAAGAATTTTTCCTTTATTAATCTCTAAGTGTGGTGAATGGTTTCTCAGGAGGAAGGCACACTAATTCTATAACAACATCAGCACCAGAATGAACCACTCGACCCCTCGAAAGGAACCCTGGAAAGAGAATCCAAGGTTGACATCTGCCCTGCCTTCATGCTCCTGAGAATGAGCATTGGGGGCCTGGGACCAGGGTCGCCTGTGGGGTTCAGAGGCCTTGAGGACAAGGGCTGCTCTGAGGCCAACACAGAAAGATGCCTACATGTGACAAGAAAGTGGACAGGATTTAAAAGGGTGCTTGGGGCAGCAAATATGCAGGTTCATAGATCTGTGGTTCTCAAATTCTTGCAAAAATGAAGTTTATTTTAAACAGTAAAAATGTTGCTCTTTTCCATTTATTTCCACTATGTTTTCAGCATCCAATTGTCATTCTAGTCTTAGGAAACACTTCTGTTCTTCACCATCATGGAGACAGAGTGTAAAGAGCCCTGGCCACAAGTAGTGTGAGCCTGCAGGGAAGGGACAGGATTCTCATCAGCCCCTGGGTTGTTTGTTCCCCTGTTTCTTGGTTTAGGTGTAGCTCCATACGAGAAACAAGGAACCCTCTGGGAACCCCTTGGAAGCTAAGAACTAGCTGAGGTCCCAGGCTGCAACCAGAGGCCGCCTGGCCTTTGTGTCTCTTCTCCAGAAGAAATCACTGGTCCTAAGACTGGGAGCTGTTGGACACATGCTGTTCTGTGGTGCAGTACCCAACTGGCTTTAGGCGATTCCCAGCCACCGCTCTGCTTTGCCTCACTTCACCACCATCTTTGTTTGCACACAAGGTGTCTATTCCCACCAGCAATTAGGGGAGGGAGTGGCACGGGGGTCTGTTAGGTACGAACAGCTTTACCAACAGGAAAGGGAGGAGGTGTAGTCCCCGAACAAGCATCTCCACAGTGCATTTAGGGATCCTGTTCCGCTGATTGGAGGCTATTTCTAGCTGGCCCACCCACCTCTCTTTCTCCCTTTTTCCCTCCCCCCTTCTTTTACCCATCCCCACTCCCTCTCCACAGCCCCTGACTATGGGAGAGCTCCATAGACCTCAGAGACCTAACAGTGAGCCCAGGTAGAGGGAAGCCAGGGCCCATTCTCTTCCAGTCTGCAGATAGCCCAGAACTAGCCCAGCACCTTCTGGGAGTAGAAAGAAGCCTGGCTTCTATCACTGAGTCCTCTGAGCCCACTGGTGCTGCACCTCTGTGGAGCAGATAGGCCAGCTCATGGTCACTGGACCCTGATGCAGTAATCTGGTCCCACCCAACCTGTCAGGCTGAGAGCGCAGTTCTCCTCAGAGGTCTGGCCAGCCACTGCTTCCACACTGTGAGCCACTCACAATCAGAGACAGAGATCTACCACATGTCCCCTTTCCTTGCAGTACAAAGATGGGTGCTCCCTAGAGACCAGAGATGCAAGTCCCTCCCTCCTCCAGCTTCTCACAGGTCACCTCAGGGTTTGCCCATAATAAACAGCAGCACTCAGGAGACTTCTTGGAGTCAACATGGGAAGGTTCAAAGCCTTGATATGAAAAAAAAAAAAAAAAAAAAGCAAAGAGGCAGGGAGTGGGTGGTGCACACAGAGCTATGCTGTCACAGCTTGGGGACTTGGTGGGCCCCATGAGCTGTTGTGGAGAGCTGGGTTCAAATGCACCACAAAAGGGAGTCAGGCTGGACACCCCCCCCACCGTGACAGCTGTTTTGAGTTTTAAATGCCTATGGAAGTGGCCCTCCTTGGTGTTATGCAGGGCACACATTACAGATGGCATCACAAGAGATGGCACTGGGAACAATCTCTGTCCTCATGGTTATGGTGCGATGTGTCTCCAAGGGACCACCTACAAGAAGGACACACCCCAGAGCTGCCTCCGTGATGGGACTTCTGAATTGGAGAGAAAAGAGGCCATACCTGCCTCTTACCAGCCTTGTGTCTGCTTGCACCTATCAAGGGTACATTTGGCACCCACCAAGATATAAAGGACTGAGATCCCACCAGTGCTCCAAGGGTATTTCCACTGGCCTTGCCCTGTGGGCTTTCTCCAGATCAAGCCCCTACCTCAGAACTGCTGGTGAGAGGACGTGGCAGCCATGGGGTAGGAACCATCCTAACAGGAAAAGCAGGCTGAAATTTCCAGGTCACCAGGAGGTGTGCTTGGCTATTCTTACCTAAATCACTTGTACTTTTATAGGAGGGACAGGCTGTTTCTTTTCTTCCTGTTGGACAGCTGCTGCCACTAATAGCAAAATCTGTCTTCAAACATCTAGAAAAAGGTTCAATAAAAAAAGCGGCCATAAACTGTACTAAATTAATATTTATACCTTTCTGAGTCCGATGCTTGTCAGAGGTGGGTAGCCGGGCTTCTTTTCCTGCTCTGTAGAGGAGCTTTTGTCCAGAGATCTTCATCACAGGGTGAAATGGAGCTTGTATGCTCCCCAGCCAGCACAGGACAGAGAGCCCCAGGCATCGGGAGAGCAAGGTGAGGAGGGGCCAGCAGTGGGATCTGTCTGCCTGTGTGTGCAGGGAGTTTTCAGAATATGGATCTCTAAATGCCAGAGGGAGTTGCTGCAATTTAGGACCTAAGACACATCTCCCTGGTTACTTAATCTCATCTCTGTTGACCTGCCCAGGGGGCCGAAGCTTTTAGGTATAGCTGAGTCTGAAGACAGAAAGGGCCATTCCTCCTCTCCCTCTCTCCCTCCCTTTCTCCATCTTTCTCCTCTCCCTTTCTCCTTCCTTCTTTGCTCAAAGCCTGTCTACAGAGATTTATCAGATAGCTGCCATTCCCTGGTAATGCTCCAACAGTGTGGTGACCTACTACTGTTCTAACCTAAAGACCACCATCTACCTCATGGCCCCTGTCATGGGCTTTCTACAGGTACCTCAGAGCATTCCTCGAGCACATGGATCTATGGCTGCAGGTACAGCAGGTACAGCATCTCTCCCTGGTTAGGGCTGGTCTCCTCCTAGCCTCCTTCCTGCTGACTTGGTCACAGGACAGCCGTGGCTGTGAGGCTGCAACCCTGAGGCACTCAGCACTGACAGTCCAAAGCCAAGCTTCTCAGCACGGTTCTGACTAGTGTTGCCAGGATGCTGAGCAGAATCAGTGTGCCCTGGTATTTTGTTGAAATTTCTTCCTAACAGAAACCTTCGTTCTTGGAGCCAGGAGAAGGTGCTTAGGGTTCAGAAAGTAAATGAAACTTACAAGTCTCAGGATCTCATGAAAGTGACAAGATTCTTGGGGCTGGATTCAATCAAAATATGTATGTATGAAATTCTTAAAGAATAAATTAAGAATAAAGACACATAAGATTCACAAGGCCACACACACACACACACTATACATATATACATTTACACATATACACATGTACACACACACACACAGACACACACACACACACACACACACACACACACACACACACACACACACACACACCTATCAATGGCTAGCAAACAGTTCCCTTAGAGTAGCCCAGGGATGCAGCTTCCATGAGTCATCACCGATGCTGAGTGAGTTTTTCCAGTGATGCACACGTCTTTGAGTCATCCCTGCCCCTTTAAATTACCTCAATAAACTCATTGCTTCACCAAGATGGACAGATAGACTTGGGTTGAATTGTTTCATTGTTCTGTCTACTTATTTCAGATGAGTAGACATTGGCTCACAGCACCCCAGGGAAAGTCACCCAGTATCACAGAGGTAGAGAGGGGGCAGAGGTGAAATGGTCCAGGGATGCAGCCACATGTGTTTGTCACTTCAGGCATCACAGCCCACTTGGAAGTTAAAAAGACTAAGTACAATCCAATGGGTCTCCAGCTCATCGTGTTAACTCTGACTTGCAGTATCTGGATTCCATCTGTACAAGGGCATCAGAGACCAGTGACCTCCATTTAAACTTCAGGGTGACACAGGGAGTTTGCCTTTTCCTAATTTTCCTTTTTGAATTACGACCGGGATAAAATATTCATGTGAAGCTTTTTACTAGGTCATGAACCAGTGATTTGAAGAATAAAAATATGCCTAAGGGCAGCATGAGGGAGAGGAAGTGAGACCTCACACGTGTTCCAGAATGTGGGGTCTTAGCAATGGGCTCTGTCAAAGCAGTGACGGAAGAGCCAGAAACCAAGGCCTGCAGACACCAGCTGCACAGCAGTTTGCATTCCTGCCAAGACTATCACTTATCCCCACGATACAGGGGTGTGAAGGCCACAATCTCACAACCCCTCCGGAGAAGGGGCTCCTCTGTGTTGAACATCATAGCGAATCCAGAATCTTGAGAATGGTCATTTGTCTCGTCTATTGATCTGAGTCACTGAGACACAAAACGTCCATTAAAATGTCTGGGTCATCTAATATATGTCTCCTTTGAACTCGTACATAGCTGCCTCTACTAGAAATCTAGAGTTAGGATGAGAGCAAGGCTCCATTAGGGGGCCTTGGTAAGGGGCATCCTCATAGATTGAAACCAGCACCCCAGGCTACAGGACACCACTGTGGACCCTGATGTCCTGTGTATGCTCTTGGGACTCTGACCTGTAACTGACATCCCCATGGCCTGGGAATTTCCTGTTCTTAGGGGTATCTGTGGTCTCTTCCTGGACATTCTTCAGGACCCACAGCCATCAATCTTAAGTTGCATCAAGATCCTATTTGATTTCAACATCTCTCACTAGCTGGAACCCCAATTCTCAGTGTGAAATGCTCCTTGCCTTGGAGACACCAGCATGTTTGCTGGCTTCTTGGTGGACCCACTGCATCATGGGTTGGCCCTGGAGTGCTGTGAGCCATGTGTGGCTAGACATTCTCAGTTCTGAATTAGCTGGAAGAGTAGAGGTGAGGCTTAGCAGCTCCTTGAGTCTGCCTGTTGTGGCGGATTGGGCTGAAGGTGCGAGATTGCAACAGCAAGTGCATGCTTAGCTCTATAGGAAACAAAGTGCTCCCCAGAGTGCTCTCCCCAAAGGCCATGCTGTGTGGCATTCCAGCCATGTTCAAGGTACTCCTCTCTAGTCAGCTCCTGGCACAGCCAGCTGATCAATCGTTTCTAAAGATGATTTGTGTGAAGAGGTCAGATGTCATCATTGTTAAACTTACACTCCGTGGTGACCTTGATGTGGGGAGCCTCTCCATGTCTTGTGGGTGGTGTGTGCTTCTTCCTTTCTCTGGTTTGTTGCTCTTCCCTCTATGGAGAAGTAGGCCCGTCCAATGCACAGCTGAGGGCCCTGTTCCTTTTCTTGAATTGCCTTCCCCCCACCCCCTGTGGTATCCTTTAATGAAAAGTTTTAAAGTTATGACAAATTTCATTTTTTTCACATTTTTTCTTGTGTGTGAATAATGTGCTACAGATAAGAATTCTCCTTATAACCCAGGGTTGCAAAGATTTTTTTTCCTTTGTATCTGCCTGGAAATTTTATTGACTTAGACTTCACAATATGGCCTGTGGCCCACTGTGAGAGCCCACTGTGAGTTGGCTCTGTGTAGGCTAGGTAAGGGTAGATGTTCTTTTTCTTCCACACGGATATTTAGGTGTTCTAGTGTGGTTTTGTTTTTTGAGGGGGGAGGGGAGATTCTTTCTCTGGGGAATAATTCCAGCATCTTTGTCAAACATTTCTCTCACCAGGTGTGTGGCAGCTGGGCCACACTGCTGTGCTCCACTGCATACTATGTCTAACATTTCACTGTTAATGTGTGTGTGTGTGTGTGTGTGTGTGTGTGTGTGTGTGTGTGTGGTCACCATAGCTTCACAGCCAGCCTTGAAAACAAGACTACAGTTTCAGTAATTTTATTTTTGTTTTAAACAATCATCTGGATAGTCTGGGTTTTGCATTTTATACTTCCAATATGCATTTCAAGCCACCTTGTCAATTTCTACTAAAAAAAAAAAAAATTACACTGAGCTTTTTCTTTCTATGTGATTTTGTGTCCATAGGTCAAGATGAGAGAACTAGCAGTGCACTAGATTTACGCCATTTTCATCTGAAAACTTGAGATGGCTTGGGCTTGGCCAAGGTCTGTGTTGATTTCTCTCATGTTCATGAAGCGTTCCGCAGCTTCAGCAAAGAGGTTTTATACAACACACTTACATTTATTTCCACATTTCCAGGGTCTTCATCATGTATTTATCTTGTATTTTTCTCTTTTTTTTTGGTATTCTTTGTTGTGTTTAATCTATTTATAATATATTTATCTTATGTATTTATCATGGACTTATTTTTTGAGATTTCAATTTCCAAATGTTGGCTGGTATCATATTAAAATATACTTTATTTTTTTTTAATATACATCTTGCACCTCTAACAAACTTACTTATTAACCTTCATGACTGCATTTCATAAGTAATAAATCATGTTATGTGTGTGGCTCTCTTTAGAGACAGTCTTACTTTTTCCTTCCAAACGTTATATGTTTGTTTCTTTCTTGCCTTCTTGCATAGAAGCTAGCACTTCCATGACAAAGCAGAACAGAATCGGTGAAAGCCAACATTGCTGTTTCGTTCTGAACATCAGCAAGAAGACTGAGGATCTTCCAGATGCCTCTTAAGATGTAAGAAATCTCTTTTACCCTTAGTCTGCTGAGAGGTTTTGCTTGTATCCTTTTTCTGTGAGTCATTATTACTAGTTATTGAGTTTTATCAAATGCTTTTGATCTGTTGACATTTTTCCATTTATCTTTTCAATGTGGCTAAATATATCAATTTTTAAAAAATGTTAAACAAAGCCTACATTCCTGGAGTCATGCCCGCTGGACCTCCCTGTATTGGCTGTTTTTAAAAAATTGCATTTATTTGTTTATTGTGTGTGTTGTGTGTGGATGCAAAGGTGCCATGGTGTGCCTGTAGAGGCAGGAGAACAACTTTATGGAGGTTGGTGGAATTGGTTGTCTCCTTCTACCATGTGGGTGCTGGAGATTAAAACTCAGATTATCAGGCTTGATAGGAAATTTGGTTGATATTTTGTCAGGGATTTTTGCATCTATATTCATGAAAAATGATGACAAACTTTTCTTTTTTTTTCCTCTTCCTACTTTCCATATATATATATATATATATATATATATATATATATATATATATATATACACATACATATACATACACACACACACACACACACATATATTCATCACATGTAATGGATATTTTGCCCACATGCATGTCTGGTGTCTCTGAAGGCCAGGGAAGGCATCAGATCCCTTGGAACTGGAGTTAGAGACCAACTGGGTATTCTGGAAGAGCAACCAGTGCTGTTAACTCGAGCCATCTCTCCAGCCTCGTCCTCCTTTATAATAACGCCTTGTTACATTTTGGGTTTCAGGCTGTGGTGAATTCATAACATGAGGGATGAGTGGTTCCCTGGCTGTGAGCTGTCTGGAAGCCTTGGTACTAGAATGCTATTGCTTAATAAAACTCTCCAATCAAGCCACGTAGGGATGAATACTTGGACCAAGGCTTTGATAAGGAGCATCTTTGAAGGGATGGAGCTATTCATGCTTTCTACTTCATTTTGGGTCAATGTAGTCAGTCATTTGAACATTCAAAGAATTTGTCCATTCTGATGCTGCAGATGGATCTGGAAACAGCAGAAATGAGAACAAGCCACATACTATAAATAAGCCAAGTTTTTTCTATTGGGCCATCAACTTGAGCTTCTTGAATTGAGCCAAAAAGGTGAGCACTGACCAGAGGTGACCAGGCTCGTAGCTCAGCACGGAAGCAGTAAGTCTTGATTGATTTTCTAGAGTGGACTCAAGTTTGGTAATTGTCTGTGGTGCAGTTTCAAACAAAACTTCCTACTGTGTGAAAGCTTTCTAGCTTCTCATTTGGAGGGCTCACAGGAGGCCCCTTGGCCTTGGAGAGGGCTGTAGGACTTTTAGCATTTGAGGTGAACAAAGCATGTAGGTGCTGTAAACAGAACTCACACATTGTTCTGACACTCAACAGACCAAGTTCATCCTGTGTGATAGCCTTAGATAAAACATCACTCATGATTGACATGTCTAGTGCAGAGCTCAGGAGTCAGCTCTGAGGCTAAGGCAGCAGAAAGGGGCAAGCACAACGTGTAGCCAGAGACATGGAGCTTCTTACTGTGCTCCGTCACCCACTGGGGCTAGAGGCTAGAGGCACTGGTAAAGAGCCAACATTTTTGCTGAAAGCACACTTCAAATTTCCACAGTGACCCGTGTAACAGTTCTCAAGACCCACACATCAGAAGGGACATCCTGGAGCAAGTTTAGTGGGAAGCCAATTACATATTGCTCAGCGTGTGATTTCTGCAATTCATGATTTTTAAGTTAAGGAGAACAAATAAAACACGAAGGCTTATTTGTTGTTATTGCTTTCTGTAAAAAAAAAAAAAAAAAAAAAAAAGTCCTCCCTTATATTCGTCATTTGTGAATCCATTGTGACAACCATTAATTTGCTTAGTCACAGGGTCACCTGCTGTGCAAACATTCTCATTTCATGGTCTGACCTGGAGACCTGGGGCTTCACAACAAAGCAATTGAGAAGGCACAAGGTCAGGAGGAGGAGGAGGAGGAGGAGGAGGAGGAGGAGGAGGAGGAGGAGGAGG
>CM052703.1:58311897-58339332 GCA_028551405.1 Uromys caudimaculatus
AAAGCTAGTTTGCATCAACTATTCCAAAGTACTTGTCCTCATACCTTCTGCTGTATGTAGCCTTTTATTAAGCAAGATCTCACTCTGCAGTCTAAAACTCAAAAAGAGATCCTCCCACCTCTGCCCTCTCTCCCTCCTGCTTGGATTTCAATCCTGAGCCACCACACCCAGCCTGGATCTTTAGGAGTAATTATTAATTACCATGTATCATTGTTACTTTTTTTCAACTTGCTATAAACCTAGACCTACCTGAAAGAGGGACTCTCGGTTGAGGAGCTGCCTCCATCAGTTTAGCCTGTGGGCACATCTATGGATAATTTTCTTGATCGTCCAGTCCACTGTGAGTGGTGCCGTCTGTAGGCAGGTAGGTCTGGGTTGTGTAAGCAGGATAGCTGAGAAAGCCAGACTAGCAAGCTAGTGAGCAGCATTTCCCCAGTCTCAAGGCAAGAATCATGAATTCCTGCCTTGAGCTTCTGGCCTGGCTTTCCTTCATAATGAACCATGACCCAGAAGCTGAAATAAATCCTTCCCTCCTCAAGTTGCTTTTGAGGATGGTGTTTATCCCAGCAACAGAAACCAAACGGAGCACTATTCAGTGGGAGGGGGAGGTCAGCATTTTCTGCTGTATCTCTTCACATCCCCAGTCAACCCATTTAAGGAATTGGCACTTGGTTTTTAAAGCTTTTGCTATGTAGGGCCTTCTATTTTGTTGAGTTCTGTGCCTTCCTTAACTACTTACTTTAGGGTTTTTTTTTCCTTCTCTTCTTGATGTAATCACTGATCATAAATATTGAAAAATTTCTAATATAGGCTTTCACTGTACAGTGTCTTCTGACTGCTGTTTTAGCTATGCTTTATTCGTGTTAGTATGTTGTTTGCAGTGTTATTTACTATTGAATAATTCCTCATTTTCTTTTTTTGATCTAATTTGATTTTGTATTTAATTACTGGGTGATGTAAGTGTGCTGTTTATTGCAAATATTTGTGATTTTCCCTATTGATCTCAGAGTTGATTTTGCTGTGTTTGGAGGGCACCTTCTATATGATTTTAATCCTTTTAACTGTGTTGTTGTTGGGTTTTTAAACTAGGATCTTGCTACATCGTCCAGGCTAGTTTTAGTTTCCCAAGTACTGGCATTACAGGCATGCTCTCTGCCTGGATCAGTGCCTTTAACTCTATTGAAAATTGTTGACTGACCAAGGACATAAGGTCCAGTTGAATGAGGAGACCATGTGTGTCTGCAGGAGCTACGGTCTGCCAGTGTTGGCTAGCATGTTTTCAAGAGCCAACTGGTCCAGGGCAGTTGGCTGTGAAGGACAAACTATACTGGTTGCTTTTGACTAGATCCGTCAATTGCTAAAAAAGAAGTTTTCAAATCTTACAATGATGTAGAATAATGCTTTTCTCTTTGATGCTGTCAATTTTTTCTTCATGAATTTTGAAACCTATTTTATAACTATAAATGTTTATAACTGTTGTGTCTTTTAGATGAATTAATCAAAATTGATCATTTTGGAATGTCCTTTCTTACCTCCATAACAATCTTTGCAATGAGACATAATTTTTTGATGATACAAAATACAGTCCTCCCCACACCCCTCCTACTTACTGCCACCGGGGTGTCTATCTCCTCCCTCTGATTCTACATTGGGCTCTGCCCTCCTCCAGGCATGACTTAGCTGCTGCTGTCTTGAAATCAAAGCAGCTGTGGTTACCAGCAGGAGACTCACAAGGAGCCTATGAACATTGCCTGAGTGTGTGTGTGTGTGTGTGTGTGTGTGTGTGTGTGTGTGTGTGTGTGTGTGTGTGTGTGTCGGGGCTTGGGAGTGGGGTGACCAGAAACTCACTAGAGATTGAAGTCACTCACTCACTCGTGCTCCCTCACCTAGCTGTGTGTTATAGTCCCCAGGGGTGCTAGAATATGTAGAAGGTGGAGGATAAAATGACCAGGAAACCTATCTGCATAATTTTCATGAGTCATCACCCATGCTGGGGTGGGACTTTTCAGTTATACTGACCCATGCTTTGGTAAACCACCTCAGTGAGCTCTCTGGTTCACCAAGCTGGACTTTGGAGAGGTCATTTCTTTGGTTTATAAAGTCTCCCTCTATCTGAAAAATAGAGAAAAATTGCACAGCAATCTCTTTGGAGATAACATATACGTAAATTGGTTTTGTTTATTTACTCTTTAATCCGTTTTTATAATCCCTGCCTTTTTGATTGCCATATTTACTCCATTAACACTTAATATAGCAATTGATATGCTTGAAGTCACTTTCCATCATTTCAGTTTTATAATATTTTAGAATTTACTTAACTTCTATTGGCTTTTTGATAAAATGACTGCACCTCTTCTGTTATTTTGGCTCTTGCTTTAGGCATTGTTTACTCTTGCTTTAGGGAATATTTACTCTTCAGTTTCTGGTTAATTTAAAAGATGTAACACTTTACATAAAGTGTGGAAACATCGTAGCCACATATGCCATGTTTCCACTCTCACTGTCTTTGCTGTTTGTTTTCCTGCCCTGTAACTTTTTTAACATGATAATTTTTTGTTTATACGAGTATATGTTTTTACAATTTTAAATTACATTTATTTGTATGTACTAAGGTGGGCATTTGGAAATCAACGGACAACTTGCCAGAGTCAACTCTTTCCTTCTTTCACCTAAGTTCGGGGACTCAAACACAGATCATCAGACTGGATACAAGAACTTTTCCTCACCGAGCCATCTTACTGATGCCACATTTATTTATATTTTTAAGGAATTAAACTGTAGATTGTTCATGCAAAAGCCATCTTGTCCCCAAGAGCAACTCTGAAGTGTCTGAGCATCAGATGCTTCACTTTTCAGTGAACTTCTAGTGAGGAATTCTCTTGTTTTTCACTTTTGTCTGCTGAGGCCTTCATTGTTGGTGAAGATTCTTGTCACACATAGAATTCTGGACTAAGTATTATTTCTCTTCAGACTATATTCCCTTTGTGTCAGATGGTCACTCTTGTCACATGGTTCCCTGAAACATTGTTCTTTACTCCTCTGACATTTTCTCACCTTTTCTATGGATTGTGATTTTCTCCTGGCTTGTTAGGTCATGAGAGTCTTAATACAAATATAAAAATGTTAGTTTTCCAGCCTCTGTTTGTCAATATCATTGGTTTCCTGGCTGATAGTCTCCATTCTCGCATTCACTATGGGTAAACTACTTCTTTTGCGCTGTATCAAAGCCCTTTTCTGATTGCAATCTTGATCCTTTGGGGTCTTCTTGGAGGGCTTTCCTGACTGCATACTGAGTGATCAGGATCATATTTGCAACATTCAGTGTTAAGTTGTGCAGTCTCTGGAATCACATTCCCCAAAAGGTGATGATGCTTTCATTCGTTGCAAATCCTTGGTGCATGCTTAACTGCAGATTCTTCCTCACTGAAACAGTGGCTTGGGTCAGTTCAGACCTGTTGGTCCTTTCTTCTTGGAAAGTTGAGGTCATCCCAGAGACTGAGTCAATCCAAACACTGTCTCCCCCATCTCTGGCTCTTCCTCTTCCAAGACTCCTCTCCCTCCTCTCTCTTGCACACACCTAGGCAGCCTGTGTGTCCAGGGGCCCTTGCCTTTACCTCTGCCAAGGCAGAAATTCCCCATCATCTTATCCACGCATGCAGCGTGGCTGTGGCAATGCCCTAACACTCACAGGCGGCCATTGCTGCCCAGGCTTAGACTTGCCTCTGAAGTCCGCCTCATGCTCTAGGGCTCTTGGATGATCACCTCTGTGTTTCACCTGAGCTTACACTGACTGGGTTCTGGGAGTTCCAAAGGTTAGTTTCTGGGTCTTCCACATCAGAAGCGGAACCCTTGAATTTTTTGTACAACATTCTCCTGCCAGCTGTGTTCATTTCCCATAGTGCTGCCTTTGTCCCCAGAGGCCTTAGATGCAGAGTCCCGACACCGTGGGTCCTTGTGTAAGGTCAGGAATATGGGAGAGAAGACACAGGAAGGTGGGGCCGTTAGGCCTGATGCCAGGAACAACATGTTAGGAAGTTACAGTGCTAATGCTCCCCAGAATCACACTCTGGAGCCGATGCAGAGGCTAGCAAGCACTCTACACCTTGCCCTGGGCTCACTCATCTTGCCTTTCAGGTCCAGCATGACCCCTTCCCTGGACTCTGGCCTCCCCAGACTAGTGTGGTCCTTTGTATCTGTCATTTAGGAGACTAGGACCCCTGTGGCTGCTTGCCCACCTGCTCCTGTGATCCTAGTGGAGATGAGCAAATGGCAAGAGGGTACAAAAAGAGTTGAGGGACCCTACACCTTTGTCTGAGGAAAATTGAGACTGGACAGACAGAGCTTTAGGTCATAGGGCAAGGAAATGGGGCTTTGTGAAAAATTTGGGGCACAACAGATCAGTCATTAGGAGAACCTGCCTCCAATGCAGGGGTCAGAGCCTCCAACTATATGGGACCTCTGAATTCACGGAGGACCAGAGCTCCCAGCTGCTCCAACTGCCCAAGCTGCCCAAGCTGCTTTAAGCCTGAAGTCCCTAGCTTACACAACTCACATTCCATTCTGTTGATGAAGACTACCCTGAGCATATGCTCTGAAGTTATTCCAAACTTTAGAATTAGATGTAGAGGGAAACTTTGCAAATTCCCACCAGGTTCAATGTCAAAATATCAAATTGAATTGCTGCTAACCCATACACAGTAAACTAATCAGAACAATTAATTAATAAACAAAAAGAGGTCACACACCTGCCCTGGCAAAAGAAACATTAAAAAATAACAGCTTTCTTGGGATCTTGTTAAAAACAAACAAACAAACAGCCCCCATCTTGTTCGACATTAGAGGGTGTCAGAACAGGACAACTTTGAGATGTCCCTGACACACTTGAAACTCTCAACAGTTAAGAGTATGGGAAACTGATCAATCACAGATATGGCCACCTGTAGCCATGCTGGGTTGGTTACTCTGTCAAGGAGTTTTTGAATTAGCACCTTTATAAAAGGAACAATGTATCATCCTACTGCAGTTAACATTCCTGCTACAACCCATGCTACTAGAGAAGTTAGGAGCAAAGCCATTGTCCTTGTCACTGTTCTATTGCTGTAAAGAGACATCATGACCAGGGCAACTCTTAGAAAAGAAAGCATTTAGCTGAGGACTTGCTCAGCTTTAGAGGGTGAGTCCATGATCAGGAGCAGTAGCTGAGAGCTCCTGATTTCCAGGCAACAGGCAGGGAGAGATAGACAGAGACAGAGATAAAGAGAATGGGCCTAGCATGGACTTTTGAAACCTCAAAGCCCACTTCCTTGTGACACATCTTCAACAAGGACACACTTCCTAATCCTTCCCAAACAGTTCCACTCACTGGTGACTAAGTATTCAAACACACGAGCTTATGTGGGTGGGGGAATTCTCATTGGAACCACCACACAGTTTTGGAACACTCAGTCCTAAATGGAACGTCTTCATCAAACCTCTCCTCAGGGCTCACGGAGCTATGCAGAAGAGGAGGTGGAAAGATTCTAAGAGCCAGAGGGGATGGATGACACCAAGGAAGCAGTGTCATCCAGACACAGCAGGTCTGACTCACATATGAACTCATAGAGATTGTGGCAGCATGCACAGGTCCTGCATGGGGTCAAGCCAGATGGGGTCCTAGCACTGAGAGGGGAAAGTGGGCACAGGCTCCCACCTCTAGACAAGAAGCTATCTGCAATTGACACCTGCTTGAAAAAGAAAATTTAGTTTTCCCAGACGGTGTCTCATTAGGAATATAAACCATACTTAAGGGTAGGCCCCTGCCCAGCAGTACATGGCCAACACAAAATGAACTCAGTGGTGTTTTTATAGACTTTTTGTCTCATATGCCTTTATTTATGCTCACTTGCTTGCTTTGTTTCTTTGTTTCTTGTCTTACTGATATCTTGCTTGTGTATTATACTTTTCCATTTTGTGTTTTCATGGGTTGTGTGTGTGTGTGCGTGTGTGCGAGTTTCCTTGTGTCTTTTTTCTTTCTAAGAATTCTGGGGTTTTTGTGTGTTTATTTGCCCATTAGCTTTCTAAGGAGAGAGAGAAAGGATGTGGAATTGGATGAGTAGGGAGGTGTGAAGGATCTGGCAGGAGTTGGAGGAGGGGAAACTGATCAGAATGCATTGTATGAAAATTTAAAAAAATAAAAAAATCCTCCTGGCTGTACAGGAGCCTGTCTTCTTTTTAGGTTTTTTTATCAACATCAGGTCATCAGGGAGTGGCTATGAGCTACAAACTTAATAGACTGCCGTGGATGTGCTAGCTTGCAGACAGGGAAAGCAAGGTCCCTCTTCTTCCTCGAGCATGTGTGGGCTCCTCTGCACACATAGACTTCCCCATGCTACTTCCTCTTTGGGGAGGCAGGTCTGCAAACACAGCCTGTGACACCACTTGGGGGTGAATGCGATGCTATAATAAAGCCCCAAAACCCCACAGGTCAAGGCCCCTCTGTGATTACAATGTCTTGGACGCACCCTTACTTTCTTTCTCGTGTGTTGTTCAAGGGAATCCCAGACATGTAGCAAACCTGCTTGTGTGATAACCTTGTGGACCCCAAGAATTCCATGTCATCTGTGGAGGCCATCGGTGTTCCCACCCCAACTGCTCGCTCTTAAGCAAATCTCAACAGTAGAATTTTATGTATTAATATTTCAGTGTAGCTCACAAGGGGCATAGCCCCTTTTTAGATCAATAAGTTCAATACAATTTCACATTTAAAATGAGTGGCAGCCAGCCCTCTGCACCATCACATGCCCAGTAGGGATCTGTCACACTGTGTGACTACATGGCTTTCCTTTCCTCTCTCAGGATATTGCCTTAAGACTCAAAATACCAGACATGGGCACTTCCCTGTTAGGTCTCTTCTTCACAGCAGTTCCCCCATCTCTGCCTTTTCTGCAATGGTCCTCATTTTCTGAGCTGCACCCCACCCACACTCTACCTTTCTGAGTAGCACATTAGTGAGACAGTAAGATTAAGACATAATCACGGAGTCTTTGAGTTTGGTCATAAACACCTCCATCATAGGTGACATCTGCTTGTCCTTCTTTTGGGCAGGAGTCTGTTGATCACTAAATGCTTCAGCAGAGGACTGTTTCTATGAATGGAGGGAGGGCAGAACAGATGGATGGGAAGGTGGGTGGACAGAGGAATGGATGGATGGATGGGAGAGTGGGTAGGGAGATAAGTGAGTGGGTGGGTGGATGAATGGATGGATTGGCTTGCAGCGCTCTCCCCCAAAACAGGCATATACACACTCTTCCCTTGGCCTCTGATTCTCTCATGCACAGCTTCTTCAGCTTATTTGAATTAATAAAATGCATATGAAAGTTTCAGCAATAATATACAGACCCCATCTGTTCCCTGGAGACCTTCGTCACTGACCTACATGGGAACTCACTGCAGACGCTTAGCTCCTACTAAGTTACACATCTCAGTGTGTTCTCCAAGAGCACGCAGTGTGCCATTGCTGCAGTATGACTCCAGCACTGCCCTGCCGCCCACAGTCCCATCCAGCCCAGGGCCCCCTTGTAAAGTCCAGGACTGAGCCACAGCTTCAGTCACCGGGGTCTGGGGATGAAGGGATTCCTTGACTGCCCTTGAATTTAGAGCTCCCACAGACCAGCTGTCTTGTACTAAGTGCTATGTCCTTCCGTTTGAACAGCTGAATGGCTTGTTTTTCCAGAACACAGATGCTATACTTGGTTGTTTAAAGGGAAGCATATCAGTGTCAGTCATTTGTCCCCTGCTGGTCACCTGGCTAACAGGATGGCTGCTGGGCTTCTCTGTTGTTACAGCGACTAAGCACGATGTGCCTGGCAAAGCAGCGGCCCCCAGCATGGCCCATGTCCTGATGCCCAGAATGTGGACTCTATAGACCAAAAGGGTTCAAGACACAGACAAAGAACAGGTGGCAGACAGCTGTCCTCCTCCTGGGGGTTCCGCAGATACAGAGTCCAAAGAGGAGACAGACAGAGACTGCAGGGCTAGAGAGAGCTAGAAACACATATAAGCTTTGAAGGTGGAGGTGGTCCTTGATACAGGAGTGCCATCACCCATACATCTAAGAATGTGGAACACAGGAAGGCCTGAGTGGGACAATGACCTCAGAACATTGGGCAATCATGTTTAGATTGTTTAAAGCCACCAAGTTTGAATTGTTGTTGTTTTTGCAGCCACTGAAAATGAGTACATGTGGCACACATTAATTAAAAAGCAATTAATTCTTATTTTCTGGGGAGATGCTTAGAGACCAGTTTAGTTTCCTGTACATCAGAAATCTGCCTGCCAAGTTGGCATCCTTGGAGGACTCCTGCCTAAATTAATGGCTGCTGACATACTGCTCAAGGCAGTTTCCTGAGCCATGCTCAGTAGGGGCTTTTTTGTAAGGCAGAGCACTTGAACACTCCAGTGGCCATGCCTCTACCAGGTATCCATAGTGCTCTGAGGCAGTGCCATCACCAGGTAGAGGTTCCGTCTGCCCTTTGAAAGCAGACCTCCATTGTGGTAGCACATGCTTACAAGCAGACAAGAAGACATCCTGCATTCACCTTGTGCATTCTCCATCATCATCCCAGAGTTGCTATCTAGATGTCAGTTTGCAGTGTGTACATGCATGCATGTTCTATGTGCATGCAGGTCTGCGTGACGCTGCATTATATGCATACATCCAAGTGTGCTTGTGCATTAACATGTGCGTGTACATTTGTGTGTATGTGTGCTATGCATATGCATGTGTCTGTGTATACATGTGCATACCTGTGTGTATGCCATGTGTTTGCTGTTCTCTCTCTCTCTCTCTCTCTCTCTCTCTCTGTGTGTGTGTGTACTAGCATGTATATGCAGTCCTTTGCTTGGTTATCCTGGTCACCTGACCACTTTCTCTCCCAGCACAGGTGGCTTTAGTGGCTAGAGCCCCTAGATAATCTATGCTGAAGAGCTTCCATGGGACTCCTCCAGGAATCTCCTGCTTCTCCACAGAGGGAATGCCTCCCTTGAGATGCTCACAGAGCCTGGCTGCCCTGACCTGGTAGTACAGAAATTCTGTACTTGTCTGGGGACAGTTTGGAAACAGCTCATTAGGGTTCCAGGATGCACAAGCCTGACTGCTGTCTGAGAACATGAGATAAGAGTCAGGAGGCCCAGTGCCTCCAAGGTTGCTGATGCAGGGACAGTCTCCCCCTACCAGAGAGCTAGTAGCCAAGGTGGGTGGTCAGATGGCCTCGGCCTTGCCTATGTATGGAAGAAGTCTGTGGTTGGAAGGGTCCCTGGTCTGTTTTCTCATGGCCTCTGATCTCAAGACAGCAGGTCTTTGGGGGAAAACAAGTTGCTGATCTTCAAGCAGGAGGAGAGCTAGGGATAAGAGCCTGGGGTCTGGGAAAAACTCTGGTGCTGTGGATGAGAAGGGTACTGGGTTGCTCTGTAAGGATCTGAGACTGGGACAGTCTCTCTCTCTCTCTCTCTCTCTCTCTCTCTCTCTCTCTCTCTCTCTCTCTCTCCAACAGCAGTAAAATATGAAACTATCTCGCTGGGGTTTGGCTGCAAGCCACAGCTCAGAAACCCTACCAAGCTAGCCATGAAAGGGGCCCAGTCAACTCACAAATTGGGAGGAAGGGAAGGAGGAGGAAGATAGACAGGGAGACCACAGGGAGACCACAGCTTCTGTGGCATGATCTTTTCTCTTCCTGAGCCCAGTCCCGCCCCCAGTAGACATCTGGAGCCCCAGCTAACCCCTGCCTTCCTTTGAGAGGCAGGATCTAGGGTCATAAATAGGGACTACAGGAAGTAGGGACTGGACTCCTCTTAGTTAGTGGGCTGCTCCCCTAGAATGTCTGGATGTGAGTGAGAAGCTTGTGGACAAACACTCAGCAATCTTCCTCAGACTCTGCAGAACCTCACATGGTTCTACAAGTGCCCTAGGGTCCTGCCTAGGGCACTAGTGCTCTTCCCAAGCAGGCTGTAATCTGCATGCTGCAGGGGGCAGAGGTTAAGCTGCATTTCAGGGTATTTCTGACAACATACTTCAATCCAGCTACCCACCACACTGGGGATGGGCTCCTGTGCTGGTCTGTCTTTAGACCTGCTCGTTTCTGCTCCAGTTTCCAGATCTTTACAGGAGAGCGGAGGTGCCTTTGCCATGGTCCTGTGCTTCCAGTACTTGGCAGACATATACCTGCGCTCAGCACTCATCCCCACCCCCAGCACCTCCACCAGGCTTGGTTCTTCTTGTCTCCCAGACTCATTGGCATCCAGAGCATGCAAGCCTCCTTGTGTCTTGTCCGGCCTGAGTCTAAACCCTCCCTTTCTTCTCAGGGCCTTGTTTCTGCATGACAACCATAGCCAGGTGGCCAGGTGAAGATGTCCCTGGGCCTCTCTGCCCAAGACCTTCTGAAGCTTCAAAACCTATGGGTGAAGAGCTGCCTCTTGCCTGGCTTTAAATAGCTCTGCAGGGAGGTGAGGAAACTCAGCTCAGAGGACAGGAAGGTAATCACGCCTGACAAGTGTTATTTTTACACAGATCTGTCCAGCTGCGGGGGGTGGGGGTGGGGGCTTATGTAACTAAAAGCAGGATATTTGCTAAGTCTAAGTAAACCCTCAAAAATGGGAAAGGAGAAAGGGGGGTGGAGAAGGGAGGGAGAGAGGGAAGGAAGGAGAATTATAGAAACAGATAAATAGAGATGAAGGGAGGGCGGGTGTAGAGCCAGAAAGAAAGAGAGAAGGGAGAAAGAGGAAGGGAGAACATCGCAGATGCCAGGTCAGCACGGACCAGCTGATACTTTCTTTTGCTGCCACCTGGTGGTCACCAGTGTCCTCTATAGGTATAAAGTCACCCACAGTGCCAGAACCCTGGAGTAACCTGGGACAAGTGTAGCTAACTTAAGTGGGGCACAGGGAAGAGGTCTGCCAGCATGTGCTGAGGCTGAGCCTGCGGCTCCCACGGGTCAGCACAGCTTAGTGGTGGTGCCTTCCTGACCACAAAGCTTTGAGTGGATATGGTGGAACTGATCCTCTTTATCTGAGGGTGGGGAAAGCTGTCAGGAAGCAGTGAGCACCATGATGCTATCCTGTCCCAAGGAAGCCACAGAGCATGCCGTCAGCTACCAGAACCCTGATCTGAGGATGTCCAACACTGTCTCACAGGCTGGTTATAGAGATGTCCAACATCTTGGACTGGATCCAGGGACAGTGTATATGCTTGAAGTCCACACAGCATGCAGAATGAATGGTTCAAGGCTCCTGCCCCTTGGGCTTCTGAAAGGGCTGACAGGTCACAATGTGTGCTTATGCAACAGAGAGACATGGCCTCAATGGGAAGAGGAAATGGTTCTCCCATAGTCCCCATGAGTAAGTCTATCTACAATGGGGCTTTGTCACCTCCATGAGCACAGCTTCAGCTCAGCCCTGTCCACACCAGTGGCCTCAGTGACTCGCCAGCAGGTTAAGATCTCTACATGGAAAAAGAGAGGCCGTATTTTGAAAGCAATGGAGAGGAGGAGGCAGCATGATGCATGTGCATATGGAGTCCCAGAAGGACATGAGGAAGGCAACAGACAAGAACGTAAGGGAAGATGGCCAAGATGAAAACACGTTCAGGGGCTCGAGAAGTCCAACAAGCCTGAAGCAGAATAAACATAGAGAAGTCAGACCTAAACCCAGCACCAACAGCTAAATAACCACAGATCAGGAGAGGGTCAGTAAAATGGCCAGGGTCGGGATGGGGAGAAAAATGATCAGAGAATGATGACAGCTTCCGCTGACTTACAGGAAATGGACGGCAGAAAGAACACCTATCACCCACAATTCTGTGTCTGTCGCATCTGTGATTTTTATTTGCAAAATAGGTGCGTCCACAGATACGAAAATATTTTTAAAAGCAGATGGGATATGGGGGTTCCAGGGGGGAAACCGGGAAAGGGGATAACATTTGAAATACAAATAAAGAAAATATAAAAACAAACAAACAAAAAACAAACAAAAAAAGCCCAAAACCCAGAAAGTCAACCAGAAGCGTTCTAGAGGCAACATGTATGTAACTAAATGTGAAGGACTATATTCCTTTACTGTCTGATTACTTAACAACGATGTGAACAGTTTACCATAAAGAGGACAATATTGATGTTTATTAAACGCTCAGATTTAGACTATGGGATGGTGGCACGAGGAACTGCAGTGCCTGGGGCGGCACTGTGTTAGGTGAAATGGATCAGTGTTTACACTAAATAACTGAGAAAAGCTAAAGTTCTTTTTAACTCTGAGATCAGGCATTAAAATAACCACACAAAGAGGCAGAGGAAAAGCATGGTCAGGAGAGGTAAAATATATT
This sequence comes from Uromys caudimaculatus, assembly GCA_028551405.1. Classification (NCBI taxonomy): domain Eukaryota; kingdom Metazoa; phylum Chordata; class Mammalia; order Rodentia; family Muridae; genus Uromys; species Uromys caudimaculatus. The sequence goes on from CM052703.1 coordinate 58,324,247, forward strand.
AACTGACTTTTAAAGAGAACAGGGAGTCTGTATTCCCATCCACACTGGCCTCGTGGCCCCCACAGGACGCTCATGGTTACTTCACATTACACCATCTTAGGTGCACTTGAACATTTGCCCACGCAGTCGGTGTGGTCAGCCAAAATAAAATTTTAATAAATTTCAAGACATTGAAATTATATTGAATGTTCTCTAATCACAGTAGAATTAAATTAAAAATTGGTGCCAGGAAGATATCTAGGAAAATCTTCTGCCTGCCAGACATTTGGCAATTAGGTGACACACTTCTCAATAGCCTGTGGGTAAAATAAAATAAAATTTTAAAAGTTATAAATATTTTAAATTGATTTTGAACATTCAAAATTCTTTTATGTTTCATCTTACTTGGATAATTTTAAAGAATAAAAATTCAAAAGCAATTATTTAAGGCAAGGTACTCCAGAGAAACCTGACCACTGTACAAATAGATGAATGTATAGGTACACTGATAGAAGACAAATACACAGATATACAGGTAATTGACAGATGTCAGATTATAGATAGATAGATAGATAGATAGATAGATAGATAGATAGATAGACAGACAGGCAGATGATTGATAGATGGTAAATAGATAGGCAGACAGATGATAGATAGATGATTGATAGATGGTAGATAGACATATAGATAAATAATTGATAGATGATAGATAGATAGATGGATGGATAGATGGTTGATAGGTGAATAAATGATATATGATAGACAGATATTAGGTATAGATGATAGATAGCCAGACAAACAGACAGATAGGTAGATGACAGATAGATGATTGATAGATGGTAGATAGACATATAGATAGATGATTGATAGATGATGAATGGATAGATGGTTGATAGGTGAATAAACAATATATGATAAGATAGATATCAGGTAGATAGATAGACAGACAGACAGATGAGACAGACCAACAAGTAGATAGGAGGTTTAGTTGATAAAAGATAGGTAGAGCAAATGGTTGTTCAGTTCAAGGCCAAGGGGCTGAGAAACACAAAGGTTGACGTCTGAGGAAATGGGTTTTCCATCTCAGAGAAGGCTGTGTGCTCCTTACCTTTGTCACTGTTCAGGTGCTCTGTGGAGCAGGCGATGCCCACCTATACTAGTGACAGTGAGTCTCCATTCGGGTCACCCATTCAACTGCTGGTCTCTTCCAGAAGCATCCTCACAGACACCCAAGGGATCCTGCTGTTCTAGCCATCTGTGCACCCTGTGGCCCTAACTTGCAATGAGTAACCAAGACTCTTCAGCCACAGTTGTATTCTCCTAGGAGTACGTTATGAGTAGAATTAATGAATTACTGAAAATAAGAATAGCACTCAACAATACAGGAGTCAGAGAAAAGGGAAAATAGATCAATCCAAATTTAAATTATCTTTTAATTTCTATTTTTTCACACTCAGCTTGTATATGCGTAGATGTTAGAAGACAACCTGTGAAAGTTGGCTCTCTTCTTCCAGGTGTGGATTCCAGAGATCAAACTTAGATGGCCAGGCTTGACAGCAGTGCCTTTACCCTCTGAGCTATCCCTGAATTTATTTGTTTGTTTGTTTGTTATTATTTTTATGCACATGAGTATTTTGCCTGAATGTATGCCTGTGCACTGCGTGCATGTCTGATGCCTGTGGAGACCAGATAAAAAGCATTGGATCCTTTGGAACTTAAGTTACAGACAGTTGAGAGCAAATGTCTCCAACTCAGGACTTGAACTCAGGTTCTCTGAAAAAAACAGCCAGTGATCTTAACTGTTGAGCCATCTGAACTAAATTTAATTATTTAAGAAGATGAGCACAACCAAGGGAAATCAGAAAATATGATAAATTACTTCATAGAAAAAAATTTAAAATTTTATACCATAAAATGAATTTGGAATATTCCCTGAGAAGCAGAACTTAACCCAAACTATGATTAAATGAAATGGAAAATCTGAATGTCAGCTCAGATTAGAGATATGAAGATAAAACAGGTCACATGGTCCTAGATGAGACCGAGAATGTAGGGAAGAAGTGAAGGACACTCTGACAGCTGGCGGCAACTGAATGTCTTTGCATTTGTTATTTTCTCTGGATTTAATTTCTGACTTTGATAACTGTAGTTTGGTTATGAAACATTATGTCCTTTTTGGGGGAATGCAGCAATAATGTATTTAGCAACAAATTAGGATAGTGTATTTCATCGCCAGTCTGATCTCAAACACACACACACACACACACACACACACACACACACACACACACACACACACACAAACACACACACACATACACAGGCATTGCTTACAGAACCTGAAGCTAGATCTCTTCCAGACTCTGTTGTGAGGAATATCTTCAATGTGGACTCAGAGAGCAGAATAGCATGGACAATTAGTCCCTGAGGCTGCATGGTCCTTTGAAGGCTGGACAGGTTGCTCCTCTGCCTTTCTCACATGTGGCTGCAAGCCTAAATGTCTGTTGTTTGTTTTAATGTCACTGGGGACCTGTTCACACCAGCATCTCGGGTATGTTTCTATCCTTTTACAGTCAGGTTTCCTTTTTATTGGAATCTTGAAATGAAGCCTAGATAAAGCCCTTAGAAATTCCAAAGCCCACTTCTCCAAGCATGTGATTGCTGGGGCGGCAAACTGTACTCTGCTGCAGGAGGTAGATCTGAGGTTCTGGTTCCTGCCCTATGCTGTGACCTGCTCAGAAAGGGGCTCAGGCTAGAGCATCTTGCATTCAGGGTTGGCTCTAGGTGGAATGGCCTGTGAGAGGCATGTGAAACCCAGACAGACACACTGGAAGATGAAGTGAAGACTGAGGCATCCAGGGAGGGCCTCCTTTCCTGGAGCACTCCAGCAATGTAGCTGCAATTTTAGGTTTTGGGAACCTGGACTGGAGGCAATAAATGAGTGCTGATTTCAGCTCTCCAACTCTGCCATTGCTGCCACAGCCCAGAGCCCATCGGTTCCCATGGCCACTTCCTCCTGACAATGAGAAGTCTGTACCAGGAGTCTTGTCTCTCTGGGAACTCTCCAGTGCAGCTGGTTCAGTTGGTTCAGTGAGGTCCTTGGTCAGTAGCCCTAGGACCATGTCCACGCATCTACAAGAGCCTTCCTTGTGTTCTCTGGAGGTGGCAGAGCAGTCTCTCCCTGCATGCATCCCACCAGAGCAGCAGAAAGAAATGAGCAATTAGCAGGCTTTGGGTGTCCCCTGGGAAGGGAAGATAGACTCCCAGGTTCAAATCAGCCCCAGACCCAACCCTGGGAGCCATCAGGATGAAATTTACATTCATGAAATGAGGAGCCAGGAGCTCTACACCTTTCCACTTCCAACTGGGCTGCATTTGTAAACAGCTTTATTTCGTTTTCACTTTGGACAGGGAGATTACTTAAATTTTAATTTCAGAGGCTCGAGATATCAGGGCTGTTCTTCTTGCCCATTGTTTTCTTGGAAAAGATCAGGAGCGCCTCGCCAAAAGAAAAAAATAAGCTTAATAAATAATGAATGCAGAGCAAATTACTGATGTTTAAAATTTCATACTTCCATGAATATTTCAGCAAATAGTGAAAGGTTCTCCCAGATTACGATAATAAGGCTGCCAGGGAGACACCCTCTCCCCAAGACCCTCTTGATGTCATTGTTTCAGATTAACAGAGGAACCGTATCCAGTTTCCAGTTCACTGGAGAGAGATTTCCATTCACAACACACCTCCAGTACTGCCCAAGGTACTTTTCAGAGGACTGGTGTCGTCTCCTCAGAAGTCCCTTGCCAATACATTCTGTTCTCACCTGGCTTTGAAGTGTTGTGCCAGACGCTAGTCTGTGACAGGGCCAACTCTAGTCACACTGACTAAAAAGGTAGGAACCCAGAGTATCTGCCTTGGCATGAGTCTGTAAAAGAGTGGAGGCCTCACAAACACACACATGCACACACACATTCACACCTCACATCCTCACACGTGCTCAACAATCACTTCCTCAACTCACCTTTATACACACACACTCATGCATGTGTTACGCCTATATGCTTACATGTACTCCTTCACACACGTATGCACACTAGTGTATCCATACACACGCAGGTATGTACTTTCATACGCTTGTATGTACCACATCCACGTTCACTTCCTCTGCTGTTGACAAAGGCAACTCGAGGAAGGAAGGGTTTCTTTGGCTCAGGTTTCCAAGTTACAGTCTATACTTGTGAGGTAGTCAAGGTGGCAGGAACTTGAAGCAGCTAGTCGCTAGTCATGCCCCACTGATAGTCAAGAGCAGAAAGCAGTGGATTAATACACACATTCTAGTGCTCAGTTCACTTTCTCCAGTCTTTAATAGCTCAGGATCGTCTTCCTAAGGAATGGTGCCATCCACAGTGGACAGCACCCATCTGAAGTTGTATAATCGAGATATCCCCTGCACACATGCCTTTAAGCCAAGCTAATCCTAATTCCTCACTGAGATTCCCTTCCCTGGGGTTCTAGATTGCATCAAGGTGACAACTGAAACTTTTGGGGAACCTTACTATTAAGGTAGTAGTCCCCCATGACCAGATGTGGTCAAAATGAGGGACACCCTTTCTTAGTGGGGCTTCCCTGTTTCTGTCTGTCTCTGCCTGAGAGTGTCCCTGAACACAGGTGGCTGGCCTTGGCTGGCTTTGTCTGAAAAGTGACCTTGTACAGAGCTCTCCAAAAGGCTGGATAACTCAGCACACACATCCCACTCTGGCTTCCAGCCTGCATGGTAACTAGGTGCTGTGCTATAAACAATCAGCCCTTCCTGCTCTCTTGATACCATGACCAATCAGCCCTTTCCACCTGCACCCCTAAAAGCCCTCATATACCCTGTCCCTGAAACAATAAAGTAGACTCATCTCAATGCAGCAGTCTATGGAAGTCACTGTGACGGAACCCTTCTCTCCACCTCCGCTCCCTTATTCCCCTCAGGCTGGTGGCCAACAGCCCCTGGAGAGAAAAGAGAGGGCACAGGAACTGACCACCCCATTCACATACACAGCCACACACACTTATACACGCCCAACACCCACACATTCATAAGCTTGCATGCTCGTACTCACGGGCTCAAATGTGTGTATATGCTCATGCACATACACATACACACATGCATACTCACACACACACATGCTCACGCACATACACACATGCTCACACACATACACACATGCTCACACACATACACATACACACATGCATACTCACACACATACACACATGCATACTCACACATGTACACACATACACACATGCATACTAACACATGTACACACATGCATACTCACACATGTATACACATGCTCACGCACATACACATATACACATGCATACTCACACACATACACACATGCATACTAACACATGTACACACATGCATACTCACACATAAACACATGCTCACACACTTGCACATACACAGCATGCATACTCATACACAAAACTCACTCATGAGCATACCCTTGCGTAGACATTCTTGTACATACTCTCTCGCATACATCCCAACATACTCAGGAGAAGGGATAGTACAGTATAGAAGGCCTTTCAGACCATGGCCAAGCATGGGGAGCTTTGCCTGGAAACGGTTGTTAAGGCCTGGGATTTGGTTGGGCAGAAAGTGCGACGTTTCTGGCATGTTTTCATTTCATTTTTGCACGAGCCCTTAAAAATGTAACTAAAGCCAACCTTAGCCAAAACATTTTTAAATTTTCCAAGATGTTTGCTAATATCACTAACTAACAAAATCATCTGTCCTACCATTTTAAAGGCTTAAATATAAAGGTTCTGGATCCAAGCCAGAGGCTGGCCCCCAGCATTTCTCCCCATCTTCTGGGCAGCACAGGGTTCTGGTAGGCTATTTTTACTTGTAGGCACAGATAATGTCACTGGTAGACTCAAGTCTGAACTCATAACTCATGAGTAATTATTTTAAGGGGCACTTGTGGTGTCCCAAGGAGTATGGCTTAGGCCCCAGGCCTCCAGACCTGTACAAGGAAGCAGAGTTCCCTTGGAAAGACATTTTCCTCGGGACTAGGAGTGCAGACCTGACTTTTCCCTACAGCAGGAGGCAGTGATAGTAGCACTAGTGACGTTAGTGATTCAGGGAGCAGAGCCCCAGTGAGCTCTTGGAGGCCTTGCTGCCCATGAGAAAAGGCGGGGGCCCCAGGATTGATGATGAAATGGCAATTCTACTAAGAATGAAGGTATCCATGTAACAGGACCTGTGGGAATGTGTGCTGGAGTTCTGTTTCTATCCTCCACCTGACCCCACCTCCAACCTCCAGGCACACTCTGTTCATGCTCTTTTCATCCCATATAGCAGCCCTGGACAAGACATAGATGCTATGTGATCATAGCCTTAGGACACACATAAGGATTGAGCCTAAAATCAGATTGTACATAACCTGGTCCCTCCTGGGTTTGGGTCAGAACATGGCTTCACTTGACCACATGATCACTGAGCAGGGAGGTTCTGACTCAGACACTATAACATTAGAGATACCTACTTCACATGGCCTGGTCTTGAGGGGACACAATGATGGTACTCTAGACCAAGGGGCAGCACCCCCACCAGAGGGACAAATTTCCCTACCCTTCAGGAAGGGAATCTCCTTGATTTACACCTGAGAACCTAACTGATCTAGATCTTGTCTGAGATGAGAGGCTGGTGCCACTGATGGAGTCATCAACTGGGATGGGAACTTGTATCTCCAGTCTAATAAGAAGAAGTATCTTTCCAGAAGCAAGCCTCACAGAGAGCTTCATTTGGCTGGGCAGCAAGGGCATGCTACATGACCACTGTAAGCATGTTGTCAAAGAGATCCATGCCATCTGGACACCTTCAGGGAATTTGGGTGAATGCAGCTCACAAGGGTTGGGATAGAGAGGCAGCACCAGGGCCCTTAGAACCTAGGTTGTCTTAGCCAGGAGCCCTAGTGACTAATGTTCACAAATGTGTTCTCAGAGGATCATGACAACCTGGCTACTACTCCCAAGGATTCCCTGTGGATCAGGGCTTATAGTCCTTGACTCTCTGGCCCCTCAGTGCCCATCCTGGCATAGCCGATCAGCCCCTTCCACTATCTGCCTGATTCTCCACTTCAGTCTGCATGGGGATCCAGCAGCAGCTCCAAGGCCATCTTAGTAGTCACATATTCACCCTGCCACACCCAGGGGACACACTCCACACTCCAGAGTCCTGAGGGAGGCATGATCTGTCCCCACAGGATGCTCCAAGTCTTCATGCTTATTACTGCACACTTGATCATGATTACTTGGAGGAACACCTTAGTTCCATAGGAATCCCCCTCTCCATGAGGCAGGTGACCCCTAATCTCACCACATAAGCTTGGGCAGACCTCAGAGATAATATGACAGTGAGATGCTTGTGTTTGGAGAGGTGGGTGATGGTAGCATACCTTTGTCAGATAACTAGAAGATTCAGAGGTACAAGATTTCACTGAGAGCTGAGGATCCAGGGTACACAAAGAAGTGTCTGTCTTCTGAAGTAACAATCGAGCAAGGGGAGTGGTTAAGTCTGAGTTGAACGGTGGGCTTCCCTGAAGGAATTAATTGCCCACCACTGCTAGAGCAGCTGTATACTTCCATGATGTCAGAGACATAGCCAGGGCAGCCTCTAGCCTAGGACACATAAGTTCTAATATCAGTCTGTCCAATATCAGTCTCCAGGCTGTGAATTCAATAGCACCCTGGGCCAGTCCTACTGGGAAAGCTTGGTGTCTCGCCCTCCTTCTCCTTTCTCAGTTGTGGTTACCTCCCAGAAGGTAACACAAAAGAAGCCCCTCAGTCCTCCCTCCATATTCTCTGTGGTTCTGGGGTGTGAATGCCACAGGATCGTCTCCATCACTTCCCAAGTGGCTCTGTTGAGGCTGATGGCAGCTGAGTGTCCAAGAGTCCCTGTCCTAAGGACAAAAGCTCAGCATGGTCTTTGCTTGCCTGTCACCAGACAGTGAGGCTATGACCCACATCCTACTTTAGTCTCATCCAGCTTGCAGGGCGGGGTGTGAAATTGTGACATCTTCCTCTCAGATCAGTGCCTCTTGTCACAGCTAACTGAGTCTGCCTTTAACCAGGTGCCTGCTGAGCTTGATGTTAGGAGAACAGGAAGTGCCCTCAGTTCCCAGGCTGTGTGTGAGGGGAAGAGGTCCTGTGCTGGCTTCACAAGAGTAGCCTTAAGGTCTACGCCTCTTTGAATGGCCTGCAGAGGTGGATGTTAGTTGGTTGGGGTTCTTTCTTCCTGATTGTTGGTCACCAAGAACATCCTGAGCACAGAGACAAGCCACTGGAGTCTCTTGTGGTCAGAAGCCCAGGAGGCAAGGCCAGAGAGGCACTGAAATACCCTAAGTCACTGGGGTCTATTTTCTGAGTATCTGTTAGATATCAACACCATCTCCTATTCATGCTTCATAAACCCAACCAAAGTGTTTCAGAGTAAAGAGACCCTGAAGGGATGACCCAGCTCCCTGCATTAATCAACTCCTCCCCCTGCCCCTTGCTTGCTATGGCCTCTTGGCCACGGCTGGATCCCACCCTTTCTCTGTAGCTTTCACACTGTCACTTTTGATAGTGGAGCCAAACTGGCAGGTTGTGAGCACATTCATATATGCTCCCTACAGGAAGCAGGCTACAGTAAGGAGCCAGGAGCCAGAGGGGAGCAAAGGGAAGGTGGAACAGAGTTCAACTGGCACTGTTCTTACTCCCCATGATGAGAATGGGGTGCAGCCTCAAGGGACCTGCATAGACAGTGCCTTGCTATCTTGCCTGTTTCCTCATGGCAAAGGGACTACTTTGAAGACGGTCCCCACAGCTCCAATCACACACACACACACACACACACACACACACACACACACACACACACACACACACTCATGCTTACACACAGATGTGCATGCTTCCGTATATGTACACACCCAAGTACACACATGTACACACACCTGTGCCACATGAACCTGAAAAGCAGCAGCCCTATCTATTAGAATCCAGGAAACTTCCAGGAACACAATCATGGCCTCTGAACCCAGCCCAGCAGCACAGAGGAAAACAGCACATTTCAATAGTAGTGAAATTTCAAAAGAGGAGAAATGGTGGAACGATCTTAAGTATCAAATGAAGCCTTTGATTTCACATAAGATCTTAATAACCAACTACATGGAAGAAGGGCAAACGGAATACCACATGGTCCTGGAGCCGGAGTGCCCAAGCTAAGGGGTGTCATTCAGTCTACCCTGGAGCACCCATCATCCTAGAGGAGACGTCATGGTGTTTTCAGTTCTGTTTTCTATAGGTATATTTTAACTAGACCAGATGACTCAGCATTTACATAAACATGCAAATACAGGCTTGAAAGATGTTAAGAACAGAGACAGGACGAGCTCAGCCTGGCGCAGCAGATGCAGAAACATATTGGAGATGGAAACAACAAATCAGTGTGTGTGAGTCCCACACAGAGACGCAGGAAGAAACCAAATCAGAATACACAAGACAGAGTATGTGTCCCCACACGGAAACCTGAGAAAAAATCAGGGCACATTGCAGCATGACAGGGTGTGTAAGCCTTACACAGAGACCCTGGAAGAAACCAGAGCAGACCCCACCAGGACAACATATGGAGAAGAGGGCCTTGGCTTGCTCCTCACCTTCAAATCAACTGGCTTGTCAAAGACCTAAGAATCTTTGAGCTATGGGAGGGCAGCAGGAGTTTGCCTGGAGGGTTGAAACAAGGCAGTTCTTCCTGGAGAGAGAGAAACAGCCAGATGAACTCCATTTAATTTTTAAAAAATTCTGGCTGACATAAATTCAAGTAAGCAAAATCAAAGAAAAATAACAACAAAGCATGAGACACCCTTTGAATTAATATCACAAAGTGGTGATTTCCTTAGCATCTAACGAGCCTGACAGTCATCTAAACTTGCCAGGAGCCTAATGGAAATGATTGTAGAACACAGTGACCAGCTGACAGAAAAGGGAAACAGCCAACACACACAGAGAGACGCTGGGATTAATTCAAACAAACGCAAGTCGGAACTCAGGGAGAAAACACATTCCCCATCACACTAGTGAGACAGAGTGAATTTGACAGCAACCTGTGTAGACTGGGTGTGAGGAAACAGCCAGGCTGTTCCTTGTCACAGGAAACAGAAATCATTACATCATTGTGGGGGGGGGGCAGGTAAGCCATGTTGACAAACTTTTAGATTCACAGTGGCCAATGATACTACAATTCAGGTGCAAACTCCTTGACAGACAGACAGATAGACTGGCAGACAAGATCCAAACAAAGTGTGTCTCTTTGTCTAGAGGATTAAGGTGCACAAAAGGAACCTGCTGAACGGGTGTAGGGAAAACTCCACCCACTCGTGTCTCACCCTGGTGCACAGCAGACAGCTGACTGCAAACAGTAATCTATTTGAAATAACCCTCTCCTTCTACATACTTATGCCCCGGGGCCTCTTTCCTCAGTCTTCTGTGCCACCTTCTGCTTCCTTTCCTTCTCTGGAGACCCTTATGTACACACAAAAATTAAAATATTGACATCAAATAAAATTTGTATCCTATTACTGTGTGGTTTGTTGGTTTAATTCCAGGGCCCAAGATACTATTCTAAAAGGGACGAGGGAACGATTTCACTCCCTGAAACAGATGGAAGGCCAGGGGTGCAAGGAGAGACACCATGCCCTTCCAACACAGGGCCCGGAGGCCCCTGAGCTGGCACTGAACTCAATGCCACCTCCCTGAGACTGGCTCTCACAGTACCAGAAGACTGTGAGAGTTAGGATTTTGTTGTCGCGAAGAGACACCATGACCACAGCAACTCTTATAAGGGAAAACATTTAATTGGGAGTGGCTTACAGTTTCAGAGGTTTAGTCCATTAACCATCATGGCAGGAAGCATGGTGGCATGCAGGCAGACATGGTGCTGGAGAAGGAACTGAGAGTTCTACATCTTGAGCCATAAGCAACAGAAGGGGACTGCTACATTAAGCCTTGCTTGAGCATATGAGACTTCAAAGAATGCCTTCTCAGTGACACACATCCTCTATTCCCTCAAACCTCAACAAGGCCATACCTACTCCAACAAGGCACACCTACTAATAGTGTCATTCCCTTTGGGCCAAGCATTCAAACACATGAGTCTATGAGGAGCATACCTATTCAAACTACAACACACACCATGCAAGCTTCCAAAGGAGGGAAGCAGTAACAGTCCTACCCAGCTATGATGTCTATGGACCACAATGACAACCAGCAGGCCATGATAACCCTAAGGGTGCAGTAGTGGTATGCATACCACGATGGTTGCTAACAGATCTCCAAGTGGACTTAAAACCTGCTCAACAGGATGGAAACCATGCCTGGTACTGGAGACCTAGCTAACTGGCCAGGGTTAGTAAAGTCATGGATCTTAGATGAGAACCTATAACCACTACTTTACTAAACCAGCACAGTCCCTATCTACATTCTAAATGCTTGTCTTTATACCCACAGGTAAGTGTGGTCCTCGCCTTTAATCAAGGAAACTTCTCTTTGCAACATACACAGATCATTACAGAAGACCACACCCAACTGAAATGCAGAGTTGTGGAGCCCAGTCTCAACAGATATATCTACAGAATAACTCCCACACTTACATTGTGGAAGAGGGGCCAGAGAGATCATAAAAGCCAAAGGATCAGGGAGTTTGATATGAGATTTTGTCTCCTAGTAATGTTAAAAGCCACACCCATATCTCACAAACATCACTGCCCAAACAAGAGCTGAACAGTAACAGACACAGTCAGCTGAATGAGGGTGAGGAAGGAAGCTCACCAGGCCTCACTCTACCCAAAGGACTGCAGGCAACTAAGGAATGCTGACAAGGGGAGAAACAGCCTTCTTCAGGGAAGAACACACCAACTGGTTATCCAATACCAAATGGTCATCCCTGGAAACATATAAGAAACATTTTACAAACTGAGCAAGTTGTATTTCTTTATTTATGAATATACGTGCATATACACGTATGCATGTGACAATTAGTGGGGAAAAGGCCATAAATCTGGAAAGAGCAAGAAGGGGTAGACAGGAGGGTTTGAGAGAATAAAGGAAAAATGATGGAATTCTATTATAATTTTTAAAAACAAAAGAAGTTTAAAAATGGTTTCAAACAAACAAACAAACAAACAAACAAAACAAACAAAGAGAGCCCTCTCTGGCAATGAGCAAAGAGATATCTCATTGGTGGTGTTGTCCTTCTGTCAGACAGGGGAAGAGCAGATGCTAGTCCTTTGTTCATCCTGGCTTGATGCCTGGCCTGGTGGCCAAACCTGTCTTATATCTATGACTCATAATATATCATCTGTGAATGACTGAGATGAATAAACAGGCCAGATCCAAAGCTGTAGGATCTTCATGACACAGGGCAACAACAGGATAACCGGAAGGAGTCCCGATGAGGATCCAATATTGATGGTGTGGCAGAAGCCAGAGATCTTGAATCAGACCAAAGACTCACTGCAATGAACATATGCAAATTGAGATGTTTGGACAGAGGGGTATACAGTGGACACACTGTGACACACTACAGTTTCCATGATGAGATATTTTCTATGCTTTTGTTGTTGTTGTTGTTGTTGTGTATTTTGGGTGGGAGGCTGTAAGGGTGAAGGGTAGATATGAGGGGACAGGGAGATAAGCCGGACTGGGTTGCATGATGTAAAACTCTCAAAGAATCAATAAAACGTTTTTAAAAAATAGATGAGAGATATGGAGACAAGATGAGGGTTTCTGTTACAATTCTGCCCCAAAAGATGCAAGTTTGCAAACATTTGGGGTTGCTATAACCCAGGTGGGAAGACAATGCTCCTGAAAACCAATTCCATTTGCCATCCTGTGATGCACATGTTGCTCAGAGTGTCTCCATGCTGAGGCTCAGGAGCCCCAGTCTGCAGTGGTCATAGCTGCAGTGGCCATAGCTGCAGTGGTCGTAGCTGCAGTGGTTGTAGCTGCCTTGTAAATGATGCTGAGTGAATGAATGGCACTTAGATGGAAGGAAGTGGGGGAAACAGGTTGTGATGCGCTGCTACTTCCGTGAACAAGGACAAATTAGATGTGCACATGCCACCTGAGCCATACTGTGACTGTAGGATGCAGAGATGAGGCGAGAGGCACCGGATGACAGTTGCACACTCTTAAATGAAAACACAGGAAGCCAAGTAAAACCTAAATGTCAGCTAAATAATGAACATGCTTTTAACATTTCCATAAAATCTTCACATATGCTTGCACAGTACTAAAAAGATTCATTATGTGACACCAGGTTTAACTGGTGCCCCGTATGTTACCTGGCTGACCCGGGAAGGTGGGGGGCCCACTGGACATGGAGAAGCAGGAGAGGGTTTCTGTGTCCTGTTTGAGCACAGTCCTTTGTGAAGGTGAACAAAGTAGGGATAAAAGGGACAAGTTTGGTCAACGGAGAAAGACCCAGGTTGAAATTCAGGTGGCATAAGTCATAAGGACCATTTCCTGGTGATTCTGAGAAGTTTGCAGTGGTAGAGGCACCCCAGGTACTCAGAATACTGGGATGCCAGACATTAGGGTACTGGGGATACAGGATATCAGGGATGTTGTGTGGTGGGATGGTGGGTGTGAGGGATGCTGGGGACACTGGGATGCTGGGGATGTTGAAAATTAGGGAAGGGATGCTGAGATTCTAGGTATACTGGGAAACTGGCGATATTGGCATTTGAAGAAGTTTGGGTTTCTGGATAGCTGGGGTGCTGGTTTGCTAGGATGTTGTGATGCTTCACTCTGTTTACAAGCGGGGTACAGAGCCCTGCTATGCCCCACAGGGAACGCATCTGCCCAGGGAGTCAATGCCCTATCTGTTCTGGGCTTGTTTCTTAAGAAAGGTGAAGATGGAGGATAAGTGGGCACCCCTCCTGCTCCATGCTCCCCTGAACTGCCAAAGGCATCAGGCTCCTCCTCCTGGGGAGGGACTAGGCAGTATAGGCTTGGTCTGGGAGAGGGGCCCAGTTTTCTGCACTGATTCTCTGCCCACCACCCAGAAGCTAGTCCTAGCTAATTGAGGGGAGAGAGATTGCACCCCTGCTTCCTGGGCCAGAAGAAAGTTGTATGTATACTTCATCATAATCACACTTGTGAACACTTATATTATTTTTTATTTATATTTTTTGATACTTTATTTACATTTCAAATGTTTCACCCTTTCCAGGTCTCCTCTTTGGAAACCCCCTATCTCCTCCTCCTCCCCCTGCCTCTATGAGGGTATTCCCCCACCCACCCACTCACCCACCCACTCCCATCTTCCCTCCTTGACATTCCCCTATACTGGGGCATCTAATACCCTCAGGCCCAAGGGCCTCTCCTCCCTCTGATGGTCAACAAGGCCCTCCTCTGCCACATATGTGGCCAGCACCATGGGTCCCTCGATGTGTATTCTTTGGTTGGTGGTCCAGTCTCTGAGAGCACCAGGGGGCCTGACCAGTTGACACTTGCTCCCTCCCCAAGGGCCTGGAAACTCCCTCAGCTCCTTCAGTCCCTTCTCCAACTCCTCCATCTGGGACCTCACGCTCAGTACAATGGTGGCTGTGAAGTGAATCTTGGTTATTCCAAACTTTTGGGCTAATATCCACTTATCAGTGAGTACATACCATGTTCGTTCTTTTGTGACTGAGTTACCTCACTCAGGATGATATTTTCAAGTTCCATCCATTTGGCTGTGAATTTCATGAAGTCATTGTTTTTAATAGCTGACTAGTATTCCATTGTGTAAATGTACCACATTTTCTGTATTCATTCCTCTGTTGAGGGACATCTGGGTTGTTTCCAGCTTCTGGCTATTATAAATATGCCTGCTATGAACATAGTGGAGCATGTGTCCTTATTACACATTGGAGCATCTTCTGGGTATATGCCCAGAAGTGGTATAGCTGGGTCCTCAGGTAGTATTATGTCCATTTTTCTGAGGGTCCGCCAAACTGATTTCCAGAGTGGTTGTACCAGCTTGCAATCCCACCAGCGATGGAAGAATGTTCCTCTTTCTCCA
>CM052703.1:58339832-58383206 GCA_028551405.1 Uromys caudimaculatus
GCTATACCACTCCTGGGCATATACCCAGAAGATGCTCCAACATGTAATAAGGACACATGCTCCACTATGTTCATAGCAGCCATATTTATAATAGCCAGAAGCTGGAAACAACCCAGATGTCCCTCAGCAGAGGAATGGATACAGAAAATGTGGTACATTTACACAATGGAGTACTACTCAGCTATTAAAAACAATGACTCCTCTGAGAATTTATCTTCCAAATTCTCAATAATTTTCTCACTAACTTCTGTCCACTTCTAATGTATGAAACCTGTTGATCCCTTGACAGTGATGATTGTTTTAGCCACAGGGCCTCTCAATATGATGGCCATTATTACCAGAGACAGCCAGAAAGAGCACCCACTGTCTTCATTGGCCATCTGGCCATTGACTTGGACTGTAGTATGTAGAGTTTTGTAGACAAGGGAATGTACTATTGGGGATGGTGAAGGAATCAGTCAGACTGCAAATGTGACTTGGAAGCACAGCCTTTGTAGTTGTAAGCTCAGGTGACTCACACTGAAGGAAGGTGGACTCTGACTCCCAGGACAGGTGTCCTGTTAAGAAAAGGGAAATCCCGGCACAGGCACACCTAGTGTAGCAATGGAAACAGAAGGTACCAACATTTGCTGGCCACAACCTGGAGAGGCAAGGAGTGAGCCTCCACTGCCTTCTGATGGAGTGTAGCTTGGGGAAGCATCTTGATCTGAGGCCTGGCATGAGAACTCAGAGACAACATTACCTGCCGTTCCATGCTACTCCGTCTGTAGTAACCAGAAAATGGATGAAGAGCATGCGTTGTCTGTGGCATTGTGACAAATGACCATACAACCTTAAAACCAAAAACTTAAAACAAGGCATGTTTGTATCTATCTAGTTGTGTCTGCGGGTCGGACTCTAATTCATCAAATCAGCAAGATGTCAGTTGTCTCTCTCAGGTCTCTCTGGTAGCTAAGCTCGGAGAGAGCTTCCCTCCTCACATGGCTGTTGGCATGATAAGTTCCTTATGCCCTACATGAGATGTCCTTATCCCAAGGATATCTCCATGGGACAGGACAGTCTGCTTTATCAGGCACAGTCAGGAAGAGAACCAGCTGTCTAAAGGCAGGGCTATGTGTGGCTCAGGGCTAGGGTAGACTGCTTGTACATGGTGGTTCTGTAATGCTTGAGACATAATCCTGGGGGAGAGGAGCATGCAGGGAGCCACATTTGGGGTCCCAGGGACCCTAAAGCCTGGGTAAGAACCTGAGGAAAGGGATCAAGTCCTTCTGTGTTCTGGATCCTCGAGCTGGTTTCCAGATCCTCTGTCAGGCTAATAAGAGCTCAGAGGCATGAGTGCTCATGTACATTTGAACGTGTATGTGTGCTTGTTCCTGGAAGGAAGGCCACATCTGTCACCAGACTCTCTGAGTTACTTTAGCTGAAGTAGGCTCTGCTTCTGTGTGAACTTCTAGTTGAAGTACACAGGGATGCCCCCTCCAGGACTCGTTGTGTTCAGAAGGACCCAGAACTGTTTCAGATCTTATACAATCCACACTCTACTACTGCTCCTAGGGTACAGCCATCCAGCCCCCAACTTGCCCCGGATAAGCATAAGCAACCTAAGCTGCCTTCTAATGGATATAGGACCCTTCCCCACAACCCAGAGAGCCTCAGAGCTTCCTGACACTACAGGGTCATACTGAAATATCTTTGTTTGGGCTTTTATGTCTAGAATTCTGACTGGGGGCAGGGGGGAACCATAATATTTGTTTAAAACCAAAATGGTTCAGGACCAGCTATTTTCTCCTTTCCGAGTTCCTTCTTCTTGACTGGAAGACACAGAGCTCAGGTGAAGCAAGGAGGCAAAAGTCCTGAGGCCATGCCTTGGCTATGCAGAGCTTAAGGAAAGAAGGATGGGCAGCCTAAAGGTCCTCTCTTCCTGAAGCTGCCCCTTCATCTGCAATAGCTTAAGAGCAAAGAAAGGGAAGATGGCCCCACGCGTAGTCACTGTGACTCTCTGGATGTGTCTCTAACATTACAAAGGCTGAGAGATGCTGAGCCTACCCCCCTCCCCCCGGATGGCTGCCAGTATCTGGAGACACTTAGTGGTCACTGCTAGGGATGTTGCTGGAGCCTAGAGGGAGGAAAGCAGGAATGCAGAAGGAAGAGAGGATGATGAGATGCGGAAGGAGGAGAGGATGATGGGATAGAGGAGGAGGAGAGGATGATGAGATGCAGAAGAAGAAGAGGATGATGGGATGCAGAAGGCCCAAGGTTGAGGCCAGGAAGCACTGCTTTCTTGGTGTATAGCCTAGCATAAATCTTAAAAATGGACAGTTTCCCCTATCAATTTGTTCTTTGTCAAAGTTGTTTGTCTATCACAGGCCTCTGCATTTTAATACATGTTTAGCATCACTCACTGTCTTAGTCAGGGTTTCTATTCCTGCACAAGCATCATGACCAAGATGCAAGTTGGGGAGGAAAGGGTTTATTGAGCTTACACTTCCAATTGCTGTTCATCACAAAAGGAAGTCAGGACTGGAACTCAAGCAGGTCAGGAAGCAGGAGCTGATGCAGAGGCCATGGAGGGATGTTCCTTACTGGCTTGCTTGCTTCCCCTGGCTTGCTCAGCTGGCTTTCTTACAGAGCCCAAGACTACCAGCCCACAGATGGCACCACCCACAAGGGGCCCTCCCCCCTTGATCACTAATTGAGAAGATGCCTTACTGCTGGATCTCATGGAGGCATTTTCTCAACTGAAGCTCCTTTCTCTGTGATAACTCCAGCTTGTGTCAAGTTGACACAAAACCAGCCAGTACACTCACTAAGACTGAGATTGGTGATGGTGAATGTATTGATGACATCCCATATGCCTGTCACAGGGAGGAAGAACCTGTGCCATGTCTTCTGTGCAAGGCAACTGTGTAGGAAGTTTGTGGTGACCCAGTGTCGCCATGGCCTAGAGACCTGGATGGTGGCAGTGTGTCCAGTAGGGACAGATGCAGCATTGTGGAGAGCTCTGGGTCCTACAACAGCTAGCGGTCAGGGCCAGCACAGCAGGTCTGTAGCTCCTGCCACTGTCACAGTGGCGCAAGGCTGACATTGCCTCTGCCAAACAAGTGAATGCCTGCCCTGTGCTAAGCCAGTGCCTGTTTCTTTCCTTCCAGAATCCTTTTGCTTTTTGAATTGGGCCGCCTGTGTCTGACCTTGAAAAATGAGCCAATAGCCTGTGACTGCCTCTTATACCTGAAGAAAATGGAAACCAAAGTGAGTGAGTTAAGGTTGGCTCGGGGTGGTGGTTACAGGGGCAGCTCATAGGGCCATGGACCCAGGGCTGAAAGTGTTGGTGGGAAAGGCCTTGCATCTTCACCCTGTGCCTCCTGCAGAAGCGTGCCAGCCACTGCTGCTGATCTGCTGTGTCTCTCCTTCCAGCTTTGTCCCTGGTTCTGGCCTGTGTAGCCACCACTGTCCCTCCAGTTCAGGGAAGAGTTGTGTAATACTCATAGTAGTAACGATATACCCCATCCCCCCCTAGACATTTAAATCATACTTAAATTTTCTTATTTCACAAAGGACTACCGTAGAGATAGTGTCTAAACCAATCCACTAGCAACCAGGGCTTCTTCGGTAACCTGGATTACCGAGGAACTGTCACTGCCAACTTTCCTTTTCATGCTTATGACAATATTGACATCCAAGGGAAGCTTGGAAGTGCACACACTGACAGGGGCAAGCGACTACCCATCCACAAGCCTCTCTCCCACCTGCTGAAGCAGCCTCCAGCCAACATCCCAAGGAGGCCTATGGTCTTCCTGGCTCTGCCTTGCCTCGCTGAAGCTGTGGTCTCTTGGTAGTGAGCCTTGGCTGCTTGCTCTGGATATCTTTAACTCGAGGCAGGGGAGGGATGAGGGTCCTGTGCCTCTGAGTCCACATACCCTTTCTTCTCCTCGCTGGTCTATCTGAGGCCTCCACTTCCATGTGTCTAAGGAGTATCATTCACACATGCATACTTGAAGGAGATATATTTGTATTTTTAGTTAAGCACATTGGTGTCAGTAAGTTCTCCAACTTTTTACATCTTGTTTTCTGTTTGCTCTGTTTTGATTTCCTGTGGGAAAACCAAGGATGGATGTCTCAATTTTGCAAAGAACATCTTCTTTTGTTATGTTCCTTGGTATGAGTTCAGGGAAGACTGGCTATTCTTTGCTAGTCAAGTGTCTCGGGTCTTCCTCTGAAGTATGCTTCACCATGCATTCCTTGTCTGTCTTCCCTGCTGGGGTGCAGCCTTCTTGGACACTTTGGCTTCCTCCCCACTATGCCCCTACTTCCTGGTATAGAGCCTGCTGCCTAAGAGGTGGTCAGAAAATGTCTCTATCCTGCTAAAGATGGCCAGCTCTCAGGCCTGCAGCTCCTTGTGTGGCCTGCAGGAACCTGAGGCTGGGAGTCAAAGAAGGTCAGCATGAAGAGACACCCCAGGAGGGAGAAGCACTGAGCCCTAACATCCGGCACTTGCACAAAACAAAAGCAAAAACATAATTCTGTCCAGATTGTCCAGAAGCAAGTGAGCTTTTCACCATGTAAAGCAGGGAAGGGAGGCGACGATGGAGTCCACCTTGTGGCCCAAACAGCAGAGATGCAGCAACGTTGTCCTCAAGTCAGAAGCACCTAAAAACCAAACAACATACAAGAAACTAAAACCTTCAAGGCACTGGACAGAAGATAAGGAGGGAAAGCCCTGTGCTGTTTCACTACTAGTGAAAGGCCTCAAGTGAAGCCTGGTGCATCAACCTGGTGGTGGCGGTGCAGTGGGGATGAGTCAACTGCAGGTCACAGGACAGAGGAGTAGGAGGAGTGACAGGCACACAGGAAAGCTGCTGTGATCCCTTAGCTGAGCGTTGATGAGCACATCCACTCTAGAGTAGCATTCATGTTGGGGAAACAGTTTACCTGGAGAAGTAAGGCAGACGGCCTGGGTAGGAATTACTCCTGCCCTCTTCAGCCAGAGAACCAGACTCTGGATCCTCAGGTTGAAAGCTCAGGAGTGTAGCACAGGGTCGTCCCCACTGTACCATGCTCTGATTATATGTAACGGTGCTTAAGGACAGGAACGAAGAACTGAGCTATGATGAGACAAATGCAGGTGTGAACTCATGGTAGCAGGTGTGAACTCACAGTGGTGGCAGGTGTGAACTCACAGTGGCAGGTGTAAACTCACAGTGGTGGCAGGTGTGAACTCACAGTGGTGGCAGGTGTGAACTCACAGTGGCAGGTGCAAACTCACAATGGCAGGTGCGAACTCACAGTGGCAGCTGTGAATTCACAATGGCAGGTATGAGCTCACAGTGGCAGGTATAAACTCAAAGTGACAGGTGTGAACTCACAGTGGTGGCAGGTGTGAACTCACAGTGGCAGGTGCAAACTCAGGATGGCAGCTGTGAACTCACAGTGGTAGCTATGAACTCACAGTGGTAGGTATGAACTCACAGTGGCAGGTGTAAACTCACAGTGGCAGGTGTAAACTCACAGTGGCAGGTGTAAACTCACAGTGGTGGCAGGTGTGAAACAGTGGCAGGTATGAATTCACAGTGGCAGCTGTGAACTCACAATGACTGTGACTGTGTGTACAAGACCTGTACAAGATCAAGTCAGACAAAAATCCCTGTGCAGATGCTAGAGGGGTTCACGAGGCCCATCCTAACTGGGAAACCATCGGCACTTGATATCTGTTGGGAAAAGAGTCAATTTTCTTCAGAGATGCAGCCCCTAGGGGGTTATGCATACTCTAGTAGATTTTCCTATACCCATGCACATACTAGAGAACTAAGTAACCTCAGGGTGGGGACGGGGGGGGGGCGGGAGGAAACAGTAGTGTGAGGGATACAGAAGGACTTGGAATGGAGAGAATGGGGGTAGATCAGAATACATCATGTGTATTGTGAAGTTCTCAAACATTAAAAAAAAAAAAATCCTCCTTGTCCAACAACGTAGAATTATCAGTGTGTGGTACCTGCCAAAAAATGCCAGGCATGCAAAGAAGAGAGAAAGATATGACCCATGAAAAAAATGAGAAAATAAAAACAATCCAAATCAACCAATATATGATGTAAATTCTATGACTTGGGTGCTATAATATTAGCTTACTCCAAACATATAAAAAGGTAGAAAAAAAATACTGGCCATACATGTGAAATAGAAATGAAGACATGAAATGCTGAGGCACAACTTGAGCTCCTGGAGTTGAAAATTACACTGGCTCAGAAAATAATTCTGGATAGACTTCAAAGCAGGTGAGACACCCGTTGAAACTCAGAGAAGCAGCTCTGTGAGGAGGCTCATAGTGTCTGCAAGCCAGGGTGGCTTCCAGGAGAGCAACAGACAGGCTAAACAGCCCGAGGACAGACAAGAAGAGACAGATACTGGGAGACATAATGAAATGCTACATCGACAACCTTGAAGGAGAAATAAGGGGTGTTGGGTACTTAGACACTACAGTTAGGGGTGGCAGTAGCCCCCTTGCTGGGGACAGTGAAAGCAAAAGGACAACGATGGACATTGAAATGCTAACATCCAGTCAGCCTAAAACTTCATCCTAAGACTTACCTCTGCTGGTTTGAATATGCTTGGCCCAGAAAGTGGCACTATTGGGAACTGTGGCCTTGCTGGAGAAAGTGTGACGTTGTGGGGGTGGGCTTTGCAACCTTCCTCCTAGCTACCTTCAGAACAAGATGTAGAACTCTTAGCTCCTCCAGCACCATGCCTGCCTGGGAGCTGCCATGCTTCCCACCATAATAATAATGGACTGAACCTCTGAACCTGTAAGCCAGCCCCAAATGATATTGTGTCTGGGGCCGTGGACATGGTGTCTCTTCACAGCAATCAGCCAATCATGATGTCACCATGGTGTCCTGGTGTCTCTTCACAGCAATGAAACCCTAACTAAGACAATACCTTTTAAAACAAACAAACAAACAAACAAACAAACAAAAAGGTTTTACTTGACCTCCTCCACTTCCCAAGAGCATAAAGGAAACTGGATGAGAAGAAAATGGTGCTTGACCGGGAACTAGAGCAGCACTGGACAGCGATAGCAGCTGAGAAAACCAAGGTGTGCTATGGCAATTTTGATAAGCAGAATGCGGTGCAGCGTGAGACGCCATCACAGACCAGCCGGAGAGAAGTGATGCGTGCACTGCTGGGAAGTTACCAATGTGGAGTTACGGTGGGGAGAAGACTGCAGGAGGTGGAAGACTGTGGGAGGTACTGTCTGATAAACACGTGGCACCAACCATATGTCCCATGAAGGTAGCACCAACGCACATGTGGCTAGTGAACGCTCAAAGGACACAGACGGGCTGAGGATGCAGCTCAGTGGGTAGAGGGCTTGCCTATTGGATATGAACCCTAGATTCCATGCCTAGAACTGAGGGAGAGGAAAAGGGAGATGGGAGAGGAGGGGGAGAGAATGAGGAAGGGAAAAAGAGTAGATTATCCGAAGTAAAACTGAAGAAACAAAATAGAATAAGGAAAAGATGGGGCAGATAGGAATAAACGGTGAGATGATGAAATAGATCCGATCTATTGTGCCGTGATCACAGAGGATCTGATCTATTGTGCCGTGATCACAGTGGATCTGATCTATTGTGCCGTGATCACAGTGGGCAGAGGTGCGGGCACAGGAAACCATGGGTCGGAGTGTTGCCATGTCTTCAGCTGATGAGGCTTTCCTGTGTTTTAAAAGGGAATTATTAAGAAAGTCAACAAATTAAAATTGCCATGAAACACAGATAAGTTTCGTCCATGCAGGAGCCTCCTCCATGTCCAGAAGCCTGTGCCTTGGGCAACTGGGATCCTCATGTGTTCTCTGAAAATGCTTTGGCATTAAGACTTGAACAGTGGCTCCTGTGTAACTCTGAAAAGTTCAGAAATTCTGGCTGTGCCCCTCCCCACAAACTCCCTCTTTAAACATCAGATTTCCACTGGTGGGATTTCAAGACTAGGATGAGGTCCCTGAACAGGGTTTACTCAAGGAACCCTGCAGTGGTCATAGTGATGGCAGGGTCAGGGCTTCTGTCACATCCTTCCATGAGAGCAGGGTACCTCACACCAAAACATGAGCTTTTGTTGCTTGATGCTGGGACCCCAGGCAGGAATGAAATAAAACACATGTTTGCTGGAAGCTAGTTTCATTATTTAAAAACTTGAGGCAATGTCTCACAGACTGACCCCCACAACATTACAGAATATTGGCATTGATCTTGGTTGCCCCCCACCCACCCGAAGACACACAATAGTTAATTATAGAATGAAGAGTACTCAAGCTGCCGTGTGGGCACTCCATCCCTACTCTCTGGCTTTCAGAGTGCTGGCTCTAAACACACCTCCAAGACAGAAAAACTATCATTAGTCTCACCCAGCTGTGAGTCCTATGAACTACAGGCCTGACAAGATGTGCCCACTGGCACAATAACGTCACAAAGGTTATGGGGGAAACCAGTTACTTTCTGATCAGATTTAAAGCTGCTTCACATGGCAGAACTCATGCTTACCACTGTTAACATGGTCAAGAATCCAAGGCTAGGCAGATAATAGCTCTAAGTAGAGAACCTACAGTTGCCACTCTTCTGAATGGAAATAGCAGTAAACTGACACCTAAAGATTTAGCATCCTCGCAGATAAGTGATTTCTAAACCTGATGAGAGGTGTCTTGAGGTAGACGATTAACACAGAGTCCCACAACTGTTCAACCTGCAGAGAGTAAGAAATTGCTGAGTGCTCAACCCTAAATGAGACATCTGTATCATATCCCATCTTCCCAAAGTTCAGGGTCATTGCAGAAGTGGGGATAGAAAGGGTGTAAGAACCGGAGACAGTAGGTGACAACAAGAACCAGTGTCTTCTGGGCTGTCGCACACATGAACAGACTGTGACTGTATCAGCATGCCCCACACCCATACAAGATCAAGCCAGACACAAATCTCAACATGAAGTGAGGCCATCAGAAGGTCCCATGCCTAGCTGAGAATATATTGGCAACTGACGACGTCTGGGAGAAGGAGGAAGTTTTCTTCAGGGCTGTCACCCTGGGAAGCTATCCATACCATGGTAGGTGGTTCTACACCAATGCATGTACTAAGAGCAATAACTGGACTCTGTGGGTTAAAAAAAAAAGTCAACACCAGAGGGATAGTATCCAAAATAAAGAACTCAAGAAACTAGACATCAACAAGCCAAATAATCCAACTAAATGGAGTACGGATCTAAACAGAATTCTCAACAGAGGAATCTCAGATAGACAAGAAACCCTTAAAGAAAGGTTCAATGTCCTTAAGCCATCAGGGAAATTCAAATCAAAATGACTCTGAGATTCCATCTTACACCTGTCAGAATGGCTAAGATCAGAAATACTCGTGGAACAAGAGGAACACTTCCGCACTGCTGGTGGGAGTGCAAACTTGTATAGCCACTTTGGAAATCAGTACAGTGGTTTCTTACAAAGTTGAGAAACAATCTACCTTAAGACCCAGCTACGCCATTCCTAGGCATATATCCAAAGGACTCTCTGTCCCACCACAATGGCACTTGCTCAACTATGTTCGTATCAGCTTTATTTGTAATAGCCAGAAACTGGAACAACTTAGATGTCCTTCAACCAAAGAATGGATAAAGACAATATGATATATATGCACGATGGAGTATTACTCAGCTGTCAAAAAATAACAACATGAAATTTGCAGGCAAATGGGTGGAACTAGAAAAAATTATCCTAAGTGAGGTAATCCGGACTCTCTATATAAGTATAGTATGTACTCACTTAAAGGGGATATTGGCTTAAAGTGAAGAATAACCATGCTGCTAGCCACAGATCCAGAGAGTCTAAGTAACAAGGAGGGCTCAAGTGGGAATGTATGAATCTCTCTGGGAAGGGAAAATAGAACATATATCGTGGATGGACAGGAGCAAGTGGGACAGAAACAGGAAGGATCAGGCTTGGGCAGGATGGAGGGAGAGTACTGGGAGAGACGACTACAATTGGGGGTCATCTCTGGGGCAAGGTAGAAAACTAGTGCAATGGAAACTGCCAGGAGTCTATGAGGGTGACCCTAGCTAAGACTCCTAGCAATGGGGATATGGATCCTTAACTAACTATCTCCTGTAACCAGGCAAGACTTCCAGTGGAGGGATTGGGACACCAACCCAGCCTTAAAATCCTTGACCTGCAATTCGTCCTACCTGCAAGATGTGCTGGGGTAAAGGTGGTGTAGAAATTGTGGGAGTGGCCAACCAATGACTGGTTCAACTTGAGACCCATGCCATGAGAGGGAGTCTACCCCTGACACTGCCTGGAGGGCCAGGAACCAGAGGCTAGATATCCCAGAGACCTGGGAGAAAACCAAACAGACTGGAAAAAAAGTCAATGAAATGATTCCTAATGATATTCTGCTATCCTTGTAGACTAGAGCTCAGCATAATCGTCATCAGAGAGGCTTCATCCAGCAACTGATAAGAGCAGATGCAGAGACCCACAGCTAACCCTAGGTGGAGCTCAGGGAATCTGGAGGAAGAGAGGGAGGGAGGATTGTAGGAGCGAGAGGGGCCAAGAACACCTCAAGAAAGCCCACAAAACCCACGAAGCTGGGCTCATAGGGGCTCACTAAAATGACAGTCATGGAACCTGCAGGGGTAGGACCTAGGCCCTCTGCACATGTTTCAGTTGTGTAGCTTGGTCTTCTTGTGAGACTCCTAACAGTGAGAGCAGGGGCTATCTCTGACCCTTTGCCTGCTTTTAGGACCCTTTTCCTCCTGCTGGATTGCCTTGTCCAGCCTCAGTATATGAGAGTATGTGCCTAGTCTTATTGTGACAGGATATGCCATGTTTGGTTGACATCCCTGAGAGGGCTGCTCTTTTCTGAAGGAAAATGGAGGAGGAGTGGATCTGAGGGAGAAGAGAGTTGTCAGGGAGGGACTGGGAGGAGATGGGCA
Organism: Uromys caudimaculatus; assembly: GCA_028551405.1. Classification (NCBI taxonomy): domain Eukaryota; kingdom Metazoa; phylum Chordata; class Mammalia; order Rodentia; family Muridae; genus Uromys; species Uromys caudimaculatus. Next base: position 58,350,795 of record CM052703.1, read on the forward strand.
GGGGAAACTGAAGTTGGGATGTAATTTTTAAGAAGTCAATACATGAAATTTGAAGGGAATAGAGGTGGTGGAGGTAGGAGATGAGTTAGAGTGGAGAAAATGGAGGTGAATTTGATTAAAATACATTATATGCATGTATGAATTTCTCAATAAAAAAGAGAAAGCATTTAAACCAGAGACTGGTGAGATGACTTGGTGTGCAAAGGTGCAAACCTGATGATCTGAGTTTGATCTCTAGAGTCCACATGAAAGGAGAGAGCCAGCTCTTGCAAGGTGCCTTGTGGTTTCCACACTCACATGCATGCATGCACACAATATATATATATATATTAACTCAGGCCATGTGTGGTGGCTCACTTCTGTAATCCCAACACTTGGGAAACTGAGGCAGAAATGGTGTGAATTCAAGGGCATCCTGGACTAAAGAGTGAGCACCAGGGAAATCTCAGCTATAACGCGAGACCCTGCATTTTAAAAAAGAGAAAAAATTTTTTAAAGGAAAGAAAAATTCAAGGTCCTCTGAAATCAGTGAGGCACCCCACCCCTCCTCCAAAAAAGGTTTCAAAAAGTCGTTCTCCCTTTGTATCTTTTGAGACTTGCTACACTTTTCTCCTACTTTGTGCTGTTCTCTGATTGTCCATTTTCTGATTTCTGTTTCTGCCGGGATTCAAGGCGTTTTAAGGGTCTTTAAGGCTGATGAATGTGCATGATTGCTGTCATTAATGTCTTTGTGTTCAAAACTCCATCTGCGTCTCCAGGATCCTAGCAAGCTGCTAGAGATTGAAGGGCTGGAGTGTGAATTAGATGCGTTAAGACTGCAAAGCAAGCTCAAAAAGTACCTTCGAGGAGCCGTTGAGGTAAAGCTTTAAGCCCAAGTTAGAGGTCCCCTGGACCGGAGCATCACTGGGGTCAGACCAGGTTTGAGGACACTGGGTGCAGGAAGCCAGAGGTCATTGGAGGAGGTGTCTGAGAACAGGATAAGTGTGGGGTTTGAGGAAAGGCTTAGAGAGTAAGTGTGTCACACAGCTCCTGAAAGTCCAGCCTCGAGCCTTTCTGCTGGGAAGGACCCATAACACAAACCACAGGTGATTCTTCTTGGGTAGTGAATGAAATATGTAAGCCTTAGTAGGTAGACTCCAGTTAGAAACAAATGGACTCTGACTCCACTCACGCACGAAACAAAATGAACTGCAGCCATGCTAAGCCTTTTACCTGAATGTCTTAGAAGGAGCCTACAACAGGATAGGAAGGATCCTTACAGGGATCAGAGCCCTGTCTGATGACCTGGGGATGGCTTACGTCTGGCCCCATAATCTGCCATTTCCCCTGACTGCTATCCCCAGCACTGGCTCTTCCATGGGGTGTCTGTGGCTGGCTTCCCATCCTAGCCTCACAGCCCTCAGCCAGCCATTCATTGTGCCCCTTTCAGGAACAGCTACACATCATAAAGAGACTGGACAACATACTGCAGCGGGCCATTCGTCTGGGTAACCCCACGACCATCCATGTGCTATGTACTGCACAGTGGAACACCTGCCTGCCCCTGCTGCAGCACAACCTGAGGCACCACCTCCGGAAGCCGCTGACCAATATCGCTGAGATTCTGGAAAAGGTTGATAGGTGGGCGCCATTTATTCTGTATATGGAGAGAACTGGGATAGAGATTTTTAGTACTATAGAGCCCGATGTGTGAACCCTCCTCTCACCATCACCTGTGGGGTAGATTGGTACAAAAGCCCAGATTCACTTGTTCAGGTGATGCCTTCCAGTCACCTAGGCAACCTAGATATAGAATCCTTACAACATAAACAGTCCTCACTCTATCCCCCCGGCAAAGTAGGGTGGTGGGATTATCTGGAGAGACTCGTAAATGTATTCCCAACGGCCATTGCGGATATGTGGTGGACAGGCTATCATCATAAGCCAGAGACCCCTTCTTCTAAGTGCACCTCCATTTTCTCACACCATACTGCAGGGTCTCTGTCATTCCGTATCTGCACAGATATGTAGTTTTGCTGATCCCTTGACTTCAGCTGTACTGTAGATGGGTATTTATATTCGACAGTAGGTGCTCTTCATTTCCCTTTGTGAGCAAGCATCTGCCCTGTGCTGTTGATGTTTGTCTCTGTTTTGTAGTCTGCCTGCTCAGGTCTTATATCTCTGCCAGTTTGACACCGAGGTCTGTAGGCATAAATTTTTTGCAACCTACTTTTAATGAGTTCAATCTCTCCTTGAGCCCACCGCCCAGCAGAGGTAGTGGAATAGAGAAGTTATTAGGACGTGGGGGAAGTGGATCTGTTCAGCAATAGTTCTTTGGGGGCGGGTTTGATCTTCTTTGGCAGCAGTTCAGTCTCATAGCAAACACCAAATATGACTCAGCAGCTACAGTCCAGTCCTCTAGGCAGGCAGACCCCAGGCACGAACCGGCAGCTACAGTCCAGTCCTTTTCAGCAGGCAAACACCAGGCATGAGCACCAACCAGTCTGAGGCAAGACCACGGAAATTCCACAGGAACCTCACAAGCAGTTCCTGGGCGAGTTTCTCTCAATGGCGGTGTTATCACAAGTTGAGCTCAACAACACTATGTAAGAAAAACCAATACATGCATGTCGTTAGTGAAGAATAGCGAGGTGGAGCAAACCAAAGCAATGCTCTGTGTTCATCCCCCACTGTCTGTGGAGTCATATTTATACTTCTTCACCAAAGGTCCTTTCACGTGTTTGCTATATCAAAACATCCTTTCACCTGTGTCTGCTTCGGGAAAACATTTTTTCCCATGTCTGCTTAAGCAAGATACCCTCTCACCTATGTGCCCCAGCAAACCATCATTTGGCATAACTGACTTTCTGAAGAACTACAAGTTTCCACTTCAGAGGTCACACTGGCTTTATGAGTTAGTTGTGAGGTGTCTTTCTAAAGTCCCTTTCCAGCGTTGCTGATACAACTGCTTGCCTTGGTTCCTATAATCAACAGTGACATCATCCAGGCCCTGGGGGATGCTTGTCTAGTTGTGCATATCCTGGGAAGGTCTTCAGTCTGAGACAGTCCCTATGTCTGGACTGAAATGAGTGAGCCCTTCCCCAGAGCACAGTGTCACCATGCTCAGGTGGTCATGTGACTCATGCTATATGCATCCTGGGTTTTGTCAATTGTAAAGATTCCAGGAAGAGGAGCACTGCATGTCCCAGCCAAGGTGTGAGGCTACCTCATTCTCTCCACCCTGGCAGATGGACTCTCCACTAAGGCTGTTCATGCCTAGCCTGGCAGTCTATGTTGTTTGATGCAGACCCCAACATGCCTGCTCTCCACGCCCACGGTTGCACATGTCTACTAGTCCTTGCTTTGAAGTAAGCAGCCTGGATACTCACCAATATGCCCTTCCTCTCTCAATTTGGCCACTGCTCTATCCCTCGGAGGTAGCTGGATATTCTAGAATTCTCTCTTCCTTCTGTTAGTGTTCTTACTTCTATGTATCTCTTGGGAGAAGGGGTCCTCTGCGGGGGCCTCCTTTACCTCACACAGCCTGCATAGGGCACTTAGTTCCCATCATCCCTCTCTCCACCCACGGAGATCCCAGCTTTATGCCACCATGGTCCCGCCCCACAGCTGGCTTATGCCTATTGCCAGTGATCTTTTCATTCTAGGAAAACCACAGCCTCTTATATTCACCTCATTTTTGCAAATTCCAGGATCATCCCCTCCTTCCACAGAGCAGAGTTCTCCAGCTGGGGGGCTAGGGTTGGGGGGTGGCCATCCTGGAGAACAGGACATGGCTGGTGGGCACCCTCAGCTCTGCTGATCTGAACTGGTCTCACACCATCTCAGCTTCAGAGAACATGTTTGTTATTGGATGCTGGATTGGCAGGCATGGCATTCTTTAAGCACCTGGAAGGAAGGGCTTCTGTCTCCTGGTCTCTGTGGTCTCTGATGGGAAGTCTAGTGCAGTGTGGTTCTCTGTGTGCAATTCCAAGCATGTCTCTTTAATTTTTTTAGCATTTGGGTTATATCATCTCAGGAGCCTCTTAAAATTTTCATATAATTCAAGAATGTTAAATGATGCTTTCATCAGATTTGAGGAATTTTTAGCTATTGTTTCTTTGAATACATTCCGCTGTCTGGGATGCCAGCTATACACATGCAGAACATGGTGTGCTTCTTGCAGCTCCTGGGGACTGTTTAGTTTTTAAATTATTTTTGTCTTGGTTCTTCCAATCAGCGCATTTCTGTTTCCAGACTCATGATCTTCCTGGCTGTCAACTCTGCTGCTAGCCCAGTTCTGCTTCTGACCTCGGGGTGTTCATGCACCGGGCCAGGCCAGAACAGAAGAAACAAAACTGGGCCAGTTTGCAGGAACTCACAGGAACTGGCTTGAGTGCTGGGAAGAAATAGCCTACAGCTCTCATTATTTGTGATAATAAGGGCTATATAAGCCTTGAGGAGTGGATAGGAGTTTTTGGGGTGAGTGTACAGTATTGGGGGTACTGAGGTGCTGGGAACGATCCATTTACATGAAGAGGAATTTTAGGTGCTTGCTGGGCATATCCTTATAGGGAGCATTGAAGCTAAACCTGTAATATGACCACTGGGCTATGTGACTACCTCAGTGGTGGTGGAGGCTGGGTTGAAAGGCTATGTGCCCTGGAGCATGCAGGCACAGAGAGAGTGATCCTTACTCCTGCCGGTTTAAAGATGAGATTTTTGTGATGTGGACTTGTTTTTCCCTCACTCTTGATCCAGGCCTGTTCTCCTACCCACACGGCTCACTTGCCCCATGCTCTGCCATCATAACTTTGCTAGGATGGTCCTCTTTTCACTGACCACAGATTTTAGGTCAGTGTTAACTTGTTCCCACTATTTTCCTTTGTGAGCAGTTTTGTGACATGTATATCTACTTGAAAAGGTTTATCTGCAAACCCCCAAAGCCAGCCTATCTGGATCCCGACCTTGTGCTATATTCTTCCATCTCTTGGCAGGACACTGACTGATGACTCTGTATTAAGCATTGCAGGTGGAATCCTATGAAGTCTTTGGGGTTCTTGTTTGTTTAACACGGGGTTCTACGTAGCTTGTAGACAATGAAGCCATGACTAGCCTTGAACTTGTTATATAAATCAGGTTAACCTCCAGCTTGCAATGATCCTCCTGCCTCTGCTTCCCAAGTACTGTGATTACAGGCATGCACCGTGACTCTGGCCATTTTAAAAGAAGTGTTGTCCCTGTTTCAGTGGCCAGTTCAATGTTGGCTGACAGCCTTAAAATCACATTGGCTGGTCCACCTCTGCTCTAGCACATCCCTGGAGGTCCAAGTGCTTCCCACACCCATCCCGGGGAGAATCCTCCCGTGATGCAGGCTCTCTTCAGGCTGAGCTTTTTGTTTTCCTGGGGTAGAGGCACAAAGATCCCTGCTGTTCAGCAAGCCCATGCTCTGCCTGCTGCCTGCTCCACTCAGGAAACACTGTGCCCACCTGCTTTGCCTCTCGGGGCCTCATGACCACTTCTCTGGTGAGCTTGCTTCCAGGGGATGCAGATTTCATGTTGTCCAGCATGAGTACCTAGGAGCAGGTGCCCTCTTGTTAGATAGTTTTCAGATGCTGTGGATGACAGGCTGACTTTATCATACTCGGAAGCAGAGGAAACTCTAGCCTTGGGCCAGTTCTCTGTCTTGCTTTCAGGTCATGGACTCAGGTGTTACACCTGTCGGTTGTGGTTTTCATTTCTGCCTCCCTGTGGACTTTTATGAATGACCCCTTCTGTCTGCTCCCAACAAAAATTCACATGGACCTCTCTTACTCCATCCATAGTAGGCATCATGGTGCACCAGGTTCCTGCTCCTTTGGGTAGCAGAGCTCCAACACCTTATACCACAGGCTCTCTCTGTTTCTCTACACAGTCTCATAGTATGTATGTTCCCCCTGAGGTAGCGGGAATATTATAATCACTTTTATTTCTATATCTTGGCAGAAAGTCAGTGAGCCATGGGCCACTGGGCCATCTCCATCCAGCAGTCTGTAGGTGTTAGCTCTGCGTCCTGCAGGAGTGCTTGAGGTAGCCCCTTCATTACTACTATACAAAGCTTTTGTTCAGGGGCTTCTCCAACCCTGGCTGTAATTAGCCATAATGTGGCTAAGCCTCCTGGGCAAATGTCCAGTGTATCCATCAGGCAAAGACAATGGACTGCAGCATTGACTCCAGGAGAGTCCATTGCAGTAGACAGCAGGGTAGCTGTGATATCTGGGTGACAAAGGGAAGGCTGGGCATGCCCTGTGCTCACATCATAGTGGGAAGTACTACATGAACCCTTTTTCTGTTGGCTTTTTCCAGGCTGGTCCAGAGGTTCAGTGAGCATATCTCCAAGTGTCTAGAGCAACCATTACAATTTTTCTCTCCTTTTGTGAGGTTTCAAGACAAGATAGGAAAGTAGCTGAAAAGCGGGGTTCTGGACAGCCCTATCATTCCGTACCTCTTGCTGTTGACTGGACAAAAGTCCCACAGACTCACTAGCAGCCCACCATAGCTCCCTCTCATGTGCTGTTGCCTCTAGTCTCATGATCCTGATGCGCTGCCAAGTCCACATGGAGATAGCATATATTGAGCAGGATGAGGACCGGGTGGAGCCTGCCATTGAGCATATGCAGAAGGCCATGCGCCTGGACAGCCTAGGTCTCTACAAGGACAAGATCAAAATAACTTTCCGCCGGCTGCAGTTGAGTACCATGCTGTACCAGTCTCCTGATCGTCCCGAAGACAAGGCCACTATGGCCATTGAACAGGTACAGACCTAACCCACTGCAGAGTCAACCTTCTAATGAAAAGACCAAAGGGGGATCTTGGGTTAGAGAGAGCCTAAGGGACCATTGAGAACCAAGCGTGATGGCCAGGCTCAGCTATCCAAGGTCTGTGTGGCATCCAGAAAGCTTGTGGGAGCTGTGCTGCCTGAGGGTGAAACCATAGGTGCCTTCAGAGTCTCAGCTGTCCCAGGGGAGGGGGTGCCTCAGATATCATGCACATCATCCTGTCTGTAGGCAAAGAAAGCCACCACGAAGGACAGTTCCCGGAAGAAGCGTGCAATCCTGGTGAACGCAGGCCTGGCTCTTGCCCCCGACACCTTCCAGATTGTGCTGGACAGCGAGAATGAAGCCAAAGGTTAGTGCTGCCCTTGAACTCACTGCCCTTGACCTTGTTGTGACGTGCCTTATTAGTTACTGGAAGCACTAGAGAGGGATTGTGTCTACAAGTGGCTATTAGTAGCAGAATACTATACCCAGGACTTAACCTCGCTGTTCTAGAGACTGGACATCTGTGATGGCAATGTGGTGGGCTAGCCTCTCTTGATACCACCTTCCTTGACTTATAGATGGTCATCTTTTCCTCGTATCCTCACTGACTGTCCTACATGTCAACCTCAATATCCTCTTTATATAAGGATTCAGTCAGACTGAACAGGACCCTCCCTCCAATGGTCTCTTCAACCTTATTATCTATTCAGACCCCATCTCTGGCTTTATTCTGGAGTCCTGAGGGTAGGACTTGTAAACAACCTATCTGGGCACCCAATTCAGTCTATAGTGCCATCTGAGGAATTAAGACAGCAGTTCTGGGGTGCTCTTTGGATCAAAGCTAAATAGATTTCACTTACCTGACCCACTTACTTTGTTTCCAGTGTAGAAAAAGGTAGTGCTATACCCTAGTTGTAGCTGCTAAGCCCAGCTCTCGGGGACAAGCCAGCAACTCTGGCTAGATATAGGCAGTGCCACTGTTGCTAGAGCAACAGGCAGGTCTTGGTTGGTGGGAGCACTCTCCTGGAGCTCCCTCCAGCACAGCACAGTTCTGATGAAAGTATTGTAGGGACTTGAGCTTCAGAGATGACAGACTGAAGTTGAGTTGGCTGTAGCCCATGTTGTGGGTCCAAGGCAAGAGACAGGATGGGGAGGAGGGAGTCATGGCACTATGCTAGGTTGATTGAAGTCTCTGAAATAGCCCTCAGGTCCATGAGTTGTCTTATGCCACCATCTTCTTTGGCATTTACATTGTTCTGGTTTTATTCTGGCCCTCATGAGACTGAGCAGTCATTGGTCTGCTGACATCACATGGGTGGGTCTGTCTTATTTGGTTGGTTCATTTTATTAGATGAATATAAACAACTGTCCACACGTCTGTATTTTCACCAGAGAACAGTGCCAAGCTGATACCTGTAGGAGATTCTGAGACTTACTAAGGTAGGGGCTCCAGTAAGGAGGGTACCCCAGCAAGTGGACACATGTGTTATATAGGGAAGCACAGAGGAGGCAGGATACCACCTGAAAGGCAGTGAACACAGGCCCAAGCCCCAGCTTCCTATCCGGTGTCTACTGTGCGTGGCTCTGCACTGGGCGGCTGGCTCTCACTATGAAGCTGAGCTTTGGATAGGTATTCATCTTAGATATGAAAAGGGATTCAAAGCCTCCACATGAAAGAGACAGGACTGCTGGGCTCAGAAATGGACAGTGGGTGCTGCCTGAGAGGACAGGATGTGGGAGCAGGTCAGAGACCTGGTGCTACTGAGCCCACATAGGCTATCTATATGTGTACATTTTTTGCAGGCTATTTTTATAACCATTTTCTTGCCCACCACCCACCAGAGGCAGTGGAAGAGAAAAGTTATTAGGAGATGAGGGAAGTGGACCTGCTCAGCAATAGTTCTTTGGGGGTGAACTCGATCTTCTTTGCCAGCAGTTCAGTCCCATAGCAAACACCAAGTACAACTTAGCAGCTGCAGACTAGTTCTAGGCAAGGAGACCCCAGGCACTAACCAGCAGCTACAGTCCAGTCCTTTCAGCAAGCAGACACCAGGCAGCTGTAGTTCAATCTTGAAGAAACTGCAGTGCTCACCAAATGGCCGGAGGCAAGGCTGCAGAAGTGGCAAGCTGCTGCAGGAACCTCTCTGTGGGGTCATATTTCTATTCCTTCATCACACGTCCGTTCACGTGTCCACTATAGCAAAGCATCCTTTCGTCTGCTGCTTCAGGAAAACATTCTTTCAGGTGTCTGCTTTAGCAAGACACCCTTTCACCTGTGTGCCCCAGCAAACCATCATATGACTTAAACCAGAAGTTTCCACTTCACTCTCTCTGATGACTGAGGCTCCACACACTCCATAATAGTTCAATTTAATTGCTGGTCCAAAAGCACTGGTGATGCCCTGGTGATGCACTGGTGATGATGCACTGGTGATACACTGGTGATGATGCACTGGTGATGATACACTGGTGATGGTGCACTGGTGATGCACTGGTGATACACTGGTGATGCACTGGTGATGATGCAGTGGTGATGATGCACTGGTGATGATGGACTCTGGTGATGATGCACTGGTGATGATGCACTGGTGATGATGCACTGGTGATGATGCACTGGTCATGATGCACTGATCATGATGCACTGGTCATGATGCAGTGGTGATGATGCACTGGTGATATACTGGTGATGATGGACTCTGGTCATGAAGCACTGGTGATGATGCACTGGTGATGATGCACTGGTGATGATGCACTGGTGATACACTGGTGATGATGCACTGGTAATGATGCACTGGTGATACACTGGTGATGGTGCAGTGGTGATGATGCACTGGTGATGATGCACTGGTGATGATGCACTGGTGATGATGCACTGGTGGTGCACTGGTGATACACTGGTGATGATGCACTGGTGATGATGGACTCTGGTCATGATGCACTGGTGATGATGCACTGGTGATGATGCACTGGTGATGATGCACTGGTGGTGCACTGGTGATAGGGCCTCTTCACAGTCATAGATGAGCTCAGCTGCCCAGACCTCATTTGTAGACTATGGATCTGTTTGCCTGGCTCAGCAGTGCTATTCTATACGCAGCCCTGGCAGATCTTTTCATTTTGGCTGTCTTCTGCTTTCAGTTTCCACTGGGAAAATCAAGGGCCGCTTCACCTACCTCTGTGCAAAAGCCCGACATCACATCCTCTCTGTGGACAAAGCTGCTGGGCACCTGCGGCGTCTGGGATATGAGAATGACAAAGAGAGGTGGGCCAGCAAGGAGGGTCTGTCAGATGAGACCTTCATCCAGGCACCAAGTTCGTGGCTGCCTTGGACCCCATTGACAGATGACACAAGCCGTAGATGCTCCATATGCATCCCCTGTGCTGAGGATGTGGCTTCCTCCAGTAGTCACGCTGGCCAAGACCACCACAGGAGTCCCCAACCCGGGGGTACCCACCCACACCAAATGTAGGGGAATGAATTATGTGGGAGCATTTCTCATTGTTCAATGACCAGGAGTGCCACTGACAGTGAGGAGAGAGCTGTACATGACTTGGGGACAGGCCTACCCCAGGAATTATTCCAGCTCTGACACCTGAGTTCTGACCCCCACATCACCCAACTATCCAGGGCTATCTCCCCATATCTACCCTCAGCCAGTTACACTTCCGCTGTATGGTGGCTTTCCCCTCAAACAGCCCTTGCAGGCGCTCCTAATCTCACCTATGTTTCCTTCTCACCACCTGGGTCCTGATGAGCAGAATTGTGATTTGGGCAGAGCTGGCCAAGGTTGCCTGGAAGCAAGACGTGTGGGATGTCTGTCGCACGGCAACCCGCTTTTGCCTCCTGTATGACAATGTCAAGACAAAGAGGTCCACAAAGCTAAAACGAGGTACACATCCTTACCATGAGTCCCCTGGCATGTGGGTAGGCTGAGCTTCAGACCTTCGTGAGCCTCTGGTGGCTGTGGCACCACCAGTAGGTCCCACCAAGGGACACCAAGCAACACAGAGTCTGTGGCCACTTCTTGGAAGGGCCCTGGTCATGTGTTTGGGTTTAGAAGACCCTTTTCACAGATAGCAACATTTCTGAGTATGTATTCAGTCAGGCCTCTATCTGTGAGCTTCATAGCCACAGGGTCAACCACCAAGGCCTGGAAATATCCGCAACAAGAAACAAGCATCTGTGCCGAGAACACACAGCCTGCTTCCTGACTTTTATTCCCTGAACATTGCCCTTTATCAGTGAGCCACACAGTGCACAATCTATAGTCACTGTCACAGACAGATGACTTAAAGCTCGGGGCAGGACTGTACAGATGCCACACGTGCATAGCACTATTTCATAAAAGGGGTCCCAGCAGCTCTGAGTAGCAGCTGTGCTTACAGCAGACCAGTAGTGGCAATGATCTGAAGGATACACGTTTATACCAGACCATGCTGTCCTTCTCGAAGGACTTGTCCCACAAAGAGCTAGGCAGGAATTGCTGTGGTTTTGATCGCTCAAAAAGAGTCTCCCTTCCCTTGCTGCTGTTCCCTCAGGGAGGAAGAAAAAAGGTATCGAGGGCTCCGTGCATGACTGGGCTCCCTCTGAGGTGGGCCTGCAAAAGCAGATGGTCCCTGACCTGCTGAGGAAGATCGCAGAGGTGTCGTTCATCAGTGCTGAGGTGCGTCAGGAAGGTCTTGGCCACTGTAGCTGCCAGTGCTGATGTGGCCATTAACACACCAGAGGGATTTGTTGTAAGGGCACACACACACACCCGCATGGTAGAGAGAAAAATTAATTCCGTTCTTAAAGACTGCATGAAAAAAGTGTGACTTGAGATGCATCACGGTGTGTGCTGCTGCACATTTTTTTGTGGGAAATAATTTCTGAATTCTGGGTGTGAAGTCGTATTTGAGGGTTAAACTTGGAGTTGACTTAGGAAGCTTTTGAAGGAGATGCGATATCAGCTGTGACTCCATGGACCCAGCAGAGGCTTGGGCTGGGTCTTGGTTCCCAGCTCTAATAGGCCCGGCCCTTTACAGACAGGGATACTGAGGCCCAGTGCTGGCCCTCCTCAGAGCTAACAGCATGCATTGTGACCCAGCTGCATCCAAGGCTCTTGAGTGCGATCCTTCTGCCTCCATACCCGAACCAATGCCTGAGGCACTGTTTTACCCTCACAGTGGCTACAACAATTTCTTTGGTCTTACTCAGTGGACACAAGACAGAAGCTGAGGCACACACCTGTTTATTCCATTAAAGTCTTGGGACACATCATGACCAAAGATAAAACTGCCAGATGGCAGAGCCAAGACTTGATACGCAGGAGACCAGTGGCTGAGACTAGCTAAATGATTTACCAGCATGGGGCTGGCCTGACCCATATGCTTCCACCCCTCCCCCTACCAGTAGGCTTTGTAGCCTTCTAGCCTTCTATGTGGCAGAGCAAGTTTAGGAGGCTTCGGGGAGATAGGCAGTCAGCTGACTGCCACAGGAGAACATGAAGACTGCTGTCCTGCAGAAGTATAGTAATAGGCATGGGCTGGGCTGGGGAATAAGCTCCTCCCTTGCTGAGACTCTCATTAGCAGGGTGCTGAGGCAGGCGGGGTATGCAAATCCAGCATGTACTCCTTCTAACTCGGGTTTGGCTTTTTCAAAAGCAGAGTTGCAGGAAGGAGGCTTTGCTGTGTGTTTTCCCCCAGTGCTAGGTTCTGCCGAGCTGTGACTTCTCCGACTGTGGTCTTCCTCACAGGCCACTGTCCACTTCCTGCGCTTGGAAGGTGTACAGCTGAACAACCAGGCCATTCCTCCTGAGGACTTGAGCCAACACCCAGCTGGCTATGTGCCTGAACCACCGGAGAGCAATTCAGAGTGGATCACATACAGGTGGGTGGGAGTCCTAGTCACCCTGTAGACCAGTGGCTCTTAACCTATATGTAACCCTTTTGGGGTCACATATCAGATATTTATTTTATGATTCATAACAGTAGCAAAATTAGTTATGAAGTAACAATGAAAACAATGTTATGCTTGGGGTCGCCACAACATGAGGAACTGTATTAAATGGCCACAGCATTAGGGAGGTTGAGAACCACTGCTGTACACTAGGTGTTTAAGAGTCTGCCTCATTTGCCCAGGCCCAGTTATAGATGAAGCAAGATATGCATGTTCTAGCCCAGGATGTTTGTATGTAGCCACAGCTGAGCGTGGCTTGGACAAAAACAATCATTAAAAACAAAGAGAAGACTAGAGACTAGCAACTCACTAAAATGCCCACTTGGCCCCTGATGGGAAGAAGTTGCCCAGCCTGGAGAATCACTTCCACTGTGCGCACCGTGGTGAGCAGCTTCATGGCCCTGCTCTAGGTACTAACCACCCAGCGAGCAATGTGCACCGGAGGCACTCACAACTACACAATGTCTAGGAGCCAGGAGGTGAAGGCAGATACAGGCCTGGCAGTAGGCAGCCTGGGCGAGCATTAGGTCAGCACTTCTCCTCAAACCAGGGAGCTATTAGAAGGGCCTGTAAGGCTCAAAGCATGAGAGGAGCAATGAGAGGAAGCTGCCAGTCTCTAGATAGGATGGAAAGACAGGATATAGCAATGACTAGCTGGGCCTGGTGTGGCGGGGCAATTGGAGACAGTTGCCTGAGCAGAGCAGCACCAAGACAGTCTCTCTAGAGCCTGAATCCCTGGCCTGTACAGGGATACCTGACCAGACTGAGAGACCTTGAAACCTGGAGTGGGGATGACCAGGAGAGCCCACATTCACTTCAGCAGTAGTGTATGGGATAGGGAGGGCGGGGGCTGGGCGTTGAGCTGACCACTGCATGGTGTGTTGTTTCAGAACCTGGATAGAAGGCTTGTCACAGTATGCCATGAACAATTGGCTGCGTGCTGCAGAGATTGGGCAGGAGTTAGGGGAATCCTGGATTGTGCAGAACGCCGTGGTCTATGTTCTGAACCACAACCGGCATCTCATCTTGGCTGGGAGGCAGAAAGAGCTGGTGGAGTCCCTGTTCCACTTCCTGAACATCGTCAAGATCACTGGATACACGGGGTGGGTGTGGGCACTCATAGGTGTTCATGTTCGAGAGCCGTAGCTGTGGGGTCAGGCATGACCATTGTGAGAGCAAGGAGAGACAAGTTGGCATGGGTCAGGCCTGTGCATAGAGGGCACGCCCAGCCTGTACTGCGATGACATGACATCCAAGGCCCAGGGAACTCACCCCTGCCTTGCTGTCCTCAGCTGGCACTGCTCCAAGCCATTGCAAAGAGGCCAGCTTAGGCCCAAACACTTTGTGAAGTAGCTTCGTGGTCTTCACACCTTGGGCTGGGGGTGGGGAGAGGGTGGGATTTCATGACTACATGGGTTTTTTTTTGTTTTGGCTTTTTAATCTAGATGGATGAGAAGTCAGAAATCTGAAAGCATTTGTGTTGAGGTGGGTTTGAGGCTAGCCTTGTCTCCAAAGTGAGTTCCAGGCCAGTCAGGGCAACATAGTGAGAACCTGCCAAGAAAGAAAGGAAGGAAGGAAGGGAGGGAGTGAGGGAGGGTGGGACAAAAAGAAAGCAAGCTGGTGCTTAGCAGCACTCACCTATGGTCTATGTTCTAAAGCACACCCACCATCTCCTCCTGGCCTGGAGGCAGAGGAGGCCTCAGGGGTGCTGTGAGGTTCTGCACAGGCTGAGCACTGTCCTGCCCTGGCTGTCACAGCTCTCATGTCACCATCCAGGGACTCGGTCATGCTGGTCATGCTCTGTAATGCCCTTGCTCGAGGCCTGATCATCAACTGGATTCCCACCCAGACACCTGAAAAGTTGAAAAAGGGTGTGCGCCCTACCTTGGTTCATGGTCCACTGGAGTCTTCCGCTTTATCTGAGATCAGAACAGCTGTGGAGGTAACTATGCTCTGCAGCTCAGGGGCACAGCCATAGGAGAACTTGATGCCTGGGCACAGGGAGCCAGGGGGAAGGCCAGAGGGAGGAGGGCTCAAGGTCTCCTCTTAGATTTGCCTTGTGGTAAAGATGCACTTGTTTTAGGTCTGTGAGTTCGCACTGAACCTCACTAATGGGAACGTGCCGGAAAACATCGTCCCCATCAATGTACGGCAGCACCTCATCTCCACCTGGGTGAAGGCCAAGCAGCTACTGCAGCAGCAGATTGGTCAGAGGCTAGGCACCGATGAACAGGTAGGTGCTGAGGACATCAGGACCCATAGACTGGTTTTCCCAGTGTTCTCATTATGGTCTTAGATATGGCCACAGTTGCTGGGAAGGGATACTTTCTACCTAGTAAGGTCAGAGGTTGCTCTCTACCATCACCAAAATCGCTGCTCTTGCAAGTTAAGGCAAAAAGTCTCCACCAGATCTGAGCTCTGGGCCTGGGGGGGGGGGGTTGTTGCCCACTCTCACTGCCACTCATTGACAGAGTCATCTCCTTAGCACCCCACCTTCCCCTCCCCCAAACACAAAGGACTACGGGAGCAAGGTCTGAGAAGAAGGGAAGTATGAGCTCAAGTATCCCCATCATGTCCCTGGCTCTGCAGCAAGTAAATCACTATGAGGAGCTGTCGGGGAGGGCTAGAGTAGGGGAGGGGTCAGAAGGGACATTTATGCTGAGGCCGGGCAGAAGGGGTTGATGAGACGTCAAGTACCAGCATCCAGGACTCAGCAGCTTTCTCCCTCTAGAAAGCCCTCTTTGGTAGCCAGACAACACTATCTTCAAGGCCCAGGAGTGTACAGACTTCAGACCTTGCTGCTTAAGAGAATAATGTAGAGGTTAACTTTACCAAAATAACCTAGGAGATCAACATTCCAGATACCGTGGTCTGGCTGTTCCTTGCGACCAGTGCTGCATAGGGCTAGGTTATCTTAAGTGGCTCAGGTCTCCACTGCTCTCCTTCCCTGTGCCCTGTTCCCTGGACACCCAAACCCATCTATCTTCCCAGAGTACCAGTGAAGACATCAGCTCCGTGACCAGGGTCCTGGTTGCTCTTGAGATGTACTCATGCAACGGGCTGGGCCTCATGGACTTCACTGTGCCCCCACTAGTTCAGGTGGGTTTCCCAGGTACCCCAGGAGGTAACTCAACAACTCCCTTCCAGGAAAGATGAGGAAACTGAGGCTTGGGATCCTGCCTGAGGCAGTCAGAACTCAAACCCACATCCACATCCGTACTAGAGTTCCTGCTCTATCCCGACAGCTGCCTTCTCTCAAAGCACGCTTCTGGCCTTTGTATGAAACCATCCTTTACACAAGTGTGAGGAGGATGCTTCTCTGAGTGGTCTGGCTGTGGTCCTCTTCATCCCAAGGCCTCAGCATAGACAGAGGCAGAAGAGAGGTCAGGCATATCTTGTCCTAGGTCTAGAGGTGGCCTGGTGTGGTGGGAAAACAGTGGAGATGAAGCAGCTGAGATCGGTAGCAAATTTTGCATTGCAGCTAAGCTTCACAGATGGTTGGTCTATCTAGAACTGCATGTACTTAAGTCATCCATGTCTGCATGCATGCTAAGCCATGTGCAGATAACACAGGATCAATGGAGCTCACCGGGCTGGCAGCATGGTCATTGCTGAGGGCCACAGACCACTAGGCAGTCATTGTCACTAATGAGATGTCCTTCTCCCCTGCTTCGCGCGCTGGTAAGGTGGTGAAAATGGCCTCCGAGTGCAACTGGTCAGACCATCTGGTGGAGCTGCAGACCCTGACACGCCTCACCCATTTTGCCTATATGGCTCACGACCATGAGGTCACCATGGCGTGTTCTCAGAATGCCACACAGATGGGCATCAAGCACCTGAGGTTGTTTGAACCGTAAGTGACTTCCACAGTGATATCCTAGAAGCACACAGTAGCATCCCCAGAGAAGCAGAGCAAGGAGTGTGTTCCCTGTGCCAGAGCAGGGGCCAGAGGCTCGGCCCTGCTGACCAAGGGGTGGCTGGCAAGAACCTGGCGGTCCTTCATCTGCTTCTGGCTGTGTGCTCTGGAACAACACAGTGAACAGGGCCCATGAAGCTCTGTGGCAATGAGGACTCAGAGCCACGTAGGCCTCAGTTAGGGGGTCTATACAACAGCTGTCTGTGTATGACCGCTAGCTAAGAGTGGATGGTTCTCCTAGTTGAGACTGCTGTAATAAAATACCACAGCTGGAGAGGCCTAAGAAATGGGGATTTCTTGTTCATGGTGGAAAAGCCGGTGCTCAAGTTCAGTTGGTGTCTCTGCCTAGTTCAAAGATCGCCACTTCATGTGACGGAAGAGGCAAGCAGCTCCTTTTTATTCCTTTATGGGGCGGACCTCCCATCCTGAGGCTCCAGCATTCCACTGCACTGCCTCATTTCCCGACAGCCCTTCTACTAATAACCATCGCCTGGGGAATTAGCTTTCAGCATATGACTCTAGGGGACATAGGTGGTTCTCCATGTTCCAACCCTGGTGCAGACAGCTTCACCAAAGTGACTTTGGAAGAAACAAGATGCATTACACTGAAGTCTAATGACCCTGGAGGACATGGATAGGCCATCACCTTGCTTGTTGGACAGAGACGGCATCTCTGTCAGGTCTCCCGTAGCAGCTGCTGGGAACTCCAGGTCACTGGTGGTGTTAGTTGCTTTTCTCATTGCTGTGGACTGATAAGAAACAACTCGGGACTGAAAGGTTAATTTTGGCTCGTGATTTCAGGTGCAGTCCACTTACCATAGCTCTGCAGGGAAGGAGGGCAAGGGGAGGTGCATGAGGTGACTACAGACTTAGAAAGTCACACCCGGTAGGGGCAGACCAGAGCTGGGAGAAGTGGTCATGTTCAAGCCTGTGCAAGATCACTTCTATCACTCAGAAGTTATCCTCAGGAGAAAAAGAACAGAGCATTCATACAGAAAGGGTTGCTGCACGCTGTTTGTGCTACTGCACACAGCCACCGCCTGCTTGGGCACAGGAGGAGAGCTGGGCACAGCCCCAGGCCAGGCTAGCACACTCTTCCATCAGTGAGACTAAATCAAATCTAATTCATAAAGGAAATCCCTGTAATAAATAAAGCGAAGATGCCCATGCATACCAACAGCAACAAGAAACCTGGAGGGGGTCAATGCTGAGCTCCTCACGAAGGCTTCTGAGAATCTTTTATAGACCGTTGTTGCCCCCTTCTGGTGTCTGTTGTTGTTGCACCCTGCTGGCTGCAGCGCACCTCTTTTTTGAGTTAGGTGGCTCTCAAACAAAGATCAAAATTTCCAAATGTTACTCCCCAGGCTAGGCTCTCAACCTTCTTTACACCAACCCACCACCTATAAAGGGGATTTCAATGACCACACAGCCTCAGTTTATCTTCAGACCACAAATTCCCATTGTACAGCAGGTCCTTGCAGGCTAAAGGGTCAGATGCACCTTCCTCTACTGGCTCCTCAGAGCATATGTGGTTGTTTCCCCAGCAAGCAGGTGCCTGTCTTCCAGAGCCCCAGGACCCAAAAGAAATGTTCTCGGAACAAGTTTATCACTCACAGAATAAAATCTGTGTGGCTGAGCTAAGCAGCTGGAACATGCCCTCCACCTCCCACCTCACTCTCACCCCGCCCCTACCGCCATGCTGCATGTACCCAGACCACAGTTCCACTGGATTTGGGAAACAGGGGAGTATGTGAGGAGCTGTGTTGCTGCTCTGAGATGGTACTGCAGGCCATGGGCCTCTCTAAGTGCAGAGCACAGACCACCTGGGACAAGACTTTCTTTTGAGCCCAGGAAACAGCCTAGCTGAACCCAACAGATGGTTCTGCTGGCCCACTGACGCATGGAAAGTCACCAGAAACTAGCAGCTAACAGCCAGTTAAGTAGTCTGTCTCATGGCTCTGTGAGTTCCCTGGACTCTGTCAGTTAGTTCTGATGAGGGGAATTGAGAACCCATCAGCCAGGCACCCACAGAGCTAATTCCCACATCCCCAGAAGTCCTCTGTGAGCGGGCATCTCCAGGAGCTGCCATGCACCTTGCTGTATAGTATCTCTGTAAATGGAAGACCATCCCCTCAGTGAGTGTCCCAAACACCCAGGCCAGATGTAGGCATCTCAATTCACTGGTAAGGGTGGCCTCAGAAGGCCAGAAGAAGAGTCACTTGCCCTACATCGTCAATCAGTCCCTAAAGGTGAGTCCCTAAAGCATAGAATAAAGTAGAAATACGCTTCCATCTTTGAATCCATTTGCAAGGCAATGGGTTAAAGGACACCATTTGCAGTGGGTGGAACTCAGCATGCATCACTTCCACCTCTCCCCTAAATCGCTCTGTGTCCTCTCCAGGACAAATGCCAAGCTTGCAGCAGAAATGCTGTGTATGGTGGCCTGCATCCAGGGCCGTAGCATCATGGAAAACTTGAAAGGCAGGAAGCAGCTACGGCTAGCAGCATCCAAGGCCTTTGTAGAAAGTGCCAGGTATGCACCTGGGGGATGGGCTGGCTGGGCTGAGGATAGGGGGAAGCCGGTGTAGTGCCACCATGGTGCCATGGGACATTCCTTGGTCCCAAGGAAGGAATCATGTAGAACCAGTCAGCCTCTGCCTACATCCGGTCATTCAGCTGAGCTCACAGACACCAGGGCATCAATAGGAAGTACTGGGAGAAAGTCAATAGAGCTGTGTGCTGAGTGGGTGCAAAGGATGTCTGGAGGGTCCCTAAGCATCCAGTGGCCTAAGAAGCAGGGGGCAGGTGGACACAGCAAGGGCCAGGTTAGGAGAGCCCATCATCGCCCTGTGATGTGGTCAGCACCTGAGGAGCTAAGGATGTGGTACACAAGGCTTGCACTACCATGGTGCCTGGTATACAGTGCCAGGGCTGGACCACCCTGATTCTGCTCCTCCTCTACAAGGCACAGAAACCTAGGAAAGGATGTACCAGGGGAAAGGTGCAGATGTGGCTGAGCAGCCCGAGCAGCCTGTTGGGTTTTTCAGATGAGGCATGTCATTTCAGGTTTGGGGGCCTGGCAAACAGCAATTCCCTGGTGATGATGGCCGCCCGACACTACTGGAACACATGGCTCCCACTTCTGTCCTCACCGGCCAACAGGAAGAAGGCCAAGGCATCCCTCCAGAAAATCATCAACATCATCAACAAGACAGAGAACAAGAAGCAGGTGCCACAGGGACTAGTTAGGTTCCTAGGAGGCCTTTACCCTCAGGCCTGGCCAGACACACAGGAAAAGGCAGCCTCACAGCATGGCTCCCACAGAATATGGCTGCCTTGGGGCACGGCTTGATTGGGACAGAACTCTCACTGAACACAGCCCCCATGGGACATGGCTCCCATAGGAGATGACCCTCCACAAGACATGGCCCACATTGGGTGTCTCCTCTACCAGATACCTCGTACACAACTTCTCCTGCTGGATGACACTGCGTTCTCCAGGTCCCAGAAAGGCATAAGGTTCCTGGCCAACCGCAGTGGTAGCCTCTGACCCACCCTCCCCCTGGTCCAGAATCCCCTCTCATTTCCTCGTCTTTTTAAACAACTTTGAACCGGCAGCTTCCCCTATTCGCAGTTTTGTATATCTCGTTCCCTATGCTGTTTGGAAATTAATTTAGTCTTTTTCTGGTACCTGGAGAATTAAAGGTAGGTTATTGATTTGAGGTTGATTATTGTATTGGCAGGTTATTCACAGCTGTTAGCTTGCCTCTGAGAATTGCTTTCATTGTATCCCATAAGGGGTTTTTCCCTATTTTTTTATTGCATTGATTTAACATGCTTCACATCGTTGGAGCCAACCAGCTTATGTTAGGGGAGTGTCTGTGTGCTGTATATGTGTGTATAGTGCGGGATGTGTAGTATCTGTGGGATATGTGCTGTGCTGGGATATACAGATGGTATATATCGTATGGTATGTGATATGTATTGTGTGGAGTGGGGCAATATGGTGGAGTGTGTATGTGGTATAGTGTTTGGTAAATACACTATACCACGTGGTACGTGGTGTGTGTGTGTGTGTGTGTGTGTGTGTGTGTGTGTGTGTGTGTGTGTGTGGTCTATACCTGAGATGGTATAGTAGTGTGGTGTGGTATGGTGTTTTCGTTACAATTTGTTATGTGTGGTGCAATGTATGTGTGATATGGTATGTATATGGCTGTGCATTATGCTATGGTATGCATGGAATGTATGTAGTATGGTGTGTGCACAGTGTGGTGTGTTGTATATCGTATGAGAGGGTGTGGTGCAGTGCGGTATGACATGGCATTGTTAGGTATGGCCCAGGAGGTTCTGGCATGCACAGTATGTGCAAGGTATGGCCTATGTGTAGTATGGTATGATATGGCACATGATGTGGCATGCGTGTTTAATGTTGTACACATGTGCCATGTACAGTGCATGTGCTTAACTTTTGTGACTTGATAGTTCTGAA
The DNA here is from genome assembly GCA_028551405.1 of Uromys caudimaculatus. Classification (NCBI taxonomy): domain Eukaryota; kingdom Metazoa; phylum Chordata; class Mammalia; order Rodentia; family Muridae; genus Uromys; species Uromys caudimaculatus. Next base: position 58,371,914 of record CM052703.1, read on the forward strand.
ATTTTGTGCCAATTTCTGTTTTTTCTTTTCTCTTTGGTTGTTTTGTTTTCTTTTTGTTTTTGACTGACACTAATGAGGACCAAGATGGAGGAACACATCAGTCCCCTCTCACGGGTGCTGTTTATTTGTTTTGCTTAAGGAGACAGAGAAAACACTGCCTCTGCACCAGTGGCCGACAGCTGACTTCCAGACTGGAGGGACAGCACCTGAAATCCAGTTCCTCCCAGGTTGGTAGCCGTGGGGCCAGTGGGAAAGGAGGGCTCCGAGAGCTTGAGCTCCCCCCCGTTTTATATCCTATGTCCTTACACGAGACACCTTAATCGGGACCATTGCCAATGAGTATGTCTGCTTCTCACTTGATGTTTTCCCTTAAGATCCTGTGAAAACCCATTCTGTACAGAGAGCACTCAGACCTGGTCCTCCATCCTACCAAAGTGGAGAGCCTTCACCTAAGACCCCCGCTGTGCTGATAGATGTGTCTTGTCTTCTCCTTAATCATGTTTCTACCATTGGAAAGAGGTGGAGGTGTACTCCTTTGCAAAACAGGGACAGGAAAACACCACTCTGACCTCAGAACAACAGAGTTCAATTTTTCAAAAAGAATACATTTTCTTCTCATGATAAGATTCCCTGTCAATCAAGAGTCCTGTGTGTATTTAGCACTGCAGAATAGATTAGCGGACCCTGCCTTGAGCATGTTAGTCTTTTCACAGGTAAAATTGATTTAAAATTAAGAACAAATGCATGACCATATGCAAGTAAACAGAGTACTGAAACCCCAGAGTTTCAAATATTGACAGACATTGAAAGAAAAACAATACAGCTAACATAGTCTGAGAGGCAGGCCGTGCTCAGACTCCAAGAGATGTGGTGACCAGTTGAGTCAGCTTGTTAAATATGGTGCCAGACAGAAGCTGGAAGTCAAACTGCACTCACCCCTGGAAACCATTATTGGGTAGGTCAAGAGTCCATGGCTTCAAAAATTCCCATTCTTGGCGCTGGAGGGGTAACTCAGCTGTCAAGAACATTTGATGTCTTCCAGAGAAGCCAGATTTGATTCCCAGCACCCATGCAGTTGTTTACAAACATCTGTAACTCCAGTTCCAGGGGATCTGATACCGTCTTCTGGCCTCCATGAGCATGGTCACGCACAGAGTACACAGACATAAATCTTTTTAAAAACAAACAAACAAACAAACAAAAACCTCAATCACATAAAATAAAAAACAAAACCAAACCCTCCCACTCTGGGCCAGATGTGGTATTGCACACCTTTAATCCCAGCACTTAGGAAGTAGAAGCAAGCAGGTCGCTGTGAGTCAGAGGCCAGCCTGGTCTACATGGTTCCAGGACAGCCAGAGCTATATAGTGAAACTTTCTCTCAAACACACAAACAGCAGCAACAAAACCACCTTCTATTCCAGACAAAAAGCATCAGAAGGGAAAGTCAGGCAAGCAGAAACTCTGTAAAAGGAGGCACACCTTCAAACAGATAAAAAAAAAAAAAACAAAAAACAAAAACAAAAACTGATGAGAAAGGCAGAGAATGAAGGAGTAACAATGTGGGAAATCCTCAGGTCCAATGTGGCAAAGAGCTAGAGCTAATCAGATGAGGACGGCCCTCAGGCTCAGGGCTCAGCTCTCCCAAGCCTTGCTCCCTCTCCCCAGCATGCACCCCCAGGCCTGGATCTGAGCCTCTGTATGTAAGGACAGTAGTGTAAAGAAGTCCACTGTCCCTGCTGCTGGATGACAAGCAGGGTCTCTGCCCTAAGTCTCTTACCCACTGATTGGTGAAACATCGCAGTGGACCTGGGGGCTAGGCTACATAGAATCATGGACGTGCGTGCACAGGGCATCTCCCCATCCCAGTGAGCTATTGGGTTCGGATAATAAACTCAGATACTGAAGGAACTATGAGGTCCCCAAGTACCCGAGGTTAGCCAGTTTTTCAAGCCTATCTTGGATTAGAAGAAAGCTGGCAAAGCCACCAACCTGAGCAGTACCTCATGGTGTCATCTCTCAGCCAACATGTGGCAAGAGCCATGGGCATGTTCACTCCTCAGACAGCATCCCCCATTCTAGGACAGTCAGTTCAGTCCTTGACCAGCATCCCCCATGCTAGGACAGTCAGCATGAGAACAATGGCAAAAAGAAAATCAGGACCCCTGCCAACCAAGGCCAGCAAGACTCGCCTCCGTGTCCAGTGCCAGAATTGGCCCTGGAGATAGGCCTACAGCCTTCCCTGAATGTTACCGGGATGAGCAGAGGGAAGAATGGATTTTTATTTCCTTGTGGTCATGTTTGATTTTAGATTCAAAGAAAAGTAACAGGCTTTCTAAGAGAGGGCTCATGGAGGACTGAGGACTCCAATCTGGCCCCCTGACCCTCAGACTATGTGCTTGGCAGACAAGAGACTCCACAAGAGTTGGAGGTCCTCAAAGCCAGTGTACAGAGAGTGGTAGTGACCAGAAGGGGCACTTGGAGCTTGTTCCCTCAGACAGAGGAGTGACTAAGCCATGGTGGGCTGTGGCTAGGGGCCACACTGATCTGCCACCAGTCCCACATGGCAACTTCTGATGCCCGTGTATGAATGGAAGACTATGACATGGGTTGTGAGGAAGTAAGAGGTGTGGAGTCAGAGGGCACCATGTCAGTTGGCAAGGAACTGGCTGCCTAGCCCCCTTGAAACCCCATCTCTTCTTTACCCCAGGGGCTGAGGACGACCTCACACTCCGTACTGCACTCTATACTCTGCTCTTCAACAGCCATGCTGACCGGAATGACTGGGAGATGGGTCTTAAGGTGCTGGATGAGGCTGTGCAAGTACTGCCAAGGACAGCCCACCGCCTGTGAGTGCCCTCACCCTGAGCACCCCGGGGTGCTCGCCACACTGCCTCAGATGGATGTCCCCATTGTCCCTTGCCACCGAAGGACTTCACCTCCCCAATAAGAACCAGATATGTAGCACAAAACCCTAGCCTGGTCCCTGTCTGGTCCCTGCCTGCCAACAGAAACGTAGGCAATGGCCGTTCTGTATGTCATGTGTATGCTTAATGGTTTAGCACCCCAGCGTTGACGCATCCTTTCCGGTTCTTCAGCTTGATCTTCAAACATATGGTCAATGTGAAGGCCAAACTTGGGCAGAACTTCACCATGGAAATTCAGAAGTTCAAGGATGAGGAGGAAAGCTATCTGGCAAACATGTGGTACCGCCTGGCCCAGAACTCAAAAAACATCTGTGGAGTGTTCACCTGCTATCAAAATGCTATCCAGGCACTGCAGGTCTGTGTAGTGTCCATGCTGGTGATGGTGGGTGGATTCGTGTCTTAGTTACAGAGATAATCATATGAAAGTCTTAAGAATGGGGGTCTTAGTGGGTCAGCTCAGAGCATGTCGCTGTGTAGTAATCCCTGGTTGAGGCTGGAGGCTCCTTCTGCTGATTTGCCCTTGAGTCACCATTAGAGTGTGTGGGGAGAGCCTCAGGTAAATATCTGGGCTCTCTGGAGCCTGTGGCTGCAGAGCAAGCAGGGATCTGCACACAACAGGCTGGAACAGGTAGGTCTCTTTGTCTCCACTTCCCAAAGGCCAAGACAGACATTCCATTCCAGGCATTTGGGTGAGAGGTTTCTGACTTGATGACAGTGGCTGTTGTGAGGCCCACAGAGGGCTCCCTGAAGTCCTGAGTGTGGGACCAGTAGTGTCTTGGGCCTCTGAATTGAAAGGTCTGAACTGTGAGGAGACACCTTGGAAGGCTGGTCTGTTTCACAAGCCCTAAGCGCATCCCTGCTGTGAGGTCCTGGATGCTGCAAGGGACCAGGGCAACTCTCGGCAAAGGCACGAAGCTCATCTCCAGGCCTTCTTCATAATGGAGGCCTGGAGTAGTGTTAGAAAATGCAGGGGCCAGTGGGACAGGTAGGATGCAAAGGGTGCAGACGACCTGGGGGACCTTACCAAACTCGTGTTTTCCTGCCTTCACCGAGGAAGCTGGAAGGGCAGCTCCCTGAGAAGGGGAGGCCACCAGGTTGTGCCAGAGGAAGAACAGAGAACTTAATACGTGCAGCAGCTGCACTCTGAAAGCATGTCGCTCTTCACTGACCTCGAGTCTCGTCCTTGAGTTTTGTTTTTATTTACTTATTATTTAAATGCACTTATGTATGTGATATATGCGTGGTGTGTAAATGCGTTTATGTGTGTTCATGTGTGCAGATATGAGCATGCACGTGCCACAGCATACCTGTCAAGGTCAGGGGACAACCTCATGTGTCAGTCCTCATCGTGTACCTTGTTTGAAGTCATCCACTGTGTATACCAGGGTCACTGACCCCCAAGCTTCTGGGCATTCTCTTGTCTTAGCCTCCCATCTTGCTGTAGTCGTGCTAGCATTGTGGAGGTAAAAGGGGCGTGACTCTAGGTCCTGAAAAGTGTGAGGGTGACACCTTGAGGCTAGGCCAAGGAAGAGGCCTGGGAAGGGAGCACACATGCAACAGCAGGTCAACACACTCAATCTCTGACTTGCCTGGGCCTCTCATCTCTTAAGGCTGACTTGCATTTTCCAATGGTCATAGGCCAAGTATATACCGTGCCACATCTTTGACTGTAGTTTCCCTCACACCCCCTCCCACGGGCCCACAGTGAGCCATAGAAGCTGTTGATAGTTTAGAAACAAGCTGTGCATGCGGAGGGAGTTCTGGGGCTCTTACTAGAGGGCTTAACCCTGGCCACCCATTCAAGGCTTCAGATTGGCCAGAAAGGGAGCCTTGCTCGACTTCCCTTTCCATAATGGAGACTTGGAGTAGTGTTAGGAAATACAGTGGCCAGTAGGGCAGATAGGATGCACTTGCAAAGGGTGCAGAGGGCCTGGGGGACCTTACCAAACTCCTGTTTTCCTGCCATACTTCTGTCCACAGCTGGAGCCCTCAGGGAGTCTTACTGGACACATACACCATCAAGTCTTGCTGCTATAGGCTTCCCCATGCTAATTCATGGCATGTTGACCTGATTAGTGTCATACTTCACCATGCTTTCTGTCTTGTCCCAAAGAAGTCAGAGAACAACTGGCAGAAGATAGACTATATCGTGGAGTTCAGTGAGTGGATGTATTACAAGCAGTTTCCTCTGGAAGACGTGTATGACCACCTGGATTGGGCAATTGAGATTCTGCTATCCATGAAACCCACTGAAGACTCCCTTGAGCCAGAGCCCAAGCAGGAAGGTGAGGGTGACCATGCTGGCTTCCCCTGACCTACTATACTGTAGGCCCTACATGGCCCTACAGCAGGAGATAGTGGGACTGTTGCTGGGCCACCAATGTCATCTGATGCAGACATACCTTCATTTTGACTTATAGCAGTTAGGAGTGGAGAAAGGGAAAGAGTGGGCAGTGCCCACTTGTCTGCCATGCAGATGAACATAGCACATTAAGCTAGCTAGGAAGAACACAGCAGGTCCGCCTATGGCCTACCATTCTGATTGGTGTGAAGGCTTCAGGACATCAGCGTGGTACTGAACAGGTACCAAGTCCAAGGCTATCAACCATTTGCTTCCCAGAAAATGGGCCTCCTTGACTCCCAGACTTAGAGAGAGAAGTCTGGGACACAGGAAAGGCTGCGTGGAAGGTAGCCCTGTTGCACAAACTCCAGGCCCGGGCAGGCAGGAGCACATTACGGTGCGTCATGATGGACAGAGACTGGGTCAGTGTTGTAGGTCAAGAGGGGAGCTATACCTAGGCCAGCAGGAGCCTAATTCAGTTCATGGCCCCAGACTCACTCCCACCATGCTGTACAGGGCAGGCCTCCCCCGCCCAGTCTTCCACAGAGAATACAATGCCTTCAAATCTGGAGACAGTCTCCTTAGACCAGTTTCGAAGTGTGAGGCAGTTGGAGGCACTGGCCCGTGTGCACATCCTGAGGGCCTTGATGACATCCCCAAGCACCTCTTCCTATGAAGATAACTGCTTGATGGCCTACAGCTTCTTCAAGCACATCTTGCAGGTAAGGGAAGGCTGGAGATATGGTACTAAGCAGTGAAGATCCCTACCACCCCTGTCAGCCAACCCCTGGGAGCAGACTCTGAAGGGCTTATGCTGCCGCCTCCTTTGGGAAATTATAATAGCTTCATTTTTTTTTTCAAAGAAGTCAGAGCCTTACCAGGTCCTCTGTAAAAAGCCTTTGAGAAGCATGCAGACAGTTTTTGCCTGCATCATCCACCTTATTCCCTATGCTGTGAGACCTGTTAGCATCTCTCTGGGCCCTGCCACACTCACGTTCTTGAGGCTCCTCGAAGAGAATGCTCCTTAAACCCATCCTATCCACCACAAAAACCTGTAGTGACTGACCAGGCTTGCTTCATGCTGTGGGAGCTCCCAGGTTTGACCCTGGCTGAGCAGCACCCTCAGTCCTAAGAGCTATCTCCAGTTAAGTGCAGAAAGTGGGGGGAATACAGACTCTATTTTTAATGCTCCCAATTTATAATTTCCTCTCCCTTCCCCTCTCCTCTCAGATTTCCTTGACAGAAGGAGTAAAACTAATTCCAGAAAAGAATTTACAAGTAGCTAGTTCACAATTGGTACTGACCAAAAAGGAGAAAGAGAAGGAAAAAGAGAAGGTCAAGGACATGAAGCAAGTGAGTGGTCCTCATGGTGTGTACCTCACTTGAGGCAGGAGCCTGAACCCCAACTCCATGATGTTCACATTGGGGGAGGGGTGTCTTAGGATCTCCTCATTCCTCTGTTTCCCCTTCTGTAAGGAATGCTATCCCCACCCCAGGGCTATAGCCTACAAACTCCATGCTAGAGGCTGGCAGCCTGTCCTCTCCATGTTGGGCCACAGAGGCATCCATCTCAGGACTCCATGGTTTACTTCCCCCACTTCCCCAGCAGATTTCAACCCCAACCTCCAACAAGCCACCTGATGATATCCCCACCAGCATAGGAGAGTGGGCCTCCTACTCCTGCTCAGAAGACCTGCTGTATGTGTTCAAGCAAGACAAGAGTGACTGCACTATTAACTCGTCAAGTTTCCAGAAGCCTGTGAGTAGATCAGAGCGGCCAGCCAGGTCTCTGCCACAGGGCTGGCCCGCTCAACCTCCCTCCCTTAAAGCTACAGCTGCCATTTCTCTTGCAGATGTCACCAAAGAGGGACCCAGGAGATGGGTAGGAGTTTCATAGTGAGCATGAAAAGGGAGCAGCTTCCCACCTTCAGCACCCACAGCTACAAAGCGTCCCCTTATCCACGTCCTCTTTCTTCCAAACAGCTGCCAATGTCTCTAAGAAGGCCCCTCCCACTGCAACCATACCCACATACCCATGCTCAGACTTGGTACTGCTTCTGCCTGCTAGCATAGCCCCGGTGAACACGTCTTCACAAACTAGGCAGCTAGGGCCATAAGAATCACGGTATCAGTAGAGACTTGGTCCCTCTGGATGCTTCATACCACCACATCTCTACCACCAAGGCCACACAGTTCTCTCTAGCAAGCCCAGCTCCTGTAAATCCCTCCAAGATTACACACTTTGGCTATACCTTGGGCAGAGCCTCAATCTGGTTACAGAGTACAGTCCTTTTTGACAGAAAGTCACACACAAAAGTTCCGTGTATTAGGACCCCCTGTCCTTGGGAGTCCACAATTCTGCCTGGTCGGGGCTTCACAAGGTTGGAATTGTTTGGTATATTTCTCCTGGTCAGTGGGTTGATGGGGTTCGCCCATGTTGTTTGGGGACAGCTATGTTAGACCCTTCTAATGCTGCAGCATCTACTGCAGTAATCAGGCCTTGGTGCTTGTGCACACCTGCTAATGGGCATAGTGTTTGTGGTTCTTGTAAAGGAGCCATCCATGAACACTGGTGTCCACATTTCTGGACCACAATGCAGGGAACTTTCCAACGATGGTGAGCATTGCCAATTGGCAAATCGCACCCCAGGGATGCCGTGCTGACTTCTATCCCTGTCCCTGGTGAGAGCGCTCCTGCTGTCCACATCCTTGCCATTCAGTGCTAGCATGCATGCGATGGCAGCTCCCACATGGGGTGCCCTGTTAGTATGTCCTCTGCCAGGACAGCACTGTCATTTAGCAAATTTTCTCTTTTTCTTATGGAGTTGAAGAAACGCATAGGCCTATTCTGAGAGGGACACTCTGCCAGTTCTGTAAACAGCTGGTCACTCTGCAAACCCTGTCCTCCCGTGATGACGTTTTCCATGTAGGAATGTCAGCATTAGTGTTATGAAAATTTGGAATGTTTTCCTCTGTGACCAGTGCTTCCTCATGTCCTTTAAAAAAAAAAAAAAAAAAAAAAAAAACCACCCCTGGAGGTATTAGCTGTTATTTTTCTAGGCACTCAGTTGTATGCATACACAAAGACCATCAATTTTAATTAGAAAAATTAAACAGGGGCTGGAGAGATGGCTCAGTGGTTAAGAGCGCCGACTGATCTTCCAGAGGTTGTGAGTTCAAACCCCAGCAACCACATGGTGGCTCATAACCATTCATAATGAGATCTGATGCCCTCTTCTGGTATGTCTGAAGACAGCTACAGTGTACTTACCTAATAAATAAATAAATAAATAAATAAATAAATAAATAAATAAATAAATAAATCCTTGGGCCGGAGCAAGCGGGGCCAGAGTGAGAAGGGAAAGAAAAAGAAATTAAACAGAACATGAAATTACTGAATTAATGGATGTGTCTCTTGTGTGGATCTTTAACCATCCTCTGGTGCTAACAATTGAAGCAAAACTTGTAATGATGGATAGGAAAGAGAGCATTCCACAAACATGTTAAAGACCTGCTGAGTGCTAGGCAAAGTGGGGTGTATTAGTTAACTTTTCTTGCCACTATGACCAAAATGCCTGAGAAAAGTAACTTAAAGGAGAAAGCATTTATTTTGGCTCACAGTTGGAGGGTGTGGTATATCCTGGTGGGGAAGTCATGGCAGCAGGAACTTGAGGCAGCTGCTCCCAATCCATCGGCATTCAGGAAGCAAAGAGCAATGAATGGTCATGCCAACCTAGCCTTCTCTTCACTATGCAGTTCAGGACCCCAGTCCACACTTAGTGTGGGTCTTCCCACCTCAATTAACCTAGACAAGATAACCCTTTACAAAAGAAACCCAGAGTCTCTAAGCTAATCTAGGTAATCTCTCATAAGCAATGCCCAAAGACTTGTCTCTTAGGTGATTCTAGATCATATCAAGTAGACAGTCACTATTAACCATCATTCTAGGTGTCTACTGTGCACCCCCTGCCTGTGACCACGCCCATTTGCTATGTGTTTACACAGACGTACAGTTTGTACTACATAGACCATTTGGCCAAAGCCCTGCAGAAGCTGTTCCTTCATGAGCTCAGCATCCCGATCCTGCAGCTGGGTGTGCTCATCGCAGATGCTGTGGTGGAGAGCAAGAGCCTTGCGGACCTCTACCACCTGCGGTTGGTAGACCTCCTTGCCCTGCTGTGGTGAACGTAACAGTAATGTCTAAAACAATATAAAAACAAACAGCACCTTAGACATTAATACTGTACTAATTATGTAAATAGTAAATCCCTAAGACACCCAGACACTGGAATGATATCTTTATTGTAAAGTTTTACCTGATCCTTAGAAGGTTCCTTGTTTTAAGGAGATGAACACTGGGGTATTATTTAAGGACTGAGGGACAGGAGAAGGAGAAATGGAGGAGAGAGTGATAAAGAGGACAGGGTGACAGGGCTTTCTCTGGGGAGAAGGAACACACAGATAATGCTTGAGTGTGTTTGCATGGCTATGTCCAAATGAAGTGCTTTAAACAAAACCTCAGTTGAGTTTTCTGATGGAAGCTATGGTGGGGTTTGGCAGAGCCCAGCAGGGTACCTGGCTATTACCTCTGATGGTGCCCCAAAAATGTACACATAGTGAATAAAACATGTGAGTGAATGTCAGAGAAAATTATCACCTAAAGTTTTACAGAACCCCGGAGCAGGTTTAGCTTTAAAAACAACAACAACAACAACAACAACAACAACAACAACACCCCTGAAACACTGAAGTGCACATTTTTAGTTTAGCTGCTCTGATCAAGCGCAACAAATCCAGCCCCACTTCCTTTGGACAGCACCCTCTGAGACAGTGCCTCCTCCTCTCCCACTCCCCACCCCCATCCCTTCAGACTTTTACAGGTATGCTCTGATCTGAGGTTGCACTACGCAGCAACGCATCATGAAGAGATGATTGGACAGGCATACTTCGGGGACATGGAGCAGGCCAGGTGTGTGTGACCTTGGGTGTGGGACCCCTCCTTCCAGCAAGGTACAATCCAGGGGTTGTAAAGGACAGCTCTGAGGAAACCCTAGGTTGGCTATCTCTCCTCTCAGTTCCAGAACAACTGTGACTGCTGGATCCTCAGTCTGGTGCCTGGAGGTGCCTGGGGACAATTTCTACGGAGCAACATCTGGGAGGGCATTACATAGAGAAACGTGTGGGTCTCCTGCATGGTTTTCATGACAGGTTTGGGAACTGCTGAGCTGGTGGGTGCTTCAACGGAGAAAAAAAGGGTAATGGGTCAAGATGGGGAAAAGCTGTCCTTCCTCAGTCACAGCCTCCCACCATGGGTTGCCAGGAGTGATGGTGCTGAGGAGTGAGACACATGTTTGGTTCTAGATTCTTGGGTCAATCTGAAACACTTGTGGTTGGCTGATAGTAGGCTGTCCAACAGTTAAATTAGCCAATCACAGTTTCTATAGCAATCCTTTTCAGATTTAGAGACCACCTAAGAATACATAAGAATGCATACATATCATTCATTGTTCATTTCTGCAATGTGGCTCCCTCCCCCCATATATAAATTATATGACCTTTGTGCAAACTTTAGAAAACAAAGAAGAGAATCAATGTTACTGTGGGCCCCTTCCCTTTACAGTAATCCCCTCTGGGGTTTTGCTGCTGCGCACCTGGTCAGTTATGAACATGTAAGTCTGTTGCACATGCTTGTTTCATTCTGCGGCCTTTGGCAACAAGTATCTGTCTACAAAAATCATTTTCATGCTGTTAGCACAACTATTTTTCAGTGAATCCCTGGACTGGCTGTGAGAGTGTTTGCTGAGTCCTCCCTGCCCTCAGATGGGTTCCAGAAATGCAGTTGCCAAGGTTGGGAGAGCCTCCCACCTCTCCCTGTTCTTTGGTTTACTCAGAGCACCTGCTATGCAGTATGGGTGGCACTGCAGGTGGGTGGCTCTGCAGGTGGGAGACACTGCAGGTGGGTGGCACTGCAGGTGGGCAGTTCTACAGGTGGGTGGCTCTGCAGGTGAGTGGCTCTGCAGGTGGG
>CM052703.1:58383306-58417919 GCA_028551405.1 Uromys caudimaculatus
TGCAGGTGAGTGGCTCTGCAGGTGGGTGGCTCTGCAGGTGAGTGGCTCTGCAGGTGGGTGGCTCTGCAGGTGGGTGGCACTGTAGGTGGGCTCTGGAGGAAGAAGGATGACTCACACTGACAAGAAGGGTTTGTGCCAATGATGATACCAGAGAGGCTGCAGTTCCATGTGCCTGTAGTCAGAGAGTCCTGGGCAGCTGGTGTGAGCAAGCCCTAGGGTTCTGTGAAGTGTTAGCATTGGGGTAGAAATGTTAGATGACCTGATGGCAAGAACCTTTGGAAGACCAAGAATTTGTCCAGACTGGGCTAAACACTGTGGTGCACCAGCCCGCCTCCCAGCGGACTACTATGGATGTTGTGGATGTTGTGTGATGGGTGACTCGGGTCTGAGGTAGGTGGTGAGGGAGGAGGAGGACCCATGGGTGGAGGAGCCACCCCACTGCTCTATAGGAAACCCTTCACACTAAGCAGTTTTACCTTTCTGGAGAGGTTGCCAGAGGCAGGTCTGCTCTACATAAATTAAGGTCAAGAAGCTCATTGAATTGCATAGCAACTTGTCAGACAGTTGCAGAGAGAACAGGCTGCAGGGTTCAGTTCTGGGAACCAAACTGCTGCCCATCTAGAGACTGTTCTGGGTTTTGTAGACATGTGTGAATCATGGCTTCTCTTGGCTGGGTTAACTTATATTTCTTTGACTGTAAGTGAGACTGCCCATTGTTACCAGCCACTGCAAGTCTTCTGTTACATAATGCTATTTCACTTCAACTAGCTGCAGAAAAGAGATTGCATTTAAAAAAGAGAAGAACAAGGAACCTGTGGTGGAAGATAGCCTGTCAGCCTTGCATGAGCAGCTGACTCCATCCCACTCGACAGAGGTGAAGCCACTGACAGCGCAAGACAAGGTAGGCTGGCACTGCCCCCAAGGGATCCATATAGCCTAGAGGTGGCATTGACTTAGCCTGGCACTGCCACAGTGGAATCCATGACTCAGAGGTGACTCTGATCTAGCATGGCTCAGCCACAGCAGGATCTGAAAACCCAGAGATGACATTAGCTTGGATTTCATGTAGGATTGCCCCCAAAGTCAACAAGTCAGAGTGGATTTGTGAAGTGCTTACTGCGGACACTTATATATTGGAGACTCAGAGACCAGCTCATGTTTGTCCCCCTCCAAACCCCTGGATTTCCTCAGGGGAGGCAAAAAGTATATTAAAACAGATCACCTGGGGCCTAAGCAGCAACTTAAAGAATCAGCTGGCTAGAGATGAGTGTAGCTGGTGAGTGTTTACCAGTGATTGATGGCCTGGGCTCAGGCAAGGGGTACTGAAAGGAGAGAGGCTCTCTGTAGAGCAGAGTACATCTAAGAGGGTCTGGCTCAGCTCTTGAAGCCCCTGCTGTCTCCTCACCAACTGGATGTCCCCTTTAGTCTGTGAACAGGGGAGATAGTAGCCATCACAGAGAACCTTGGTTCCTCAGAGTGCCAGCCCTGTTTGTGAGCTCATTAGAGTCAGCACTTGGAGTGTGGTAGAGCGTGCTGTTAATGGGACCTGAACTCTGAACAGCCAAGGATCACTCCTGCACTTTGCTCAGCTTCGAGGACCCAGTGACCCATCCACAATGGAGGTGGGGTATGCTGCTGAGCACACTGGGAAAGGAGAAAAAAGTACACAAAGGCAGGCCTGCCAGCCTCACAATACTTCCCAGCTCAGTTCACAGAGGGGACGCTGGCCTGCCCAGCCAGGCAGCTCTATAATCAGTAGTGGGAGAGTCAAAGGAGTAAACAAGGAGAGACAAAGGTCTCAAAGGCTTGGGATGTGTCATAAGCTAGACAAGCAGAGGCTGAAGGCATCCTGGGGACATCCCTATGGCCATGTACCCTGTGGGATGAACACTGGGCACAAAGCATCTTATGGTCATGGTGTCTCCTAGATTTTGAAGATAAATGGAGAGACTGGCAAGGGCCTGGATGGGACATCCTACCCCCAGCTGTGGGTGCTCAAAGGGGAGGTCCTTCTGGAGCTGGAGCTGCACCAACCAGCCCGGCTGCTCCTGTCTGAGGCTCAACAGGCTTTTCAGGTAAGGCATCTCACCTATTTCTACTGAAGCCATCTTGACCTGGACCTGAACTCTTTAGATGTATCCTTTCCTCATCTGAGGACTTCAGGGGCATCTGTGGCTTCTCAGAGTCTCCACTGAGTTCCCCCAGAAGCCTTGAGTTAGCATCCCTCCCCAGAGCACTGCTCAGAGCCCAGCTCTCTATAGGCTTGGGAGCATTGGCTATTCATCTCTGGATAGCTGCCTACTAGAGGAACTTGCACCCAGACCTGGGATCCAGTGCCCACTTCCTCCCTAAGTTGGCCCTTTGTGTCTCAACCCTAGAAGTTACAAACTACACCCGGCAGGGCTTTTCTATCGTGGACTGTGTCCTCAGTGGACAGCTGACCTTGGACAGTGTGGATGGAAGAAACTGTTTGTGTTGTCTGCCCTAATGATGCCATTCTTCCAAGTTCCAGTCTCCATAGTTCCACCAAATCCCTTCAGACAGACTTAGACTCGCCTTCAGCGGGTTGATGAGGCTGCGGCCCTGACACAACCAGCTTGTGGCTTGTGCTGAGCCATTCAAGGAAAAGATGAAGATTCATCAGTGATGGGAAATTCAGTGACCCCAGAAATCTGTGAGCCCAGGCTCTGGCCCATACAGTGAGAACAGGGATCAGGTACCAGAGAGGAGACAGGTACACAAGTAGTAGGGTTGGGACAGAGATGTGCAGGTGCTGGGGTACAGCTGTGTAGATGTCAGGGATGAGACAAAGGTGCGGGCGCCAGAGATGGGACAAGTGTATTGAAGAGGGAAGAGAAATGCAGGTTCCAAAGAAGGGACAGGAAAGACGGCAGGGAAGGAAAAGATGTAGAGGAATAGGAAGAGAACAAGTAGGTAGACAAAGTGAGCAGAGAGAAACCCTGCATAGGCTGACTCCTGTGACTCCAGGGCACACTTCCCAGTCCTGAGGACTCCACTGCCATGTAGTGGCCATACCGACCTGAATGACGTCAACCATCCATCTACCCACCATGCACCATGCACCCCTCTTTTTAGGAGCTAGATGATACCTGTGCAGAAGCACAGTGCCTGTTGCTTCTAGCAGAGCTGGCCAACAAGGAGAAGAACCATGGGCAGGCGATGCTCATGGTTGAGAGGGCTCAGCAGCTAGGCGGAGCCGAGGAATTCTGGTACAACTCAACCCTGACTCTGGCTGAGGCGATCTTATCCTCCAAAGATGAAAGTAAAGAAATCTCAGTGAGTTGGGGTGGCCAGTGGACAACATGAGGTGCATGTCAGGGGGGAGGGGTATGTGCTGAGGTCTGACCAGTTTCGTGGTAACCTGTGATCACCATGCCCAGGTTTGCAGCCTGTTTCAGAAACTCATAAGTATTTTCAAGGCTCTCCAGAACGAAAGGCCGAACCGAGTCTCCCTGCTAGAATTCTTCATCATGGAGCTAGAGGCCAGGTAATGGTGCCAGGTGTGCCACATCTGTGGCCACTTCTACCACACATTCTCTCTCATGCTACACATGTCAAACCCAGGAAGGCTCGGAGCCAGCAGGACCATGAGTTTATTCCCTGCTCCGTGCAGCTCACATGGCTTCCTTCCAGCCAACCCACACTTCCATAGTGCCTTTCCTACAGCTCCTGGAGCCTCTGAGCGTTGCCCCCTTGTGGAGGGCTGTCAGGAAAGCCCTCTTCTTCCACACACATCACTCACAGACTTCAAAGCCCTTTTCTAGAGATCTTCTGAGCTCTCTGACCACAGACGCAGGGATCCTTGCCTTGTCTGGAAAGTGCTGTGAGCACTGTGTCTCGTCCGTTGGTCCTGACTTGAGTCTCATTTCAGCAATGGTTTTCCATGGGCAAATCTGATACCTGGGTGGGGCTGTTAGACTGTGACTTTATTGACCCAGGGCCGTGGCTGCATTATGTCCATCTTGGTGGGGGTGGCGTTGGTACTTGATTCCCTGTCCCTGGTTGGACCCTGGGCAGAAGGAGGGTCACTGTGCTCTTGGGCTTTTAAATCTGGTAGGCAAAGCTTCAAGCCCACAATCCTAAGGACAAACTTGTCTAACAGGTGTGTGAAACTTCAAATCCAATTTGCCTGCAACCTGATTGACAAAGAGTTTAATGAGTACCCATCTTTGCTGAAAGAACTAACAGATCACCTGTTGGAAGTTGAAGAAAAGGTTATATTTGGTGGCTGCCACAAAAATTATGTTGACTTAAAACTAGAGCATGCAAAGATAAAGAGGTAAGGGTGTCACCACACACTCCCCCCTGGCCACTGGAGATGCCTGAGGGTCTGCCTTCTGAGTAGGAGCTCTCCCAGCTGGCCTCTGCTCTTCCTCAGCCTCAGATATGGCTAAGCCCAGCTCCCTTCCCAACTCCCTCCCTGCTAACCCATCACTGCCATCCTGCAGGGTCCCCAGCTCCTGTCCCTGCTGCTACTACAGCTGTGCATCCCAGTGAGCATGCAGCTCTCCTCCCACCCCAGCCCCACAATGCACCTCACAGTGCCTCTGCCTGTTCCAGATACACACACATGATGCCTTTAGGAGCAATGATCAGTCAACCCCAGGTCATATCCATTACCTCAGGTGTGCTGTAGCAGCCACTGTGGGCCACCAAGAAGGCAGGAAAAGAGATCACTGAATCAGCAGGTGGAAACTGGGGCATTGCTTCATCAGACACCGTTCGGGTAGAGATCCCTTATAAATGAAATTTCGCACTGCACACACTGTGCCGTTCTAACGGTTCGGTATCTTGTTTTAAAATGTATTTAGAGGGCTGGGGAGATCGCTCAATTGGTAAGCCACTTGCTTGGAAGTGCAAGGACTTGGGTTCAATCCCCCAAACCCATGTAAAGAGGCCAGCTATTGTGGAGTACATCTGTAATGCTGGCACGGGGGACACAGAGACAAGTGGATCTCTGGGGATTGCTGGCTAGACAGTCTAGCCTAGTAGGTGGGTTCTAGGCCAGAGAGAGATCCTGTCTCCAGAGAAAGGTGGACAACATGTGAGGATTGATCTCTGACCTCCACATGTTCATATGTGTACCTGTGCGCATAAACGAAGAACTCTAGAAGTGAAAATGAATACAAGGTATTAACAATACCTGCATGTGTAAAACATTTAACTGCAAAAAGTTTAAGTACTGATAAAATGTATAGCATAATTATGTGAAAATTATGTGTTGTATATTAATCAGTATAACATGTACTAGTATAATATATTATTCAGCTTTTGAATTTTTGTTCTAAACCCTACTTTTATATTGTATAAAGGTTATGTGCTCAAAAGGAAAAAGATGAGGAACAAAAGGCTGCCTACTATCTGGAAATGTACTCATTGTCCCAGAAAGCTATAGCTGAGGAAGAAGAACTATTTCACAGAATCCAAGCGATACTGTCCCTTCAAGATGTAAGTTTGGGCCTGCACACCCCAGTCATTCAGCACTGCCTGACAGATCTGATTTTAAAACAAAACCAGCCAGGCACAGTGTGACACACCTGTAATCCTGGCACTTGGGAAACTGAGGTAGGAATATGCAGAGTTCCAGGCCAGCCTGGGCTACTCAGTGAGACCCAATCCAATAAAGCCACACACACACACACACACACACACACACACACACACATATTGTGTATGTATATTTTCATACATACACAAATCAATATACTTTTTCACAAAACTAATATAAAGAAGAGCTGGGAACATAGTTCAGTCAAGAAAGTTGTATATGTTCTCTGGGGCCACTGGGCCTCTCTTTCCCACCTTGGACTGCAGCATCCTCCTGCCAAACCTGCCCAGAAGCTGGAAATACTCTTGTATCCTTTGAATCCATATAACAAAAAAACAGTAGATATGGTGGCTTGTGCTTATAACTCCAGCACTGAAAAGGAGGTGGTGTGTTCCTGGGCCCCCCAGCTAGGCATCGGGTACACTTGGCAAGGTCCAAACCAGCAAGAGACAGTGTCTCAAAAACCAAGGTAGATGGGTCCTGAAGAACAACACCTGAGGCTGTCCCCTGGCCTCCACATGAATGGGCGCGCGCACACACACAGACACACACACAGACACACACACACACACACACACACACACACACACACACACACACACACACACAAAGTACCTGATACACTTAGGATCTAAGATAGAATAACAGTAACTAGATTCATTCACCCACACAAAACATTTTTAAAAAAACAGACAAAATACACAAAACAAGGATGTTCTAAATGCCATACATCAATCATGCCAGTTAGTGATCTCCAAGCTTAAGTTCTAGCTGACTGTGGCTGCAAAGATGGAGCCAGGTTAGGGCCAAGATGAAGACCTGAGTCAAGGATATTGGGTCCTGAGTGACTAGGGAGAAGGAGGCAAGATGGATCCCCAGGAAGAAGTGCTGCTCACAGATGTCTAGAGGACAGCCCAGAGTACCCATCTAAAGACTGGTCACCTGTTCATGACAGAAGGAAACAGCCCAAGGATGGGGAAATAAAACAACCTGGAATGATTATAGGAAGTCCATTGGTGCTGATTGACAGTCACAGGGTCGCAGGGAGAAGGTTCCATGACTTCAAGGTGATGGGCAGAGTGCACAGAGGGCCTGACCTCAGAATTTGGCATTGAGTGAGGAAGCGAGCCCAACTATGTGTTGCCTACAAGAAAGCCATTACGAACATAAAGACAAAGACAGATAGAATTAAAGTGAAATGCTGGAAGCAATATCCCATACTAATAGTGATCAAAAGATAGCTAGAATGTGGGTGTTAGCTTCAAGCAACCAGGCTTCCTAGCAAACATTACCAGGGATGATAATATCCATCTCATAGTGTATGCCAGCCAAGTGAGAAGAAAGGCAATCTAATGCAGTATCATACTAAGAGAGTTCTAAAATACTTAAGAACCAAACACTGATCTTAAAAAACTGCTAAATCTATTAGAGCCAACAATTTTAGTATTCTACTTCTTTAATTATTAGTAGAACAAGTAAACACAAAATCAGCAAAGTACCAAAAGATTAAAATATTGTCAACCAATATGACGGAATAGACTTTTTAAAAAACATTTCACTCAGCAACATTGGGATAACACTCTTACACAAATGTGGAATGTCTTCTGACATAGGCCATACTCTGAACCATAAGACAAGTCTCAATAAATTTGATCATACAGAGGATGTATTAGTCTCCAAATGCAATAATATTGGGCATCAAAACCAGTAAGTAGAACAGGAAAGTCCACAGACACAGAAAACAGACAAGTGCCTCTGGGGGACAAGGTGAGGAATGCCTCCTAGCATATGGATTCCCCTGAAGCATGTGACAGTGTTTGGGAGCTGAACCAACCATGACTGCACCACACTGCAGACTTATCATGTGCTGCTGAACTTTGCATGTTTTAATTTTTTAGATTTATTTATTTTCTTTTATGTCTACGAGCGCTTTGCCTGTAAGTATGTATGTGCATTATGTGCATGCCTGATTGTCCACATAGGTCAGAAGGGATGTCAGATCCCTTGGAACTGGAGTTACAGACGGTTATGAGCCACCACATGGGTGCTGGGAATCAAACCTGGGACCTCTGTGAGAGCAGCCAGTGCTCTCAACCACCGAGCCACTTCTCCAGGTCTCACACTTTGAATGTGTTAATTATGTTATGTTGCTTTTACTCCAAATTAAGAAAGAAAACATTGTGTGTGTGAAAAACTCCAAATACTTGGAATGTAAGTAGAACACAGCCACATAAGAAACCAAAGATAAATCGTCTTGAAATGAAGGGAGGAAAGAACGTTAAGAAGTTTAAGATGTCACCAGTTGGTGCTTAGGGGGAAGTCTGGTGCACTAAATGCCTGAATAATGATAATAGGCCAGAAATCAATGAGCTCAGCCTTTTCCTTAAAAACAAAGAACAAACTGAGTCCAAAATAAGTAGTAGAATAGAAATTAAAGATGGAACAAAAAAAACAATGAAATAAACTCACCCTCTCATCCAAAACAACCCCCAAACCAAACAAAAGCCAATTTCCAAAACCTTGGGCATCAGACAGCAATCTCTGAGCTGAATTCAAGCTGCCACAGCTTCTTAAAGGAGAAAGCCACTAAAGCCAAAGCTGGTTCTTTAAGATAGATCAGGTGGTAAGCTGAGTCAGATTGACCAGACGGTCTGTAAAGGATGTCAGTGCCAAATATTAGAAATAAGTGACCCAGCCCTGCCATGGTCCTCCCATGTTCAAAGGATAGTGAGGGACATGTGAATTTTACAAGTTAGGTGAAATAGACCCTCACCTGTAATGCCCAGTCAGAAAGAAATAGCTCTATGGCACTCTGAATGAAGGAAGGTGAGTTTTTAATTGAACACTTTACCACAATGCAAATGGAAAGCCCAGACTGATCTACTGCTGACTTCTACCAAATAATTTTTTTTTTTTTTAAGATTTATTTTATTACTCCGGGCAGTGGTGGCACACGCCTTTAATCCCAGCACTTGGGAGGCAGAGGCAGGTGGATTTCTGAGTTCGAGGCCAGCCTGGTCTACAGAGTGAGTTCCAGGACAGCCAGGGCTACACAGAGAAACCCTGTCTCGAAAAAAGAAAGAAAAAAAAAAGATTTATTTTATGTATATGAGCACACTGTAGCTATCTTCAGACACACCAGAAGAGGGCACTGGATCTCATTACAGATGGTTGTGAGCCACCATGTGGTTGCCGGGAGTTGAACTCAGGACCTTTGGAAGAGCAGTCAATGCTCTTAACTGCTGAGCCATCTCTCCAGCCCACCAAATAATTTTTTAAAAATACCACTTCCAAGAAGATTATTTTAGAAGGTTGAAAGGGAGGAAAAAGTGCTAAGTTTTCAATGAGACCAGTATACCTTGAAAATAAGATAAGGCAGGGTGTGGTCATCCTTACCTTTGATCCCAGAATTCAGGACGAAGAAGCAAAAGGATCTCTGTGAGTTCCAGGCCAACCAGGTCTATATAGTGAGCTCCAAGAGAGCCAGGGCTACACAGACCCTGTCTCAAGAAAGAAACAAAAAGGTTAAAGACGTTCCAAACAAACATTGTTGCACAGGAACACAGCTAACGTGACACCATGCTTACTGGTGAAAGACATCGATTCTCCCCTCCCTAAGGACTAAGACAGTAGCATCTTACCACTTTTATTCAGAATTGTTTTGGAGATTCTAGCCGATGCAGTAAGCAAGAAAATCAATTAAAAGCATCTGGATTGATAGAAGGAGCAAGCAAGGAAAATTCTTTTTCATAGATAGCATGATTATGTATAAAATCATGTAATATACCAAAACTACAGGCAAGCTGAATTAAAGTTAATGAGCAAGTTCAGTTGAGTTGCAGGATTATATAGTATATACATTATATTTCTATACAAAGAACAATTATATATTAAAATTAAAATGGTATCATTTATGACTCTTAAAAATGAAATTTGACCACCTAAATATGAATGCTTGCAGTCCAAGGACAGTAAAACATTGCCAAGAGTAATGAAAAAAAGACTTAATAATAATACATGAAAACAAAAATCTCTAAATACTGTTAAGATGCCAGTTATTCCTAAACCATGATACTACCACAGGCTTTTTAATAGATGTCAACAATATTATTTTAAAATATGGAAGGTCTAAAATAGCCAAGACAATTTTGAAAAAGAAAACTAAAGTTAGAAGCCCAGTGGTACCTGACTTTAAATCCTATTAAAGAGCTAAGCTACAGCAATCAAGGCAGGGTGTGGTTAGTTGGAAAGTGGACAGACAGACCAATGGGAGAAGCCTGAGAATCCAGGAATAAAGAGATGCACAGTGTTCAACAGAGGCACAACTCCAGGGACAAGGGACAGACTTTAGATGGTGTTAGAACAACAAAAAGTGTGTGTCCAAAAACCCGAACTTCTGCTTACACCTCAGAAAATAACTCTATATGAGTCAGAAACCTAAACCAAAGGCCTAAGACTATACTAGAACACCTAGGAAGGACCCTTAGTGATGACAATCTTGGCAAAGAAATGTACCTAACACGCAACCCAAGAAAAGGACGGCTTGATAAATAGGCCTTCTCTTTAACACATGCTCTCAAGTGGAAGGTGAAAGGCACAGGCTGGGGAAAACATTTGCAAATTGTATTCCTCGATGGCAGCGATGTCTCAGGAACACACCAAGAGTTCTCAAAACTTACGGGTAAAATGTTAAGAGTGAGCAAGTGATGTGAAGAGATGTTTTCTCAAATGTGTGGAAAGCCAAACACATGAAAAGACAAAAACATCACATGGATGAGCCGTCACCATACTGTGGTGAAGCAGACAAGAGTCACATACCATATGCTGCCATTTATACAAAGCTGACTTACCGCACCACAAAGCAGCCAGTTGTCTCTTGGGAGACAGGAAGGATGTCTTGAGCATGCTATGCCAGAAACAGGGACAAACACACGTGTGTCTTTTTACAGTGTGAGGATTTATTGCATAAAAATAAGTTCACTAGGTTTAGGAGTTTTAACCACAGCAGTTTGCCAGATTATCCTGCCTACTTTAGTAATCCGGCCGAGGCAAATGCAAGTTCTTGTTTTGCAGTCTTATTTACTAATATTAGCTCTCATGTTGCACAGCACACAGTAAATACATATGTATGTGCACATGTGTGGCTTACAGAATGAATACAAGTTAGAGAGGCTACAGCAGGGTTCTTGAGGTTTCAGAGGCGGGCGGGCTGAGAGAAATCCAAGCAAAGTCTATATTGATAAGGAAAAGAAAAAGCTGTTTCTGTAGAGGCAGGGCTGAGGAAGAGTCATAGATGAGAACAAAAACGTAGTCAGCTGCAGAGGAAAGAGGACAGAATCAGGTCAGAGCAGGACTGGCAGGTTCAGGTCTGAATGGGCAGGCAGAGACAGCTGCTGACTCAACTATGTCAACAGTGGGGGACTGAGCAGAGCAGAAGCCCCAAGAACAGTTGGAGATTCTTCTCCTGTGAGTCCTTGATGTACCCACACCTGGTATCAGATGATAAACTGGTGGGGGACCATGCCACCACAGTGCTGGGTGCCGGTCACTTTTCGGGAGCTAGGTGAGGGAGCCATTCCCTTTCCTTGGTCTAATGTCCTGATAAGTTCTTAGGCCTGGGTTCCCTAATATGGAATACATCCATGTGCCGCCTATGGTCTCAGTTCACCCCAGTAATTGTATAGAATGGCCCCTTTCTCCCAGGAATAATCCATTTATCAGTCTATGCTGCGTGGGTAGTACCAGACAGATGGTGGTGTTTGTGGGTCCAGCCAGGAACCCAGTTATCCGCTACCCTTCAAAGCTCCTTGTGAAATGGAGTCTCTCTGGACAAAGGCCCAAGCCTGAAAAGCCACTCACTGTTATATACAATGCGGCTTAACTTAGAGCAAGGAACAGCCTTCTGTCAACACGGGCTCGAGAAAGGACACAGGGAAATCCAGAGTGTGAAGACCATTGACTGCATTGATGATGTTTGGCCTCTATCTATTGCTGTGTGAAAATGTACCCATTGTACACTTTGTGCTGTCTGTGACATGTCAGCTGTGCCTTGTCAAAGTACTTGCCAATGGTTGGTCTCCTCAGGAAGAGTGTCGTGCTTTCCCTACCTCCCAACTATCTCAGTTACAGAACATCAACTCCCCGCTGATGAGGAGGCTGGCCCGCCTGAAGCTCAGACTGGCAGAAACGTGCCTGGACATGCTGCAGCTCGTGTGCAAGGAGGCCCTGGAGCTGCAGATGGAGCAGGGCTCCTTTGAGAAGCTACTTTCAGACTTCCTTCAGAACAGCAGTGACTACTCATCTATTGGCTTGGTAATAGCAGACAGCCTTAGCTCATCTTCTCTCCTGGGGGCCTGTCAGTCACACTGAAAGCAGGGTGCCAATCTATGGGGCCCTGCCACATGCCATGACAGCTCTTGACCACTCCCACACCTTGGCGCAGCTAGGCATGGTCTGGTCACCAAGAGGACCTAACTAATAATGAAGGGGCTTCCTATGTAGGCTTGAAGCTCCCGTTCCCAGGCCTCGAGGTTACTATTCAATTCATGATAAAGGGCTGATAACAGTCAATTGCATTATCTTAGAAAAAAAGTAAACCATGAACTGGGCATGCAGCTCAGAGCACTTGCCTAGCACATCCTTCCTCATCCCCCCATCCCACTGCACCCCATTTCCTCCCAGTGCTACAAACAGAACAAGTTGAATAACTGCTGAATACTTGTTTGGAAGAAACCCCTGCTTCTCTCTCTCTCTCTCTCTCTCTCTCTCTCTCTCTCTCTCTCTCTCTCTCTCTCTCTCTCCCTCTCTCCTTCCTTCCTTCTTTTTTCTTACTTCTTTTGTCAGTCCTAGGATAGAACCCTAGGCAAGTGCTCCACCAGCTTAGCTGTACCTTCTATTTGACAGTGAGCTCTCCTTTATAGTAATAGAAGCTGCCTTATACGATCCTTCCAATGTCTAAGTCCTAGACACACCCCCTCATGCTACCACACAGGACTGCACAGAGAAAGGACACATGTCAAAGTACCCTGCTAGGAAGTTATCTGAGATCTCTGACTGACTGGGCAGTGGTTACATAAAAGCCATTGGTGGTGACACACCTCCTTGTCTTCCCAAAGCAATGGTTCTTCCTGAAGCGGACTCTGCCTCATGTGGTGCTAACACAGCTGGAGAGTCTGCAACCACTATGTATGGGCTGCACAGACATCCGTGCCCAGCTCCTGAGCCTGGCTGGGAAGGCTCTCCACCTCCTGTCTGTGCAGACAGATCCAGTGTACCCTTCCTTCTGCTGGGATGAGGAACTCTTGGTAGGTGTCCCTTCCTACTACAGTCTGCTCCCCTATTTCTCCACCTCAGCTGTAGAGTTGGGATGTAAGAGGTGTTTCTCCAATTCAACTAGGGAGGGTCTGGCCCTGGCATCTCTTGTTCTTGTGTCTGGTTGTGCACAGGTCCCTGGGGGCTTCGGAACGTTTGTGTACTACCTGAAGTACACTTATGCCCTGGGTGTTGACCTCCATGCTAAGATGCACCAGGATGGGTGTTGTCTGCCTCTCTGACCTCCTGACATACCACACAGCCTTGGAAATCTCTAAGAAGGGAAAACCACCACTTTCTCCTCCGCTCCTCCCAGGCCCACCCTCCTCTAAGGCTAGGGTTCTCTGACAGAAGCAGCTATCCAACTCAGATCTCTAACAACAGCTCCTGCAAGCTTGTCTGTCCCTGAGTCCCCATTCTAAGAGCATGAACAAAGCACCTCTACCCCAAGATGGTGCCAGCTTTAATGAACAAGCTGGAAGCCTAGCAGACAAGCTCCTGTAGGGACCCTCATAATCCACTGTAGCAAGCCACGCCTAGAACTCAAAACCCCGGGAAGCTCCCAGCCAGCTAGCTCTGGAGCCCTAGGCTAAGTTCCCAGGCTGTAGACAGCAGGAAACCAGGAAGACCCATGCTGGGTGAGTAGATGGAGCTGGGGCCCTTGGTGAGCAAGTATTTGTAGCAGCTGCACAGGTAGCAGAGTCAGGGACTTTCAATCCAGAAGCATGAGCCTCTCCTGTCTGTCCTCAGTTTGGGTCTTTTCAAAACATTGAGGAACAGCTATCTCTAAACATGCAGTGACCCCTGTGTGGAGTTTAGGGGGCGCCAGGAAACACCCCTGCTTCCTCTCAGGCCCTGCGGCTCCTGCCTACCTCCGTGTTCCTTTTCCTTTTCCGTAGGTGTGGTCTGTTCCTGCTACACAGCTTCCTGACACCAAAGCTCTCCGACTCTCTTCTATCTTCCTTCTTGTTTTCCAGACGGGATCTTTCCTCTTGGCCCATTTCCACGAAGCTTCTTACGTTTAATGTATAGAACTTTCATTCTCTTGAGTTTGTTTGTGGATTTCCCAAACACCACTGTGATGTTGTCTTGATGGCTCTAAGGATTTTTTTGGTCTGCCTTAGAGGGTGCTGGATTGTCGCAGACATCTTCCTTTCCTGAGTGCTAGCCTGTTCTCACAAATGATCTGTGTCCTTGGGGATCTGCGAAGGCTGCTGGTGGACAGGACCTGCTGGGTCTTGGTAGCACTGAAACACTTGGGCAAAATGTGAGAAGTGGCTTCCCCAGACGTCAGCTGGGCCAGGGTCCCCAGGCCATCTGTGTAGAGCTGGGCTTTCTCCCACTTTGTGTGCTGGCTAGTGAGAGATCACCTTCCTCTTCCCACCACATTAGCCCCACAAACACATGGCTCATAATCAATACTACACGATCACTTCCAACTTGAAGGGCCCGCTGATCCCTATCATCTTTCCCTTCCCTGGCATCTGTGTTTTCCCTGCCAACCAAGCAGGAATCCACAAACGCCCTCTATCATGTGGTGTGCCCTGTAGGTAGGTACTAAGAAGAACAGTCTGAGATCGCTTGAAACAGACACAGAGGACAGGAGTGTAGAGACCTCCTCCAGGAACTCGGCAGTCTTCAAGGAAGCCCCCAAAGAGCAAAACCGGAAGGCTGAGAGTCTGAAGGTATGCAGCATTCTCTACCTATCCCCTCGTGGCTTCTTCCTGAAGAGCCTACCTCAGCTTGAGCTTTGCACTGCCCACAGAAGAGAGTGGCGCTGGCCCAGAGGTTCTTGGCTCAGACATCGGAGGTATTGCTGCAGTGTATACAGACGTCCCTGAGCAGCAACCTTCTGGACATAGCAGCCACTGCCAGCATAGAGATGGTGGAATGCATTGGCACCCTGGATCCCATAACCACCTGCCAGTTCCTGACACTATCACAGGTATAGACCTCCTCCGCCCATCTCCAAAAGGGCCCTTGACTGTCATCCTAGGGGTAGGAGTGCCTTCGGACCAGCCAGCCATGTTGCTCTCCATTAGACAAGACGGGTAGCCCTGTGGTTGAAAGAAGAGATCCTTCCTGTTCTCTGAGCCTCAGGCCAAGCTAGTCCTCAAGTAATGGTAGCCAGCCATGTACCTGTTCTTGTAGCTCAGTGAACACATGCTGTGCTCACCGCCGCCTCCCCCCCCCACACACACACATGGAGTCTCCATGGTAGGACATACTGAGACTCCAAACAAAGGGCTGCATAGTTACTGACACCTGGTCCGACAGGGGTCCGGCAGAGGGTGACTCACAGGCTCCTAGATGCCCACTCACGACTCATTTGCCCTCTGCCACCCTTCTACATGGCACACACCACTCTTCTCTGCTCTCCAGAGCTGTTCAGCCTCAGAGATGATGCGGAAGGTTTTGCTCATGGCCACGAACAACACCAGTAGCTCACAGTTGGCGGCCCTGCTGCAGCTCCACCAACGACTGAGGCAACAAGACAAGATGTCCACCAGTCTGTTTGCCAGTATAGAGCAGAAGCTGGCCACCACTTTCAGGGTAATGGGCAGGGGAGCCTGCACACATAATCCTGTGACCTATAGGCCTATGTGCTGGCTCACTGAGTGCTCAGAGGACAGCTTCTAAGTGATACACGCCCTCCTTCCTCTAGCTATGTGGTGCTAGAGGGCCTCTCCATCTCTCTGAATCTCATATGCTGTGGATACAGGCAGAAGAAGGCTGAAAGAATTGTAGCTTCTTTCCATCACTTGCCCCAAGGGAGCCAAGGTCTTGGTGAAGTCCAATGAAGAGCCAATGGCGTCCTGCAGCGGGCAGCCATGACACTAGAGAAGTAGCTGAGGGCTTACTGAGAATGTCTGTAGGTTTCTGAAGCCCCAAATCCTGCCCACCCTGAGACACACTCCTCCAACAAGACCACACCTCCTAGTCCTACCACATGGGGATCAAACTTTCAAATATATGAGCCTACAGGATGGGCCATCCTCATTTAAACTCCCATACACCTCAACAGATTCCCAAGGACAGAGATCACCTATGAAGTCAGGTCAGCTAAATCAGCAAGAGAAGACAGTCCAGCCATATACTCACACAACAAAACACACTGAAGCAAGGAGAGCTTGCTTCTGCATGAACCTTTATGGTGAGGCTACCGCATTCCTGAGGTGGCCAGCGGCTACACAGGAAAGCAAGCCACCACCAACAGAAGTCTGTTCACAGTCCCTATATGGTAAAACATGGCCTGTCTCTTTTACCTGCCATATGGGTACGGCCATTGTGAAAAGTTCACTTGGCGCTTCATGTAGGGTTTATGTGGTTCTCTATTTCTTATTCTTTGACAAAAATTTTCTAAGACATTATTTCATTTTTGCAAACCCAACAAAGCTCTGTCTTGAAGCCATGAGCATTAACAACTCACACAGGAGATCTCAGGGTACTCCCCAGGGCCCATGCTGGCTGCCTGCCGTGGGCAGTGATGACTCTGAGGTGTGCAGTCTCTAGGATCACTCAGATTACCCATGTACAAGGCTCACAGGAAGCAGGACAACTGGGGGTCTGGGTAAACTGACTCCAAACTAGGTCTGCAGCCTGAAGCCCCAGAGCTAAGTGGAAGCCCTTAGCTAGGCTCCAGAAGGCAGTAAGGACCTTGAAGAAATGCTGTTTAGGGTTTCTGGGAACTGCATCAGCAAATAGGTAGAGCTGGACAATTTAGAGGAGCCAGTGAATTTCTCATGCCTCTGCTGCCCCCTTGTGGTAGCGATGCATTCCACAACCCAGCCCAAACCACCTGAGGGAGAGTTCTGTTCTGAGTGACTATCCCCTGTCCCACACAGGCATGGCAGAGCCTTTGTGTCACAGAACAGCATTTCAACATCCTGAATGAGATCTCACCCATGTTCCAGATCCTCTTTCTTCAGCATTCCCAAGACAGGTGAGGCTTTCCTCTCCTGTCATTGTAAATCTCCACCCTGTTAAGAAAGTCTGGCAAGGAGGCGTGTGCATAGCAGGCTTCCCACGCCTCAGTCCCTAGCCTGAGGCAGACTGGGCCATCAGGGAAGCATGCTGGGCAGACTCAGCCCACTGGACAGGCATGGGCACTTGTTCAATCCAGAGCCATAGGAAACCCTCTTCCGACCCTCTCGGAAAAGCCCAGGATGGATTTCCATGATGATGGGGGATGTATTGGGAAGAAGACACTCTGTGATATGTGCCCACACAGGATCTCTCTGTTAGATCTGCACAGGATCTCTCTGTTAGATCTGGGTAGGCCTGCACTGCTGGACCTTTTGTAATTTCACTCTTAGGTTATATAGACTGATTCCTGGGCCTCTGTCTGCCAAAATAAACATTTAAAGGCACCTATTTGGGTGCCAGCTGCAGACTGGCTTGCTAGGTTCCTGAGACCTATGTGCTTTGCTGTTCACCTCCTCTGGGAATGGGCCCATGACCTTTGCTCTGCCTGCAGGTCTTGTCTGTATGGTGCTGCCTTTGAGAAACCAAAGTATGTGCCTACACCCAAGGGGAAACAAGTAGCAGTGGGAGGTAAGCTTGGGGGTAAGGAGGGCTCCTACCATTGACTCCGGATGGGTTACAGGGGGTGGGAGAAATCCTTGCCACACAGCAGGACTTCTCACTTACAGATGCAGGGGGGGAGGGGAGGCTGAACCCAGGATACAAGAGAAAATAGAGGCCCCCCCTTGCTTCCAAGGGATCCAGAGGAGCCACGCCTCCTTAGAACGCCCTGTCAATCACCACTGTGCTTGCCTCTGCCCAAACTTTCTGGGTACCAGCCCTCATGTTGCCCAAAGAGGGATTGGGAACTCCACATGCCCAGAAGACCTACCCATCATGTGTCTCACCTCTGAGACATCAAGGTTAAATACCCTCACAAGTATCTCCACCTGTTCATACACCTCCAGTAGCTCTGCTCTGAGCCCTGTAAAAGCCATGGGTGTATCTCTACAGGTCATTGCAAGGTAACTCGGGTGGCTATGAGTCCAACTGCCATCACTGACCTGTTGAGCAATATCCAGTGGTTCCGGAGGTACACACAGGTCCAGGTACACAGCAAAATTATGACCCTGAACCCAAGCACTTGAGGTCTGAGGCTCTAAGCCATAAAGTAGACTGCAGCCCATCCCGGGGAAAACCAAGACTCCAAGGTTGGGTTGGGCCAGGGTCCTGGGCCCAGAACTCAAGAGGGTGAAGGGGAAGCCCTGTTGAAAGGTGGGGAGCTCTCCTGAGTCCTTGAATTGAATGTGACCCCAGAGGAGGGGTCTGGCTGCCTCTTCTCTGCAGAGCATAGGGATGCCTGTCTTGGGCCCGTCCCTATCAGCAGGACACTCCATGGTATCATCAGAGGACAGGGACAGGGCTGAGGTGTCAGGATAGGTCCTGGAAAGCCACCGGGAGCATTGTGCTGGGAAGAAGGAGAGCATGGCAGCACTCTATCTGGAAGGGCTGGAGCTTAATTATTTCCAGGGGGTCTTCCCATTTGCTTCCCAACTGAGTGGAAGTCATAGCCACTGTGATTTGGGTTAATACAGAAATATAACATCTTTCCTGTTGAGCAAGACCTGTGCACATTCAGTCTCAGCAACATCCTGGAGCACACAGAGGAATATCTGAAGCCCATCATCCCCCTGTTCACCTTCCCAGATGCCAGGTATCAGTGTTTCATTTCCTCTGAAGGCTCCCGGGGGTGAGGGGCAGCTGTCTTTCTCACACCAGGTGATGGGCAGCTGTCACCAGCTGAAGCTGGTAATAGTAGGAGCTAGAGTACATGGGGCTAAGAGCCCCACAGTAACCAGAGTCTTCCTGGAGCCCACTGGCCAGGCCAGCTGGGTATAGTTGAAGGCCAGCTCCAACCTCACATCTGGAGACAGGAAATTGCCCATGTGAGCTAAGTAGCCAGTTGTGATGGGCAGATATCCAGGGCTGGTTTCTGAGATTTCCCTCCATGTGGAAATTTGTCTCTGGGTGTTATGACCCTACTAAGGACAGGTGTAAGCGCCTAGGTAGGAGTCCCACTGCTGCTGCTATTCCTGCCCCCACTGACCGCCCTGGTCTGAGTCTGATGTGAGAGAACTACCAAGTCCCAGGGTTCAGCCTTTGGCACTCATTTTGGGAGAAAAGAAGGCAGGTGATGGCAGAGGTGGGCAATCTTCAGCAGCACGAGGGCATCCTGAGGTCCCCCTCTGTTGACACTGTGTGTCACATGTAGAGATGGCCCTCAGTGACAGTTGGGTGTGGTAGCACATGACTTTAATCCCAGCACTCAGGAGGCAGGAAGGACTCTGAGTTTGAGGCCAGCCTGGTCTACATAGAGAACTGTGAGACAGCGAGGGCTACATGGTGAGACTTGTGTCTTTAAAAGGAGAAACAAAACTGAAGCAATGATCACCAGGTGAGGACTAGGCTGAGTGACACTTCCCAACATCTTCAGTGTTTCCCTGTGTTTCCTAAAACCTGAACACAATCACTCTGAATTTCAGAAATCAGATGCCAACAACTGTGGGTGATACAGGGAAAAATAAAGGCAGAGAGAAAGAAAGGAAAGTATCTCTCCCTTCAGGTAAGTGACAGGGACTGACAGACTGACAGGCCACTGCCAGTACCTCAGGGCCCTGTGGGGGTACTCACCCTCCCATCGCAGAAAGCCTGGGTGGGTCAGGAGTCACAGGTTTTATGCTCAAACAATTCCTACCTGGGCAACTCCTACACAGAACCCAAGGTTCCTCTCCCTGAGGTCCAGAACACAATCACCCCAGGCTAGGTGGAAGGTCCTAGAAGAGTGGTTCTCAGCCTTCCTAATGCTGTGGTCTCATGTGATGACTCCCCAGTCCTAAAATTATTTCCATTGCTACTTCATAACTATAATTTTGCTACTGTTATGAATTGTAATGTAAATATCCGTGTTTTCCAATGGTCTTAGGCGACCCCTGTGAACTGGTTGTCCAACCCCTGCAAAAGGGATTGTGACTCACAAGTTGAAAAACACTACCCTAGAAGGTTCTGGGCACTGAGACTGGCAGCTCACTGAGAAGGATTATCAAACAGCAGGTCCATGCTGCCCTTTCTGGGCAAATTATCAGTTCCTGGCACACAGTGCCCATAAGCAAGAGCAGTGTATTGTGTCCAGCTCTCATGATCCTGGCTAGATGAAAGTCTGCTGGTGCTTCTAGGAAAGATAGACATTGTTGCCCTGCCTTGGGGAGCTCACCGGAGGTAGGCATGGGAAAGGGCTTTGTCTCATCCACCTGGCACCCATATGTGTCTCTGCTGGTGTTCTTGTCTGTGGGATACTTTTAGCACAACCCCCGGTATTTTTACTCCAGACTGGGAAGACTAGGAGGATGCTCTTGCTGCATGCCTCCGGGTGGGAAGGCCAAGTGTGGGCCATCCTGTCTCTTGGCTACTTCTCTGATTTTACTAACCACTGACTCCTTTAAAAGGCAAGTTCCTATGTTAAATTTTGTCTCCTTTTCCATTGCCACAAAGAATTGACAGAAGGCAAAGGGGATGCCTGCTTGCTCCCTTCCCCCCTGCCCTACCCCCCAGAAAAAAAAAGCCCCAAGCTTTCTCCCAAGTTGAGCTGGCCAAATTGCCATGAGCCAGATGCAGCCAACACCCTGAGAACTGCAGATTGCAAATGTGTGAGGTCTAAATTAGTGTGAGGGGAGGTTGTTTAGAAGTACTGCAGCAGCTGAAGAACTGAGTGCAGGTTTCATACTCTATGGGCAGGCCAGTCAGTCCCTGTGGCCTCTCTCCTGAACTGAGTCTCTGCCCTGCACTGAACTCCCAGGACTGAAAATAGAGACAAAGAGTAACTGCTAGGTTTCAAACAAACCTGTTCTCATTTTGAAAATTAAGAAAATCCAGTTGATGCCTGATAGTGGTGGCCACACCTTTGATCCCAGCACTCAGGAGGCAGAGGCAGGCGGGTCTCTGTGAGCTGGACACCAGCTTGGTTCCAGGACAGCTAGAGCCGCACAGAGAAACCCCGTCTTGAGAAAAAATAAAAAAGAAAGAAAAGGAGAGAAAGAACAAATGAACAAACGAATGAGTGAATGAAGGAAGGAATCCAGTTAAAGTACCTGTGGCTCCACCTCTGGATGTCAGCATAACTGTGCAGAGTGGCAGTACCTAGCCAGTGGCCCACATCCATGGTCACAGAGAGGCTGCCAGTGGGGTCATGATGGTGAGCTTTCCTTCCAGTGCTCTCTGAATGACAGACCATTTGAAAAGTCCTCTGGGAGGCGTTTTCATCAGCCTGGATACTTCATGGCCTGATTGGGAGTTAGGTGTCTTGAGATGTGGCATCCTCTAAGATGTACCACTACCTAGCAGCTCTGCCCAGGTACACGTCTTAAACCACTCCACAGGGGCTCTGTCAAAACTTGATCTCACCATCAAAACCAGTGGCTGCCTCAGGGACCCTAGTATGTCACCAATGCAGCCATGCCTCTGCAAGCTGGGCTGGGCACATAGTCTCCCCTCACATCTCCATGCCCGGGACAGCAGTCACTAGGCCAGTCATCCATCCACAAAGTCAGGGCTTGTAATGACGAAGCTGAAGCCCCAGGTCTGTCCTGTCCTCAGAGCTGGTCTCTCCTTGTGTCTGAGCTGCTGTCATTTCCATTCCACAGGACAGCCTGACCCTGAGTACATGATCCTGATTGTGGACAGGCCCCTCCTAGAGTTGCCCCTGGAAGGACTCTCCGTGTTCAATGAGGTCACCTCCCTATCACGAGATTTTTCTCTCCAGATGCTGTGGAATCGTCTCCATAAGGAAGAGATAGGTGAGTAGCAGCTTAGCCACAGTAGTGCTTAATTTTAAAGTGGAAAAATTTAAATTACTCTTCAGATAAAATATTGTTAACTCCCATCAAAAAGCAATGAGCAAGGCACTGGGGGTGCACCCCGGCATGGAGTGCTTGGCTGTATGTACCCAACACTGAAAATGGTTGCCAAGTGTTTTCACATCTTTCTCATTCAGAATCACTCCCATAATAGACGCCTTGTGCTGTGACCAGAAAGCCTGCTTGAGCCCGTGTTTCCTGGGTGCTGATACCACAGCAAAGAAGAATCCCACTGAGCGAAAGATCTGATGCTCAGAATCATTTGGCTAGAAGTTGAGGGTCAGAGAGACAAGGCAGGCCCTGAGTCAGGCACCTTGAGACTGCAGGATGGTCCGGTCTATGAAAGTCCTCCAAACTACTCCTGGGGCGTGAAGCGGTAGTATTGTTACTCCGCCCTCAACTCCCTGGCAGATGCAC
The DNA here is from genome assembly GCA_028551405.1 of Uromys caudimaculatus. Lineage (NCBI taxonomy): Eukaryota > Metazoa > Chordata > Mammalia > Rodentia > Muridae > Uromys > Uromys caudimaculatus. The sequence goes on from CM052703.1 coordinate 58,405,477, forward strand.
ACTCGATCCTCACTACCCGCCCAAATGTTTTGGACTCACAAATGAAACACACACACAGGGGGGGGGGCAGCCTGCTATTTTAATATGCCTTAAACAACATGGTGGCTGGGCACTTCCAAACCTCCCCGCAGCTAACACGCTCTCCCCTCCAATATTCCTGAATTATTACTTATTAAAATCTGTATTCTACCTTGGCCACCACGGACCCAGGCCCATAGCCCTGATGGGCCATGATCCCCAACTCTTACATGTTGTCAGTGTCTAGGTCTCTCTGCCCTACACAATCCTGTCTCTAGCAAAATTATTATATAGAGATAAACAAATTAGCTAATCTCTGTAGGAGTAGTCTGTGTCGGGCAGACTTCTCTAAAGAACTGGAGGGAGGAAGCCATGGTGGACATTTTCTTCATACAGTACCAGCATTGCTGTTTCCCTCTGAGTCATGGAGTGTGGGGTGGACTCTTTCATTTTCTCATGGGTCTGAGGCTACGATACTTGACATGGCCACACCCATGTCAACAGCATGCATTCACTAGGCCTTCCTCTGCTCCCCACATCTGAGCAGCCACTTGATGGTCATTTGAACATGTACGTGGATGGATAGAAGCATGTTAGCACTGAGGAGACTATGCCCAGGGAAAGACTCCAAAGAGGACACACAGCAGATGCCTTCATTTGGATAAAATACAAGTTGGTTTCCACTTAGAAAGCAAGGAAGTAGCTACCTGGTGAGGATAAAGGCCTCCGGAAGTGCAAGACTCAGATGTACCTGAGGGCCTGTGTGAAGGTCAGCTCTGACTCTGATAGAAGATACATCAGAACCAAGTATCCTACTAGTGTGTCCCTAAGAAGTGTCCTTGGCAAAGTGGGGATGGCAGAGAGCCATGCCTGTGCCTCAACCCCTATTCCCTGTGGAAGTCCCACCCGGGGAAGGTACAACAGGAGTGAAAGGCACAGAGTGGAGAAGGAGGAAGATGACCACAGTGGAGCATGGAGCTATTCACATGAAGCCAGAAAGACCTGCCCACTGGGGACAACAGCTCAGCATAGAAAAGATGCAGGCTCTAAGTCTGTGCAGAGACCCTGCAACCAGCAGGGAGACCCTGAACCAGCAGGGAGGGGGGCACAAATATCTGGTGGGTTCTTTATGTGGAATATGGTCAGAAATGGGTGCCTAAAAGCCTTGGGGGCTGATCTTTCCTCAGGAGCTTTCCTTGGGTCTACAAAGCTTTGTGTTTTGACATGACAAAACTCAAAATCAAGTGTTTTCACCATGTCAGGTTCACAAAATTCAAAACTGAGCAACTGAGCAGCATCTAGTGCCTTTGCAGTATCGTGCGCCTGCTGAGGCTTCATACCTGTCCTTGTCCTCCACAGAAGGCAGTGTGAAGAAAGAGATCAAGAGCAAGGACTTAAAGAAGAAAACTCCAGGAAAGAAGAGCTTCAAGGTAGGTGGGTGGGAGCCCATGGACCCCATGATCTTCTCAGCTTGTGTTTAGTCAGGCCCATCAGCTCTACCGTGGCCTGGCTGGTGAGCCCAGGCGCTGACACCTTCATCTGTGCTGCAGAGCTCCATGTTCCGGGTCATCCCACCGGAATGCACCCTAATCGACAAGGACACCATCAAGTGTATCCTTTGATGATGGGTACTATGGCCCCCAGGATTCTGCTTTGTTTCCTGTTTGTCCTTGACTCAGACTCAGTTGTTGTGGACCCTTATGAGGAGGCCCAGGGCAAAGGTAAGAACATCACACAGGCTCCCGGCATGTAGGCCAAGGCCACCCAGGCCTTGTGCCAGCTGCTCTCCTGACTGTATGGAAATCACCTCAAGTGGTTTTGGAGCATTCTAAATACTTTGATTCATTGGGGCTTCCTCCTCCCATCAATTCCCCCTCCACACACCCCCCTTCCTTCTCTCCCTACTGTTTATCCTTCTCACCAATTCCTCCGACTGACTGAAGAGGACAGGATTCCCACCTGTGCTTAACACTCACTCCTCCCTAGCCTAGGTCCCAGCCCAGTGACACAGGAGCCCATCCCCCATGCCTTGATGTGTTAGTCACAGCCTCTTTCAATTCTTCCTGCAGAATTACTGAGACCTGTGACAGTAACCCAGGAAATCTTGGAAAAGTACCGAGACTCATTTACCGCACGTTGGATGGGATACCTGGGAAACTTCCACTTTCCAAGGTTGGGTCCTGGGTCTTCAAAAGCTGACTAGAGAGGCTGGTGCCCATGTGTGACACCTTCCCTGCTGGCTAGGTCTGTCTTATAGAGCCCAGGGTACAACACCAGACAAAAGATACTTTATAGTCTCAGGGTCACTCACCCACACATGATCTGCCTCAGGTAACCTCAGATCCCCTCAGGCCAAACCTCCCAAAGAAGGTACACTGCTAGGGTAGGGTCATACACTGGCCCCTATGGACATGCATTCTATCATTCCTGTCTTAGTGCAGATGGGCCTGGAGCAGAGGGAGCCAAGCCAATTGGTACAGGGGCATAGAGATACAGGAGGAAGCCTGTGCAGGGCTAGGAGTGGAGCACAGAGGTCAGAGTTGGTGACGAAGACCATATGTAATCCCTGTTGCCTATATTGGAGGTGCTATAGTACTTACCAGAGCCAACTCCCCTGGCATGAGATGCATGTTTGTTCCTAGACTAGTTCATCCCTGAGGGTGGGGGTGGGGGTTCATCTAAGGCCAGCTGTACCCTGGGAAAACACAATAAAATAAAATAATTTGGGCCCCAAGGCAGAATAAAGGGTTTAGTGCAGGTGGCAGGGGACATTTCCTGCTGGAAGGAGGGGTTGCTGGTGCATTCCCCTAGGCCAGATGTGGTGTGATCATGCCCACTGGCTGTTTTCACCCCGAGCAGCCAGGCTGACTGGGAGCAGGTACTGGACAGCTGCAGAGGCTTTTTCTTCTACGGGATGGAGACCTTCCTGTCCCACCTGGAAGTAGAAAGATTGGTAGCCATGGATCTGCAAGGTGAGGCCCCTCCCCCGTTGACAGCCCCAGTCAAGGCCTGCAGGCACATAATGGGATCCTGGGGAGGAAAGCAGGGCCGCTTCTTCTTGATCTGGAGTCCAGGGCAATGCTTCAGGAAGCTATAGCCCCCTCCCCTAACCTGTGCTCTATCTGAAAACTGTCTCCACACTCCATTTCCAACAGTAGTATGGCAGCCACAGGGTCACTCACCCTCCTGGTTGCCCTCAGCACCTCTTTATATGCAGAGGACCCCCATTCAGATCTCCAGACTCCCACAGGTGCGCATCAGACGTGAAGTGTCACCTCAAAGGGCAGGCTAAAAGAACCCTGCAGAACCTTCCCAGTCTGAACATGGGTGTTCAGGAGCTTTGCTCTTTCTGTATGTATACTAACACCAGGCCCAGGGGTATCATGGAAGTGCTGTGCCCAGACATCCCAGGGACTAAAGGAGTTCAGAAGCCAAGTAGAGGGCACCACAGGTGGGAAGTGACCTAGGCTAAGTTCAGAGATCAGAGAAAGAAGTACCACATAATATGTTGAGTAGTGTGCTTACAGGCCCCTTGTCAGGAGGGCCATGCTGACACAGCACCCATAACACACAGCACACAGCAGGCTCAATGTTCAGACATTTGGAGTGTTGCAGTGTGCCGGTCTTTGTGGTCCACAGTCATCTCGGCCCCAAGCCATAGACCCTCTGGTGTGTCTGTGTTTCTCTAAGGTTCTTCAAGGTCCTTTTTCCTACGGTAGGAGGATGCTTTTGCTGTACTGCTCAGGGCTAGCCACCATGCACAGTCAATGTATAAGCCTTTCCTGGATCCCAGGTGCTACTTCCTCCCTCGTGAGGCATATGGCCCCTTGCATGGTTCTATAGAAACTGTCTAGTTGCTCTTTCCACACCAAGGCACCCGTGCCCACCATGACCATAGTCTATTTCCATGCTGACCTGGTCTAGTTCATCAGCTGGTAGCCCTGGGCATGTCTCTATCATCAGAAGCACAGGTGGACATTTTGCCTATGGGAACAGTTGCCAAAGCACACCTCACGTCTGTGCCCAGGCAGGTCCTGTAGATAGTCACACCAGGACCACACACTGCCACTTGTTACAGTGAACATTCCTGGCTAGGGTGGCCCACTCAGCCCAAAGTACTCGTGACCATCTTACATCCCAGAAACCCTTACATCTGCAGCAAGCTGAGGGGTAATAAGCTTGGTCAGCTTCCAAGGCCCTCTAGTATACATCGTTCCTTTGGCTAGCCCCTCTTTGGTGATAGCTTCTCATACCACCCCCACAGATATATACCGAGGTTCCTTCTCTCTCTTGGCACCAGTATGGAATATCAGAAGCTTCCATAAGTGATGGGGGAGCAGAGCTGTCTATGCTAGGAAGAATTAGAAGTGGCCCTGTTAGGCTTGCTCCCCGTTTCCTGTGTGTGATCAGTGGGTACCTGAAACGAACCTGCTGAAAGTCCAAGCATCAGGTTGATTGGTCAGAGTGCAGCTCCCATGGGGATCTGGTAATGGTGTGGGTGACTACTGAGGAGCCTTGCTGTGTCTTGCAGAATGCCAGATGATGGTCCTTCTGGACTTGTCAAGGTCCTCTCACAGCCGGAAGCGGAAGATAGGGGCCTCAGAGAGCCAGAGGTACCTACTGTTCTTGTTGTGTCACCAGGAGCCTACGGATAGGGAAGGGGGTGTTATGAGCAAGTGCCAATATAGCTTACCCCAGGGACTGGTGGACTACCAGGGCTGGCTGGCCAGCACCTTCTACCTAACGGTACCAACTCTCACTGTGGGCTCCATGCTAGGCCTGGGAGCTGCCACTAGACGGATTTGACAATACTTAAAAATGCTATTTCCTATTAAATAACATTTAACTTTTGTGGGTGAGATTCAGAACTATAAAAGCCCTGGCCCACGAATGCAGTCTAGCAGCTAGTGCAAGGGAGGAGGAAGGGAGCACCATCAGCCCCTTACTGCCCATCCATGTATCTCTACAGTGCGTTACATCAGTCCTTGGAGAAGCCCATTGAGACTGCCATCCTTCTGAGTTTGGTAGGGGTTGAGAGCATTGTCAACAACCAGTGGCCCACACTGCTGAAGGACAACGCGCTGAGGGCCACCATCCTGTGGGACAGTGAGTGGGCCCCTGGCTATCCCAAAGTCTTTTTGGGCTTTTGCTAGAAGCCTTCCAAGGGTGTCGGTAGCCCACCTGAAGAGACTTTTCTCTCCCCCCCCCCAGACCTGTTAGCAATTGGCAAGCCACTTGGAAAAACAGTTCGTCTCATTCATAGGCTTCGCAGTGAAAAAGGTAGCCAAGGTAAGGTAAAGGCTGCCCACCCATTTGCTTGTCTATATAAGCCCATGGGGTTACATTGTGTTCCGTGGCCCTCAGGGATAGGGTGTCCCCACTTCAGGAGGGAGAAGGATGGGAGAGTAAAGGAAAGAGGGAGTGAAGGAGGAAGGAACGGGAAGGAGGGAGGGAGGGTAGGAGGGGGAAGGGAGGGTAGGAGGGAAGAGAGTGCATGAGCAGCAAGCACCGTCCTTGTGGAGAAGCTAATGGAGTCTGCTCAGCCTCTGGGTGAGCTGGAGCTGAACAAGAACATAGAGGAGACTAGCCGTTAGCCCACCACAAACACACAGAGAGAAAGAGAGGGGGAGGGGGAGAGAGGGAAAGAAGAAGGGAAGGGAGGGAATATGGAAGAGAAAGAGGGAGGGAGAGCAAGCAAAAGAGCTCAGCTGTACTCTCTCTGAAAAGATGGGGAAATCCAGGTGATCCCTGAGCTTTCTGCCCAGAGGGAGGACTTTGGGGAGTTGGCCGCCTAGGCTACCCAGTCCATGAGCCCCATGGGGCCACCTGGTCTTCCTCAACCAAGACAAGAAAACCCTCAGGAAAAGGAACTTCCAGACTGAGGGTGATGCTAGAGCCAGGAATACCCTCCATCTTGTACCCCTGTCCCTGTGCAATTTCAGACAGCCTTCTAGCTCAGGGGTTAAGCTTCGGGCAGGATCGCAGGGTGCTGCCTGTTCTAGATGAGGCAAACTCCACCTACTCATCCTTCAGAACAAACCTTGTGCCAAGATGGGCCAACTGCAGTGAAGGAATTTGCAGATAAATTTCATATGTGGATACTAGGGTTAAAAAAAAAAATCAGATGAAACTCTAGCTAATTGCATTCAGCAATATGCTAAAGCGAAAATGTACCGTAACTCAGAAAGATTTATCCTGGGAGGATTTAAAATTGAGAAATCCAAAATACATTCAATACAACTCAGTAGGAGATTAACTTTTGAAAAATCATGTGCTTCCCCAGTGCCTGGGATGTAGTTGCCAGGGTGGGGGCAGGGAGTTGATTATGTAAATGAGTATGAGTGAATGAGTGCATGGCTGAATGAATGAATGAATGAATGAAGAGCGAATACGTGGGTGGGGAGTGAATGAATGAATGGCCGTGTGAGTTAGTGGAGTGAACGGATAAATTTGTGGTAGAGCAAGTGACTGAGCAGCTAAGTAAAGGAAGAGGGACCAGAGAGGTAGACAAAGGTGGTGCTGTCTGGCTCATTCCTAACAAACCAGAAAAAGGACTGGGTATGACTCCACCCAGTTCCTTCTGCTAACACAGAGTAGGCTAGCATGTTGTTTTGCCATAAATGGAGAAAGGGCCTCATGACCACTGCCATCAGTGTTGGTCCTCCAGTTCCTGGCAGCACAGAGGAGCCCAAGCTGAAGCAAGCAGAACATGTGTTTGGAAGAAAGGAACCCAACGTTGCTGATACTTGTGGGTTATCCTGCCCAGGGCAGGGGCGCCTCTAGGCATCACAGAGGGAGTTATGAAGCCAGCCTCCAGCCTTAGGATGTCTCGTGCAGTCTGGTGAAGGTAGACAGGTGGATAGGGGGTCAGGCATGGTTCTATCTTGGTGCTGTCATTGACAACCCCCTGACAGCCCCAGAGCCAGACCCCCACAGTTTCCACACCTTGTCTACACTGAGGAATAGGAGGTAACAGGGCTGCTGTGGTCAGACTGCAAGGAGAACTCATAGGCCCCTGCAGCCAGAAGCACCAACCTGCTCCTCAATGCTCCCCTCTCCCTGGCACCATGCCCTTTGTGAGGCTGGATATCCTGACAGGACCCAGGCTACTGCCAGGAGCTCTGGGATTCACAGGTTGTGTCTATGCTCCACAGATGAGGGACCCCAGGCCCCCAGGAGTGATCCGTTCTCTGAGTTGCAGCCTCACCACCTTGAGTCACTCGCCACTTCCCTCAACTGGGTTCTGTATGGTCTGCCTCACCAAGCCATCGTGTGAGCTAAACCCTGGAGTCTTTGTGAAGCCACCATCCCTAGCTATACCCTTCCATGACTCCTCCTCACTGTGGGCTCTTTCCCCACTTTCTGGGGCTCACCCCAGCCTCAACACAGCCTGATATCTGTCCTTCTGTCTGTAACGCATAATCCTGAGAAGACAGCTCTTGCTGGGTATACCACCTAGGCGCTTGCTAATTCTTGTTAGCCTGCAAGTTTGTTTTTGGTTTTAGTATTTTAGTAAACAACAAAACAAAGTGTGTGGTGTGTTTCTGGAAGTTCAGGCCAGGAGCTGGGGCTTCTGGCTAGGATCACTAGAACACTCTGGCTCCATCAAAGCTGACAGGAGCATGCTATCCCTGAGTGACCCCAGATCCACCGTACCCACCCCACATTCTGGAGATAAATGTGGTCCTCCTGCCCCCTGTCTCCTGGCTGCTATGTTAGAACTCTTGGGGGAGAGGGGGAAAGGACCCATCTCTTATGTGATCCTTATGCAGTTCCAACCAGGCTTTTCCTAATATGGCAGTCAAGGGTGACCTACAAGGCCCTGGAGGCCCCTCTAAGCCATGGACTACAAAGTCCAGGTGTACATCCTCTTTGCCCATTCTGGCTCCCTAGCCAGGAAAGTGGGAGAGCAAAGAGCAATGCACTGGGCAGGAGCTTGGAGTCTCAGTGTGCTCCATTAACTTCCCTGACTGCCTGCTACCTCTGCTAAGGGGTCAGGGTGGGGCTATTTCCCATTCTCTCTACTAGTGACATAACACTACAGAAAGACCAGAGGATCGTTTCACCTCATGGTTCTGGTAGCCCAGGGGATGGTGTCTGGCAATGGCCTTCTTGCTGATAGAATTCTGTGTCCCAAGATGCTACAGGCATCTGCCTGTGAGCAGCAGGGAGTACACCTCACCGGTCTCTGTTCTTCCTCTTACAAAGCCAAGAGGATCCAGCCATAGGTTTACACACCATGACCTTTATAAATCTCAGTCATTTCCCAAGCTGGGCCCCAAACACCCTCTTTCTTACACCTCACAACAGGCACTGACTTTGGACACAGCTCTTGGGGGATGCTCAGATAATCTCAGTAGTGGGGTTTTTCCTATGTTCTGTGACCTGTTAAAGCAAGGGATGCAGAGCCACCAGTGTGTGGCAGCTATTTCTTGTCTTAAACCTTGTGGGTCCCAGACCTGTCTCCATAGAACTAGAGCCAGATGGGTAGCCCTGGGGAAAATGTCACCTGAGGGAATGACAGGGTCTGAAAAAGGCATTCTTGACAGCTGAGTGCATCATCAGAGGCCCACACCTGCTCAGTGCCCCTTTGTGCTCCTGTCTTACTCAGAGTTTCTATTCCTTCACAAAACATCATGACCAAGAAGCAAGTTGGGGAGGAAAGGATTTATTCAGCTTACACTTCCACATTGCTGTTCATCACCAAAGGAAGTCAGGACTGAAACTCAAGTAGGTCAGGAAGCAGGAGTTGATGCAGAGGCCATGGAGGGATGTTTCTTACTGGCTTGCTTCCCCTGGCTTGCTCACCTTGCTTTCTTATAGAACCCAAGACTGCCAGCCCAGGGATGGCACCACCCACAAAGGGTCCCCCCTTGATCACTAATTGAGAAAATGCCTTACAGCTGGATCTCATGGAGGCATTTCCTCAAGGGAGGCTCCTTTCTCTATGATAACTCCAGCTTGTGTCAAGTTGACACACACAACCAGCCAGTACAGCTACTGTGCACTCACCTTTCCCTGCCTGTGGGAACTGAGGGACTGATGCCAAGGCTTCCTGAATCAGTGGCCAAAAAGAAAAATGTTTTTCTAAAGCACAAATTAATACCGACTATGCTAGCTGAAGGAAAATGATACCGACAGCGTTACATAACACTGCTGCCATGCCAGAAGACATTTATACAAAACAAACCCTGCATGCGCTGTCCCTCAGCCTGGAGTGCAGTCTTGGATTCTTCTTTATCTCAAGGAAATGGAACTTCATCCCCCACTCCCAACCCATATGGACACCCGAGCATTTAGATCAGCCTTGTTCATGGTGGCCAAACACCAGACACAGCACAGATGTACCTCAGTGAGCAGAAGACAGCATTCCCTGTAACATCACGGTGTGGACCAGTGTCCCTTCACCATGATAAAGAACATAGGCTGATTCTGGCTCACAGTCTTGCTTTGGCAGAACTGCCCACTTTATAGCCAGGAGGCAAAACAGGAGTGAGGCTGGGGTCCCACAAACCGTTTCAAATTCCCACATCCAAAGACCTAAAGAACCCTTCCATAGCTGGGCCCAGTCTCCCACAGTGACACTGGGGACCAAGCTTTTGACTTATGGGCTTTGAAGAATACTGCAGAGATGAACCATAGCACCCAATCTTGTATTAAACAAAATAAAACAAACACCCCCCCCCCAAAAAAAAAACCCCAAGCCATGGGCCTGGAGGGTTCCTGCTTAGAAATAGAAGCCACTGTCAAATGTTGCATGATTTCATTATGAAACATTCTCAGATGGCAAAGTATAGAAACAAGTATTGCCAGGGCATAGGGCAGAGCTGGGAACAGCAGCAAGGACCCTGGCAACAGCCCCATTCTGTGTCTTGACCCTGGCAGTGACACCCGCCTACAAGGGAGACAGTATTACAGAGCTATGCACAGGCAGAAGCATGACAACCTCACCAACACTTGGGACCCATGTCACCATCTCTTCTGCTGTTTATAACCACTCTGCAAAATGTCACCACTCAGGGAGGAGGGAAAGGGACTGAAGGCCCTTTATCTTGGAGGTTGGGATTCAAAGAAAAGCACAAACAGCATCAAATCCCAGAGGGGAGTGTGGGAGAACAGGAGAGGTCTCTGCTGGAGGTTGGTTCTCTTTTATGCCCTGTCACCTCTTCTGGGCCACAGTCCTGTGCTTTGTTCCATCAGCTGACAGAGCAAGGGTCCTGTGAGCACAGTCCTGAGATTTCAGGACACTGAATCTGCCACCTGAGATGGTAGCCCAAGCCCAAAAGGTGGGTAGCATGATCCACCATGGTGGGACAATGGGATACTGCACATCCTGACAGACAGGCTGTACATAATGGTGTAGTTTGTTACAAGCTGTTGAATTATGGGATTTTCCTTTTTGCCTGAACCCATCAACAGTGCAAGTGTGGGTAGGGGGTGGGGGGCTGCACACTGTTTTTCTGACTTCAGAGAATCTAAACCTAACCTGAAACATAAATATGTCAAATAAACATCTTGAATGGCGTTCAGAGAGTCATGTGTGACTCGCCTCTGTTTTGTTTGTTTCTTTTTCCTTTAAAAACATATATGCATACTTGTTCCAGAATTTAAAATATACACAAAAACTAACTAATAACCAAGGGATAAATTCAAATTGGAGCAGTGCTGGAAATCTGAGCTTTTCTTCTACAAAGATGTTGGCACTCACCCAAACAACAAGAATAAAAGCTTCTGGAAATATTTCATCTGCAACATCACATTCTTCACCTCACGGTGTCTGCTCATATGAGAAATATTAAACAGTGAGTGCTATTCCATGTATCAAAAGCGTTAAAATAACTTTCTGAATTATGTCCCAGCAACATAACAAATCACATTATCAATTAGCTCCTGCGGCAGAAGTGGCATTCTGTAATATATTCAAGCATGAAAAAAATTACATAGGTGAAATTTATGTAACCCTAAAAACTATGAGGAGAAAAAAGATTGCTTGGGATTTATTGGTCATAATGGGAGACAGGATGTAATTCCAGCAGTGGATGGCCTCTGAGTAAGGCACCTGGCCCTGCCTCTTAAGTCGCCCCGCCTGGAGGCGATAGACAAGGAGGGGAGGCAGGCGCACCAGGCAGAAGGGTGATGGCTACTGTCCACATCAGGCCTGGGCTTCCCTGATGTCAGGTGACCCTGCACAGGTGGGAAGCCTGCACAGAGGAAGAGGAGCCATACTGTGCCCATGACCCACTAGTAAGTGTCTACATCAGACCAGCCATCTCCACCATAGCTGGTTGGTCAGCTTCTTAAAAATAAAGTCTATTCTCTTTAAGTGGTGAAATTTTCCAATTTTTAAAATAAAGATTTTTGTTAACTTTTTTTTTTTTTTTTTAAATTGGAACAGAAAAGAAATGAGTATAAAATCTCAAAGTCCTTAGCAAAGCTGCACCAAGGCTTGGTGGGCGTGTTTCTCCCACCGTCTTCTCGTTTCCCCCACACTTGTCGCTTCAGGAGATGAAGTATATTGCATCTGACAGGTTTGGGCTTTTTTGGGTTTTTTTTTTTTTTGGGGGGGGGGGTGTTTCGAGACAGGGTTTCTCTGTATAGCCCTGGCTGTCCTGGAACTCACTCTGTAGACCAGGCTGGCCTCGAACTCAGAAATCTGCCTGTCTCTGCCTCCCAAGTGCTGGGATTAAAGGCGTGCGCCACCACTGCCCGGCTCATGTGACAGTTTTTAACCAAAATCCCATTTAAAACATCTTTTCCTTCCAATTGGTGGCAGCCAAAGCTGGGAATAGGCCAGAGGTCTCTGGCCACGCCCCTCTGTTGATTGCACAGCCCTCATCTCCTAGGGGCTAGATCTCAGTACCTAGGGCTCTCTAGACACCGAGCCTGGGGATGTCTGGTGGACCACCTATGTCAGGTGCAGGGGCACGTGAGGGATTGTGGAGACTACAGTCAACTGGGCTGGAGCCCCGGGCAGAAACACAGACAGTACAGCCTGGATTCCTGACACTCAGTCCTATCTCAGCAGCCATCTCCCTCGTGCCTGGTGTCCTTGCTCAAAATCCTTATCTTTTGCCTCCACCCAAGGAAGTTTGAAAGGCAAAGCTGGAAACCTTCCCCTGAGATGATTTAAAGTGCTCTGGAGCAAGGCCCGTTCTGCCCCCTATTCACTCGGGCCACACCCGGTTTCTGGAGGAGACCCACCAAAGCTGGGGTCCACATACTGCACCAACACTTCTCAGCATTTCACGAAACTCTCCAGAACACCATTCCCAGGAGGTTACCTTGCTTAGGGTAGTACTCAGATGGGGTCCCCGCCCCCCCAACCCCCCTACCTCCCAAACCCCCCCCCCCCCCCCCCGTTCTCGTTGCCTGCCCAGCCTTAAGCTACTGTCTACCACACAGGAAACCACAGCCTCTTCTGCCCA
>CM052703.1:58418019-58507898 GCA_028551405.1 Uromys caudimaculatus
CATTGGTCAGACTGGCCATCTTCTCAGAAGCATGCCTCCCCTGCCTATCCTGCATGCTATGCCCGGTCTCCTGCCCAGGCAATCCAAGCAGTGAAGTTATGGCCACAGCTAAGGTAGCCTCCAGCTGATCTGGATTAAGGAATTAGGCAGGTTAATAAAACTAAAATGTTCACAGAAGCTTGTATATAAATTTCTATTAAGTTGCCTTGTCCAGCATTGGTCCTGTAATAGTTTAATTTTTGTATTAAATAATTAAAACCCTATTTTCAATTGCTGTGAACAATTGTTTTCCTTAATGATCTCCCTAGAGCAGCCAGTAATTTTATATCTTGTAAAAATGATTAAATAGCATCATTATCCCATATCTCTGAAATATAACTCAGCAACTCCCAGAAAGGCCATTTGTATTCAATTAATGCTCCCTCACATTAAGCCAGCACAATATTACTCTATGCCACACATAACCCGTCTGTACTCTCGTTTTATTATGACGATGATGAAGAGAGAAACAACCGGTTTAATTATCCCATTTCCAACAGAGAAATCAATTTCAGGACGTCTTCACCCCTTACAAAGGAGGCTGCCTAGTCCCTGGGAAGGGCAGAGCAGGAAGGTGCCTTCAGGTGGCTGCTGTAAGCTTGATACCAGGGTCTATGGGGCCACAGACACAGGGAGCTGACCCCAGTGGAGCAGAGAAAAGCAGGCCCAAGGTTACCCTCCTCTGTGATGTAAGAAACTACCCTTCTCTATGGTCAAGGTTGGCAGCCTCTCCGCCGCATGCTACCCCAGGTTTTCTGGCTCTCTTCTACCTGTACAACTCTAGGGCCCGACAGCCTCCAGAGTAGGAATCTGAGGGACCCCAGGGCCATGGCACTTCCAAGGAACAACCTCCCTCCTTCACTGTCTGGGATAGACAGCTACCCCGTGCTTCTCAGATCCCTCCCAAGGTCCTGTGGGGGTTTACTGCCACACAAAGCCTGGCTTCCTTGGTCAGGGCAATCAAGTGATGTTCCCTGCCTCTATTCAATCACCACAGTGCTGAGGCCGGTGTAGTCTAATCATCTGACGTTTTTATCACAAATCACAGAAGCCTGAGGAACGACTAGATTAATATCCCGATGCCATCGGCTAATGGCCGAGATAGAGCTGATGACCAAATTACAGGGAGTTCTTAAATGTCCTTATTATAGATTTTAATCTTTGTGACAAGAGGTGAGACATAGTGTTGCCACGACATGGAAGAAGCTGTCACCCTCTGCTTGGTGTCCCACCCCCACTGTCTTTGCTGTGAACCAGGCCTGGGGAGGGGGAGGGGAAGACTGGTGATCTGGGCAGCTAGGCAGAGATCAGGGATGACCAACCATGCCTGAGTACTGCAGCTGGAGCCCCAAATGGAGCCTGCTGGGGCTGCCAGCAGTTCTGATCCAGCAGAAGGCTGTGCAGGGCAGGTGGGTTTATGTGGGGATTTTTAAGGGCTTCTGTTTAAGACTACCTGAGCAGCTCAATTCCTGAATGTCCTGCCCATTTCTGTGAGCTTGGAGATCCCAGACCCTAAACCTAAATGATGGGCAGTGTGTGGAGAGACGGCTTAACCCTAACACCTGAATGCTCGTCTTCCGCTATCTTTCTAGTGTTTCTGGGAAGCTGGGTACTCAGTGTGCTTGCTGTGGCAGGGACAGAGCAGAGGGTATCAGGGAGTCTCCGGGCTGCAATCTTGCTCTGCAGATTGTAGAAACAATGGGACGCAGAAGATTCCTCAGTAGTAGGGCCCTTCATGGATAGAGAGTGCATATCCACACTTCCTAATATGTCTGACAAAAATGGTGGCCATTATACTAAGTTCCCTGCAGAGGTATGCCCCTTTCTACAGGCTGAAATGGAACCTAATGGCTGAAGCTTGGCAGCTACTTCGTGCAATGAGACAGAACTTATATGTGGGGGATGATGGAGTCACAGTGAGGAAGTTGGTATCTGAGGCTCCGCCCTGAGCATCTAACTAAGGATGGTAGAAGGATAGTATTCTACAGCATTGCATCACTAACTATAGAATCCTAAAGACAGCCCAGGTCCAAGAGCAGTGCTTTGCCTTCCTTTCTGTGTTTGTCCAGCTCCAAAGTCACTTGAGAGAGGGTTATGTATCTGGCTTCAGCCGAGGATTCTACCCAGATGAGAACAGAGAGGAGTGCATGGGGTGTGTCGGAGCTAACTGGGCTATGGAGAAGGCGCAAGCCAGAGAAGTCCAGGTCTCTGTTCCGTTGTTCTGGTGTTCTGCTCTAGCAGCTGCTCAATTCCCTGCCTCCCCACTCCCCAGAGTGGAAAACCAGGAGATATACTGAGCACTACAGCAGCCAGGAAGGAATGTCCTCAAGTCTGGAGGAGCCCAGACCCCAGACCAAAGCCACCAGGAACCCCAGAGCACCCCCTACCCCAAGTCTAGGCCCTTTGCCTTCAGGGGTCAACTAGAGTTCTTCCCCCTTTTTTGTCCTCAGGCCTGGGTGGTTCTTGGCTTCTGAATGAGTCAAGGAGATCCTGTCCCACAATTCCCTGTATCACCAAGAAGGGCTGAGGCTGGGTAACAAGGTACCCAGGGAATAGTCCCTAGATTCACACAACAGGACCTGAGTGGATCCTGGGAGCCTGTTTTCTGTTGGGGTGGCCAGGGTGGAGGGCTAGGCTGACTCTCCAAGTGTTCAGCTTTGAAAAGTATCCTAGTTTGCTTTCTGTTGCTGTTATAAACATCATGACCAAAAGCAACTTGAGGAAGAAATGCATTTACTTCATCTTACATCTCTCAACTCACACTCGGTCACTGAGAGGAATCAGGGAAGGAACTCGGGGAGAGAACCTGAAGGCAGAAACTAAGCAGAGGCCCTGGGGGAAGACTGGCTTGCTCCTCATGGCTTGCTCCTCATGGCTTGCTCAGCCTGCTTTCTTATACACACGGACACCACCCATAGTGGGCTAGACCCACCCACATCAGTCATTAATCATGTTCTATAGACATACCCATTGGCCATTCTGATGGAGACATTTTCTCAGTTGAGGTTCTGTCTTCCCTAGCTTGTGCCAAAGTGACAACAAAGCAAACCAACAACAGCAACAACAACAGTAACATCAACAACAAAAACAACAACAACAGCAGCAGAAACAACAACAGCAACAAAGACAACAGGAAAAGGGGTGGGTTCCATGGTGCTTCTCAAGTGAGTGCTCAAGAATATAACCCCACACAGTGAAGCTCACTCACACCCAAAATCCCAACTTGCAAGAGACCCAGGCACCAGGAGTGCTCACCACACTTCCCCACAGGGGACAATCTAGGTGAAGTCCCCTGCTAAAGCTATTGGGGAAAGACAGAGGTGTCAGAGGACAGCTTTATTCATCCCATGACTCAATGACCTGAGAAAAAAGATGGTCAAAAATAATGTCAAGAGCAAAGTTACCTCTGCAGGATAGCTAAAACTGCAGCTCTGCAGGCTGGCCAGTTCATCAGGGCTATGGACATGTGCCAGGGATGGCTTGAGGTTGGCCTGTCACAGGCTAGGGTTAGAGGTGTAAAGGGCTTCCCCAAGCTAACCTCATCCCACAGTCAGCTTCTTAAGCCTGAATCCGGACACCTTACACACACACACCCCCAACTCATTCTTCCTCCTTCTGATTCTGCTCTTACTCACAGGCCAGGAATATTCTGTGTGTTCCTCATTTCGTGTGTGTATTTCCTTATCTACACACACACACACACACACACACACACACACAAATGTATGCACAAGTGTACGGAGAAATGGACGGCTCCGGCAATTGGGTCTGTCTGAACTTCACCTCACTCAAATCAGTCTTTGAGCTTAAACAAACGGAGCACTTCCAGGAACACTCAGACAGGGCCTGATCCGTGACAGCGAATGAGCCACTTGTCTTGCACTCATTTCTGAAGACCTGGCTGGACTCTTATTCTTTTTTATTAATAGAAGTGATGTGCGCTATCAACAAGAAAGCCCCACGCTGAGCAGCCAAGGAAGCTAAGGGCTGTCAGCCCACCAGTCCTGCAGGGCACCTGCCTGAAGTGTGTGATGCTCTCAGGGGCTTTGGGACCTCATCAGAGTAAATGCTATTTATTTCACAATGAAATACATAAACCTATTCAGGGAAGCATTGGGCATATTTTTAGTAATGGCTCATCAGGCATGTAGTTCTGCTCTCTCCAACTTGGCATGTTTGTGGGCACTTCCTGTTCACACTTGGAGCTATCCTGTGATGGTGGGCCTCTGAATATGAACAAGTGTGTCCACTTAGGGTTAACTGAGGTGTCTTTATTAAGGATAAGATGTGGTCACTCTAGTAATTGTCATGCATTCACACAGTGTCCCAGGACAGAAAATCCACCATCTTTACCAGCTGATCAGAGCACCCGAGGAAGGGCAGGGCAGTGACAGTCGGTGACCACAGGGTTTCTGTTCATGTCCTTGTTGATTTGCACCCTTAATATTATGTTGCCACACTCAGAACAAACGGCACCTCCCCCGCTGGCGTCCTTAGTCACAGAACACTATCCTCTTGGCGTAATTCTAAGATACATGATACTCAGCCTCCAACTCACTCCTTTGCTTAGTACCCATCCCCCATCACAAGGAAGTACCCAGCAAGGACCCATCCCCCCTCTAGCCAGATAGGAAGGTAGACAAAAGCCTGGGGATGATGGAAAGAGTAATTACAAACTAGAAGACTTACACCAATCAAGGACAATTGCCACTGGTCCTCCCCATCACAGACATGGACAGCTGGGGCTGCAGAGAAACCTGGGCCAGAGCTTAGTACAAGGATGCCCAGGAGAGACCTCTCCAAGATGCTTAGAGTTTGACTGCCTCAGAAGGCAGTGACTGGCAGCAATTGAACCTCTCACCAGCAGAAAGACACCTCTAACCTCCACCAGAAAGCCCTCCAAGAGGGCTCAACTCCTGACTGAAACATGCCAAGAGCTCCTCTGGAATAGTGTGTACACACACACACACACACACACACACACACACACACACACACACACACACTTTGCCATTTCCCCCAGCTGGTCCAATCCCATCCCTGTATCACCTCAGTGATGGTCAGAGCATTAGCCTTAACACAAATCTTTTACCAGGCTCAGCAGTCAATTAGCTCATGGTGGCACGTGGTCAGACCCCCTGGAGGCCCCCAGAGAGAGCTCATTACACACGATTGCACATCTGTGCCTGAGAGGCCCTGGGGAATTAGCTCTGTGCTGTGATTTACAGCATCTTCTCTTTGTCCTTCCCTGAAGGAGACAAGATTCTTGGACCCCCCCTCCTAGAAGAGTGCACCTTGGGTGGCTTATAACTGTCTCCTAGAAAGCCTTAGCCCTCTCTACCTCCTGGCCTTTGCAATCCCACAGCAAGTCCCACTTGCTTCTAGGGCAGGCCCTCTTGTGACTTAGGCAATTCTGCTCCCTGGCTCCCACCTTGCTTCCCACTCCAGGGCTTCCAGCACATAGCAGAGGGTAGGGGAGCCCAGCTGCCCTGCTTGCCTGGACACAGCTGTGGAGGAGTTAGGTACAGAGCTCTCCAACTGAGAAGAACCAGGTACTTTTCAACAAACCACAGCAGTAAAAGGGACTGGATACCCAAAGCCAGAGGAGAGAGGGCTGACCTACAAGATGAAGTCTGGGCTCAGTTTTGTGTGGAACAGATCTCACAACACATTCATGAGCATTCAACTGCTACCTTAGCGGGCTCATTAGCTATTGGTTCACCCAAGCTCCTTGAAGCTTGGTACCTGGTGGTGTCAGGGCTGGTTTGGGACCAAAGAATCATCTGAACAGGGCCAAAGGCCAAGCAGCAAGCATCCCAGGAGGGTTGGAAACACCAACTATTTTCATCCTCCCATAGAAGGGCATCCTTTGGGAGTGAGTGAAGCCTTTGTCCAGGCACAGGGACCTCAAGATTAGGGTTCCCAGTGCTGTGTGAGTCAGATGCAGCTACACAGTGTGCATGGCGAATAGCCAACATCATTCTTGGATACTACAGAAATGAATTTCTCCTAGAGAGCTGAAGCTGAGCAAAAGGAGGCCTTTTGATACTTCTGTGCCAGAACTCAGGCTCCTAAGGAGCCACCTGCATCCTCACACCTGCCCTGACCATCAGCTGGGCCTGGCCAGGGTCAGCAGAAGACATCCAAAGAGTCCCGCCAGCCTCTTCTTTGCACACAGAGAGCAACCTCCTGGTTCCTGGATGGCACCTGGGTATGTGGAGACACACAGAGGCAATGTGCTGGAGAGAGAGAGGTACCACACATCCGTGTAAGGACCCTCCCACTCTCCATGACTGTCTGACCATCTGGTCCCTCAGTCCTTGTTCAGGCCATGGCCTGGCACCACTTAGCATGTTAGGCATCTTAGTGATACAATCCTGAGAGTCTGCAGCACTCTATCCACTCTCTGGCAGAGCAAAGCTAACTCCCAAGCAAATCAGTTACCCTCTTTGAGGTTGCCCCCATGCGCTGGCAAGCAGGCATCTGTGAATGAATCCTCTGGGAAACAGAGAAGACACAGAAACATCTGCCTTGTACTCCCTATGCCAGCTCTCAGAGGCTTTTCAGCATGTTGAAGTACAAGGGCAGTTTCTTCTCCCAGGACCTCAGTGAAAACATGATAAAGAAGAACTTCCCAGTCCAAGGTTGTCCCCCTCCCCTTTTTTAGAAAGGCTGCTTCTGACAGCCTGGATTGACCTTCAGACCCAGGAGGCTATAGGAAGACAGGCTTGTGATAGAGACCGGCACCTCTCACAGTTCATGTGGCTGGAAGAACAGGCTCCTGGCAGCTGCTGGCAGCGTTTTCCTCTGGAGAAAGGGGAGTCAGTTCTGCAGAATCATGAAAGAAACTAGATGACAAAATCTTCAGTTCCTTACGTTTCCCTGAAGCAGCTACATACATCAAAGCAGAAGGCTTGTGAGGAAGAGCATTGGGGTAACAACATGGATGGAGAGAGCGCAGGGTGGGACTCACAGGGCAGATGCCTGGCCAAGGTCAGCAAAGCCAGAGGTCTGGGGAAAGGACAGGGAACCCTAACCTCCATGGTCTCACCCTTCCCTGACACCTGAGTCCCTCCAGCCCTTCCTGCTGCTCAGGTGACTTCCTGTCAAGAAGCAGAGGACTGACTTCCATCCTGCCTCAGGCCCTCTTTCTAGCTCACATCCAGCTTCCTACAGTCCCATAGCAACATATGTGCTATTCCAGAGGCCTTCCTCAGTGCTTCCCTCCCTGGCTCAGTTGAATACCAGGACCCCTTGCTGGGGAGTACTGCCTCCCTGTTCCTCCCTCCCCCTCACTTCCCTTTTACCAACTGTTGGTAGGTAAGACTGGCGGTCTCAAATGAAGCCTCCTTATACTGTTTTGGTTTTGCTGTGAGACAGTGCCTTGTTTGTAGCCCTAGCTCTGGCTGGGCTAGTATTTGCTACATAGACCAGGCTGGCCTTGAACTCACAACGATCCACCTGCTTCTGCCTCCTGGTTGCTGAGATTAAAGTGCAGGCTACCACCCAACCCCCGGAGCCCTTTGGAACTCACTGCTCTGCCATAGGTTTTGTTTATTTAATAGCATTTATTCAGTCGCAGAATACTCAAAACATGGGCCCTGCATCCACAATGGACCTAGAGTGGGCAGCACGGGCCCTAGACTGGTCCACACTGGCCTCTACTGGAAAGAGAATCAAAGCAGGTGGCAGCAATTGAGCAGGTGGAAGATGAAAGGTGCCCCAGGACTTGCACCCAGGACCTTCCTCGGGCTAACACCCTTCTCTCAGTACTCCTAAGACCCGGTCCTCTGCTGCTGGAGGGGGTAGGACACTAGAGGGCGCTGGAGAAATGAGCACCCATTTTCTCAATTTGTTGGCGTTCAGCAACCCCAGCACACTCTTCAAAAGTCCCAGAAACCGTGAAGTGCGGGGTGCCAGCTTAGAGGATCTTCACCTCAGGGCCTTTGTACCCCATCTCTTTCCAAGCCAGATTAGTGCTGTCCGGGAGTTTGACAGCTGTATTGACTCAGTGATTGTTTTGCAGCTGCCCTTTCTCCGCCTGCTGGTGAAAGCAATCTAGAACTCTGTTGAGTCACTCACAGAGATTTTGAGAAGCGTCTACACTAGTGTAAAGGACAAAGCTACTGATGGGCTGCCAAGATGAGCGAGCGAGCGAGTGAGCGAGCCCGGGCTGAGCAGTTGGAGCACTCACTCACGCGTGAAGGCATAGTTAATGTCCATAGTATCTAGGCGCCTCTCAAGCTTGCAAGTCACTGTGAAAACCAGTCCCCTCTCACGAACCCCTCTGACAAGGCGGCTTCCGGGAGACATCCTTTCACTTTAGGTGGGTCGCCGATTCTCCCCGCCCACACTATTCCCTAACAAAGTTCCATTCGTCCTTCCCATAGCGGAGAGGAGACCCGGAAGCCTTTGTTAGTTACCTTCAGGGCACTCACCCAGGACAGGACCACTAGGCACACAAGGGTGCACAATAAGTATACACAGACTAAGTGAAGTTCCGGATGGCGAACTAACAGCCTTCTGACCCGAGCTAAGTTGGCCTGCAGTTCTCCTCTAAATAAAGATTTTCTTGAAGACCAGGAGATGGCGAACCTCTCCACAGCCACACGGGAGGAGCCCCCTGGATCGCATCTCTGTAGGCGGGCTGGAGGATCTAGCGCTCTTCTGACTAGTTGGAGCTAGGGGGGCACTCAAGGGAGTCATCGCCTTTGGCTCAACCCAGAGGGCAGAGCCTGGAGACTCAGGAGGAGCCCCTGCAAATGGGAGCTCTGTGGGGGAAGTAGCAGTTTAGCCTCTCTATTCTTGCTGACTGCGCGGGGGGGGGGGGTTAGTGCCCAGCTCTTTTAGAGGTAAGAAATGTCCCCGACTCACTAGGCAGGACAGAACACCTGAAGAGAGCGACGCAACTCACTTCATCCTTCAGCAGCCACTCCCGCTTCCAGGCACACTGGCCTCACCGCGCCCTGGGTCTCTCGTCCCAGGGAGAGCGAGGCAATGAGTATCCAGACAGAACGCGACACCTCTCTCGACTCTGTGGGTTTCAGATGCAGTCGGAGTGAGCCCGTAGGTGTACACAGATCAGGGCCGCTGGAGAAGAACAGCGACGGAAGATCTTTAGATTGCCCAGATTTAAGGAGGTCTGGACAGGCCTAGGGGAACAGCCAGAGTTCGAACACAAAACTGCGGCACTCCTGCTTCACAGCCCGGGGGGCTCTGTGAGCGAATGAAAGGCCAGAGCATACCTACCCTGTCTCTTAGTGCGCCTCTCTGAACACTCGGTCCGAGGATCCGCGCTCTTCCTAGTCAGTTCGGATGTTCAGGGTCGGCTTGGCACGGTGAGGTGGGAGGTTTCTGGACTTCCCACTCCGCCCGCCTCTCATTTTCCCGCCCTACCCTCTCACAGCTGCTCACAGCTCTGGGTCCCTCTTCTTTAGAGCTGGAGCCCCTGGCCTCCCGCATGGTCTCCCGCGAGCCCAGAAAAGTCCATACTCTACCAGGGACCGTCCTTCAGATGTTCAGATCCTCGGAGCACACGCGGTCCTAATCGAAGTGGAGCGAAAGAGTCCAGGGGCTGGTCCCTGGTCTAAGGACTCGAGGGAAGCAGCTCAGAGATCCTAGGTACCATCAGTAGCCCAGGGTTTCCAGAGGGCGGTGTGCTCCGCACTGGAGGGAACTAAGCCTAGCTTCGTTTGTGGTTGATCGCTGGCTGCGCCCAAATTTGTCCTGAGAGTGTAGACTCAGTCTAGGAAGCCAGCACACTGAAACCTCTAGGCACTAGGGGCCACTCCGTACGGGAGGATGGGTGAGGATCACACGCGCAAGGTCTTTCAGATTTCAGGTCCTGCAGGAGTCAGGGGCAACCACAGCACTTATTTCCGTAAAGTGGCTTTCCAAGCCTTGACCTGATGGAGACCTGTAGCTAAAGACCCCGACACTAACTATTAAAAAACGAAACTGAACTTCTTAGAGGCCCAGCAGAAATGAACGTTAGGCCCCTACGTGGAGTCATAAGGATTACTTTCATCCGTAAGACAAAAACCTTGGCGACCAGGGCAAAAGTGGAAAGTCGTTATTCACAAACTGCACAGGGCCTCTGACTAGATCGCCAGGACGGGAAACAGTGGATTCTGTTTCCGCAGGTTGTATCACAACCAATAGTAGGTATTATGAGGTTAACAGTAAGCACTACCCAAGAGGAGGAAAGACATAAGCGCCAGCGTGCTACCTTCTCAGATCCAGCGGTGCGCCGCTCTAGCCGGCTGCAATCTCAGTTAACCGCCCAGGAATTCTATGGAGCGAGAGGCCCCTGCACTAGAAAAGAAATTAGGGCCTAGTGAGCTCTACAGGCCGGTCTATAGCCCGTGCTCTGTCCTCTAGACTGCAAGCGCATACCCAGCTGAAGTCAGTGAGAGTGGTGATCCTTTCGACTTGGTCCTTGAATTCCCAAACCGCTGCATTCTGGGCCTCCTCGCCGCCTGAGCCCCAGCTCGCCAGAAAGCTGCGAGCAGGCGAATTCTGGTTCTGGTCCTCAAAGTCTGGGCTCAGCTAACCTCCTCAGTGAATGCCTAATAAGCATAAAATTTCGAAGGCCCGGTCTCTCCCGGATACCCCAACCCAACTTCAAGGATTTCAGAACCGCGAGACAGGGCAGCAGGCTGTGTGTGTGGTAGTGGGGCCACCGGCCTTGCCTGGAGCCATCTGTTGGCAGATTTTGGCAGATCTGAGGGAGCCAAATCTATTTGATCTCTAGACTCCACCCTTTTTCGTTCAAAATCCACCCAGAAAAGTGATACCCACAAGTTCACAACAGCCCATACCACCACGAGATGGGAAGGCTAAGGAGCCCCAGTAAGGGCTTGGGCCCTGGTCCAGGATGGAGTCCCCTGACCTATGGCGTCCAGCCGTCCTAGGCTCTTCCCTGAACTAAGCATTCTGAGCTTGAGCTTGCGGAGTGGATCTTGAAATCTACATTCTTTCGGTCGATAAAATATGTTCTCGTATTTTTTCCTGATTTTCCCATTAAAACCTTTGCCTAACTAAACTCCCATCCAACGGGATTTATTTCATCTCTAGGGAGATAAATCAGGGGGCAAATTTACAGCCCCGGAGGCACCTGCCTCGCTAATGGGCCCTTCATGGAGTGCATGGCCCGCGGGGGCGCGCTCAGACGGGCCGGACGCTGGCCAATGGCCTGGTCGCCAGTGCCTACAGCCAATCAGCGCGCGCGCCGCGCCCAGGCCCCGCGGTTATCAGTGCGTCCATCCCGCGCGGCGCCGCTCCGACCTGCCCCGGAGCCGCCGCCGCCGTCGCCGCTTCTAGTATCCCTGCCTTCTCTCAGACCGCCGCCCATTCAACGCAGCAGCCATCGGTCCTCTCGCTTTCCCGTAGGGGCCGTCGGCGTTCGTCTGAAACGCGTTCCACACGTCCCAGTGTAGCCGGCGCCCATCGGCGCCGCGCGCAAACTTCCCGAGCCGACGGGCGCGGGCGGTGGCAGCGGGGCCCGGATGGGCACCCGGGTCGGAGGCGGCGGCGCCCATGGACGCTAACCGCCCGGGCACGTTTGTGCTGAGCAGCGCGCCTTTAGCCGCGCTGCACAACATGGCTGAGATGAAGACTTCGCTGTTCCCTTATGCGCTGCAGGGCCCGGCGGGCTTCAAGACACCCGCCCTAGGCAGCCTTGGCGCGCAGTTGCCTCTAGGCACTCCGCATGGCATCAGCGACATCTTGGGACGGCCGGTGGGCGCAGCGGGTGGCGGACTCCTAGGAAGTCTGCCCCGTCTCAACGGGCTCGCCTCGTCTGCAGGTGTCTACTTCGGGCCCGCAGCCGCCGTGGCTCGGGGCTACCCCAAGCCGCTGGCGGAACTGCCTGGGCGCCCGCCCATCTTCTGGCCCGGGGTGGTGCAGGGCTCTCCCTGGAGGGACCCGCGCCTGGCCGGCTCGGGTAAGTGGCCCGCGTGGGATTCGGTAAGGAGAGGGGCTGGGCGCGGGTCTCGGACTGCGCTCACCGGCTCTTCTTCGCAGCCCAAGCCAGCGGGGTCCTGGATAAGGATGGCAAGAAGAAACACTCGCGGCCGACTTTCTCCGGCCAGCAGATCTTCGCGCTGGAGAAGACTTTCGAGCAGACCAAGTACTTGGCAGGCCCAGAGCGCGCGCGGCTTGCCTACTCTCTGGGCATGACTGAGAGCCAGGTGAAGGTGAGCTCGAAATGGGCCGGGGTCCAGCAGTATTGAGGCGGGGCCCAGAGTCCGCGTCCTGCGAACGGCCGGCGAGCGGCGGTTCGGCTGCGGCCGGATCGCGGAAAGCGCTGGCACCAGGCGGGTCCGGAGTGCTGGTCGGGCGAGGCGAGCCTCGGTGCCCGCCTGATGATCCCTCCCCCAAATCCCCAGGTGTGGTTCCAGAATCGGCGGACCAAGTGGCGCAAGCGGCACGCGGCAGAGATGGCGTCGGCTAAAAAGAAGCAGGACTCGGATGCCGAGAAGCTGAAGGTGGGTGGCTCAGACGCGGAGGACGATGACGAGTACAACCGGCCCCTGGACCCCAACTCCGATGACGAGAAGATCACGCGGCTTCTCAAAAAGCACAAACCCTCGAACTTGGCGCTTGTTAGCCCGTGTGGTGGCAGCGCGGGGGACGCCTTGTGAGGATGCGGCCAGGCCGGAGAACCCGAGAACCGGGGTTCGCGGCATGCCCCGACGCCAGCCGCCCAGCCGCAGTGTGTATATATATTTTTACAGAATAAGTTATAAAGCGGACGTTGGCGCGGCCTCGGCGTGAGGCGCGGAGTGCGGGGTTTGGGCCGATCACTTTGTATAATCAATAAATTATTTAACATGTCCCCGTCGGAGCCGTGGCTCCCAAGGCTGCACATCGTGTTTCTTCCGTACGGAGCTGGCACCAGCGGGCGGGCAGGCGGCAGGACTCTCCAGACCCCACCTAGCCTGTTCTCTCTGTGGGCGCCAGAGCCTGGCGCAGGGGGGCGCGACAGTGCTAGATGACGACCTGGGGCCCGTGTGCGCGTTTGGTTCAGAGGCTGAGCCGTGGGAAGGCAGCTTCACCCATCAGGGAAGGGAAGGACACCGCAGCGCAGTGCTTGGAGGAGCCGGGCCAACAGGGAACTTGGTGGAAGAGACCCCAAAGCAGGTATGATTTCTATTTTCTGTGCAGATCTTTTAACACATTTGAAGGGAGACCTAAAATTCAGCAAGGCTTGTACCATTGCAAGCAGTTAGCACCTCACACTATCTTTTTTTTTTTTTTTTTAATATTTTCTTTTTCTCAACCTGGGGCAATGAGTGTGCCCTGTTACTATACACACTCATATCCTGGTTCAGACCAAATCAGCCCTGTCCAATCATCGGTAGCGTTCTGTCACTGGTATTTTGTAATAATTATCCTGTTTAGCCAGAATTCTCAACATTTTGGATATAATTACTAAACTCCAGCTGTGGGTAATAAGGCCCAAGCTTCTGCACCCTCCCTGGCCCCAGGCTCAGTCTTTGACTTTCATTGGTAGAAAGCATGGTTTTAAGCAGGGCTGCAGAAATCGTGTGAATCCTGCCCAAGCAGCTCAATCTTGAGCCTGTGTTAGCAGCCCTTACACCCACCACTGTTTTCTCAGAGCTGACAGGAGGGCCCTCAGCCAGGGTCAATTCTACCTGAGCTAAACCCATGGGTAAGACCAGAGGCTCATGCCCAGGCAGCTAAGAGCCTGGTGCCCTCTGCACCCTAGAACCTTTCAGGGCTACAATTCCTTATAGCAAAACCCCATCTTCAGCCTCACACAAGCCCACCCCACACACCACAGCTGCACCTTAAAGCAGTGAGCCTAAGTGCTAAGTGTGCAATTTCACATCAGCTACTCATGACAAGACTTCTCTCTGTAGGGCACTTTAAATATTTATTGGAATCGTGAAAAGCTTAACGCTTTGTTTTGCCTTTTGTGCAGTGGCTCCAGTACTGAAGTCACATGCTTCTTTTGAGTCAATGACTTTCTTTAAAAGGAAGCAAGGTTTTTTCCCTTTCTAAAATGGGCAATGTGTTGTTTCTGTGTGGTATCTCTGTCAAAGTTCAGAGAAGAGAAATTTTCATAAAGGTTTTGAGCAAAGTAAAAGAAAAGCTTTTGTGTAACTCCATTTAATAGAGTGAGGGAACAGCCTTTTTCCACTGCAGTAAAAAAGTCCAAGAGGTGATTTTTCTGAGGGCTTGGTGCCCTGTGGCAGAGTGGGACTCTGAAATTCCCAGATTCAGAATGGGCCAGAGCAAATAGGGCACAAAGGAGGCCACTCCTGGCACTTAGCATTTCAAAGGCGAGGGAGAGGGAAAGCAAGAGGACAAAGCAGCAGGAACTGTTTTCACCATGATCAATTTTATTGCTTAGGAACCGAGCAGTTGCTTCCAGAGGCCTTCAGAGGAAGGACCAACAGTTGGAACCCACGGACAACCACTGCGGACATGGCACATTGGCAAGCAGCGACCATGGCAGTCACAGACCTGACCCTGGCGTCAAGGACACAGGCTGGCCTTGAGTGATTTCTAGGGAAACCGACATTAACTTGCGCCTCCGCCCCATCTAGGAACTGTAGTGTTCAGAAGTAAATCAATAAAAGCACGCTGTGTTTCCTCAGCAGGCTCCGCAGGCCAGGTGCCTTCCGTGGTTCTCAGTGCTCTGCTCGGTGCGAGTCCAGGCAACAGGCTGTGCCCAGCGTCACCCGTCGCTTTTCTGCCAGGTTTACACACAGCCCATGCTAGAAGCAATCTGTGGGAAGTGGACGAGGCTACTTCTAATTCTCCCACAAGATTATGGTTTTAATGTAGGCTACTTGGCACCATAAAACGGTAACAAAAGACAGACAAAACGGTTTACAAAATTCTTAAAAGGTACACCCAGGCTAGCTATAAACTTCACATTCAGTTCTTAATATTACACAGAAAAAGGCAGAAGAGTGACAAGCTGCTAGTACAGGCATACCACAGGGCCCCTTGCCCTGGGCACTTGCTAGGTCTTGTCTCAGGAACAGGTGCTGACTGCTGATGGACTCATCATTCAACTAGACTGCGGTTCTGCCTGCTCAGGACACTCGTGCACTCATACTGGAAAGTATATTCAGCATAAGTTTTGGTAAGATTTATAAATTATTTTAAAAAGTATATATTTATATGTATTTATATATATAAAAATGGGAAGCAGCTGCAGTGTGATTCTCACGCCACGTAACATGGCAGTAGAGTCAGACCTCGGGGCCTCGGGCTTGAGCACACATGGCAGCCTTGCTGCCTGGGCTAGTGCCCGGCACACTCCTCCTGGCAGAGAGGGACGCTGGACACCTGGGGCTCTAAATGGAGAAGCTTCCTCCACAGACAATCGTTAAAAATGGAAAACTGTGAAGTCTAAAATACAGGCGCTCTGCTGTCTGTTAGAGTTTTGGCAATAGGACTGTGGCTTGATTAAACCCAATATGTCTACAATGTCACGTGACAGACACGACAGTGAGGTATGTGAGGCTTTCCGGAGGTCCGGAGGCTGAAGCGAAGTGTGGGGCCAGCCGTCTAGCAGGTGATGCTTGGGCGGGTTCCGATGCAGCTGCTAGGAGGATGAGTTCGATACACTGCTACAGGGAGGTCTCTCCAGGATCCTCTCAAGGCGCTGGCACCTCTTCCCTGGAGTGGAATTAGTAGTTTGTTAAAGGATCAAACACACCAGGAAAAGCTGCAGAAAGGCGAGCAAGGAGGAGCCATATTTACCACCACGTCACTGCACGACACAACACTTGTGTACATGGGCGTGAGGTTTACCTGCCCCAGGTGCGATTCGGAAGGCCAGGAACACCGGCTGCAGTGGGAGAAAGGGGAAGGTCAGCATGCCCAGGGTGCTGCCTGCTGCTCCCAGACTCTGGGCCCTGAAGTCTCCTGAGCATCTGGAACTGAGTCCAGAGGCGTAAAGGCCAGTCATGTGTACAAAGCACAGACTGAGTTAGCCTGGAGCTGGGAACTGAGAGCTGGGCCACGAAAGGACCTATATAACCTCTGAAATGTGAGGAGGGGAGGGGTCCAGATAGGAATCAGGGTAAGGAACTATAGAGAAAGGACCAAATGCCAAGGGTCATATGCACCCATGACTAGCATATGTAGTGTCCCTAGCTCAGAGCTCTTGGATATGGAGGATATGAACTTATCTAATTTGGCCGAGATCTGTCACCTGGCCCTAGTGCCCCTGGAGACTGTGGGACACTCAGGGTTCAGGGGCAGTCGTCTGTGTATGGTCAATGCACACCTGGTCTGTGAGACATGCATTACCACACTCTCACAGATGTGATGTGATTGATAAAGCCAGTCTAAAGAAGATGCCCCCCCTGCTCCCCACCCACAGGGGTTCAGCCCTTGGGCCCCAGCAACACTGCACAAGTCACCTTGTGGTCTCCCATGCAGACATTAGGCCCGATGTGGTCGTAGGTGGCAATCTTCTCCTCGCTCTCTGACTGGAAGCAAACAGAGAGAGGGGGGTGTAGGAAGGCTGAGGTAATCTGTGGTCCTTGCCAGGAGGGACAGGCAGGGGCTTCAGGCTATCCTTGGGATCAGAGAGGTTGAAAGAAGGTCTGGGAGCTTTACTATATCAGCTGTGGCTGGTTCTTCTGAGAGGAACCCTGCTTCTAGAGAAGAGGGGGGCAGGTCAGCCTAGGGTTCAGGACTTCCCAGGTCTCCTGTGCCTGTCCACTAGTCAGTACAGAGTCCCAGGCTCTGCAATTAGTGCCACCCAGAGCTTCCTTTTAAGGGCGTGTCCTTATGTGAGTAGCTCATCTGTTTCCCATTTCCCTATTTACATTTGCTTCTGAAAGCCTGCTTTATTAACCTAGAGCATGCTGTGTAAAGCTACGTATGCATTAATTAACTGTTCCACGCACATCCTGGCAGACCCCTGGCTTTGGGTTTGAAGACAGAGGTTTTGTCAATGCTAATCAGTGAGTCTGACCAGGCTGGAGTTTTACACCTGCAGCTGAAACATCTATGACAATAAAGTTTAAACTGACTTATCTTTAATGCAGAGGAAGCTTAAGGTCAGATTTACTTTCCA
The DNA here is from genome assembly GCA_028551405.1 of Uromys caudimaculatus. Taxonomy (NCBI): domain Eukaryota; kingdom Metazoa; phylum Chordata; class Mammalia; order Rodentia; family Muridae; genus Uromys; species Uromys caudimaculatus. Next base: position 58,435,130 of record CM052703.1, read on the forward strand.
GCATGGTCGCCTGCCAGAAAGTATGAAAACATAACCTTCAGCACCGCATGCATGAACACTCGCCCATCTTTCAGGAGCATGTGGCCGACTCCTTGCAAGTGGGGAAACATCCATCAAACGCTGCATGGTAAATTACAAAGGCAGCATAAATTCGTGGGTTTTCAGCTGCATAGTCTTTGGACAGATAAACAAATTACAGAGGGGCTCAGACAGGACGCAGGCACACCTCACTGAGCATTCGTCACCGAGGCTCGCAGGCACCCTGCCGCCTGGTGTTTTAGGACTCAGGAAGCAGAACAGAACATGATGAGGGCACCAGCGCATGGCATGATGGATGGTGCTGGGGAGCCAACCTGAGGTGCTCTGGAGGCTGTTCACCGTGGGTGCACGAGACTCCAGCCTCTGTAGGCAGAAACCCCTAAAGGCTTTATTCTCAGTGACAAAGGGCAGGGTGTGGCTCTGGAGTATGAATCCTGGGTCTGGAGACCCATAGATGTGAGGGCGCCCTACCCAGCCTCACAGGCTCCTGGCAGCCTTAAGATCACTAATTTAAGTGCGCTTATCTTAGGGACCTTACCACAAGCTCCACTTTTTATAATCTTAACTGGTGGATGACATCATTTCTTCTGTCTACCTCAGTCCCATGGAGAGGCTGAGGCTGCCTAATTCTTTTATTTCTGTCTTGAGGGAGCCAATGAGTAGGCCCAGGTCACAGATATTGTAGCTTCAGGTTCCCGAGTGGGCTTTCCTCAGAGAGCATCAAACTGGGGCACATGTCACGTTCATGAGGCTAGAAGGTAGAGTTGAGTGTCAAGACTGCAGTTTCTGGCCAACACCCTTCCTCGGTTCTGGCATTTCTGCCTGAAAACCCCTCTCCATGGCCAGGGCCTGAACACCGTCTGTACCCAGCATGCTCTGGAGCACCGGAGTTGTGAAAAGTCTAGCACCTGGGGGACAGTGGCTACACAGTGAAGACCAGCAGAGCCTAAGGAATGGCAGCCTATCCCACAAGCTGGAAAGGGGCTCTTAAGGACCACAAGAGAGAGAGAGAGAGAGAGAGAGAGAGAGAGAGAGAGAGAGAGAGAGAGAGAGAGTGTGTGTGTGTGTGTGTGTGTGTGTGTGTGTGTGTGTGTGTGTGTGTGTTTCACACAGGGACAGCCTGCAGCAGCTCATGAAAACTACGATGCAATCTAGGGGCATGGTGAAGGTGGGGATCCATGAGGGACTCCTCCTCCCCAGCACAGGCTGAAGCAGTAAGGATGGAGTAGTAGAACACACACATACCCCAGCCTACTGTCGGTACTTCTCCCACCTCCTGACCAAGGGCCCACACTCCAGTCTAACCGTGGCTCTACATACACTTACAATCACTGCTCCTGCATGAGTCTGCCCTTTTCACTGCTAGATCTGCATGGTGGGGCTGAGAGATAATTCAGATGATGATACTTTTCAAAACATGAAATTTACATATAAAATCTGGGAACTGGAAATAATAGGCCATCTGAAACCCCTTCCTTCAACCTGATCCTGCTGAGCACAGTTGCAAATGGTTCTTGCTTTACATAACCTGTAGGTGCTCCCATGAACCCCCCACAAGAGTTCCACAGAACACTACACAATAAATTAGTGCTAGACCTTGCTGCGACCAGAGTCTTTATGCTTCTAGAAAGATGACAGTGGCACCTGTCTGTACCTAAGTGCTAGCTGAGAGGTGACTAAGCACCTCTCTTCCACTCATCTTACAACCATCCGAGTGAGCACTCTATGTAACTGTCCCCAGACTGGGTGGTCCCTGTCCCTGGCTAGCCCATGGCTCTCTCTTACCTTAAGAACCAGCTCCTTGGCAGACAGGGACATGAGGATGCGATCACACCAAGCAGGGCATCTCGTGTTCATGTACTGTTCTCCCTGGCTGGAGTCCTCACTGTACGGGTAGCTGTGGAGACAGGAACGAAGTGTTAGCAACACTGTTTCCAGCAGTCCTCCAAGCTCTGAAGGGAAGTATGTCCTGCTAGCCAGGAAAGCATGCACATCAAAAGGTTTCTAGAATATAAAGCCAAACCTGAAACCTAAGTGTCCCCATCAACATTAGTTCTCCCTGTATGTACCTATATATTGCATGGGTCAGGCTGGCTGGCTCCTATATAGCCCTTATTCACACAGAGGCCTCTGTGCTCAAGGCCCAAGCTTGTGGAGCGCCCACCTGCCTCATGTACCTGCCATTCCAGGGGACCTGTCACTTCACCATCCTGTAAAACCCCACTATACCCGCACACTTGCTGGACTGTGCTGCAGAATGAATTCCATGTAGGCTTCGGGAGAGCCTTTCCCAGCACAGCCACACTCTGCATGGTCTGTGGACCATATGGGCTCTCTTTCAAAGTGCACTGTGTTTTCTCAGGTCAGTTCCAGAGCATCATGCTTATGCCCATGTGCTTCTGCCAACTTCTGCTAAGAAGAGAGTGTGACTTCCATTCCGGCCTGTGGCTGTCAGGTCTCCTACCAGCTGGTGACTGTGGGGAGGGGCTCATGCCACCAACAGGCCTGGCCTCACTCCCACTGCCCTCAGGGCTGAGGTGCTAGTACCTCTCCAGACTTCAGCCATGTAAAGCTGCCAGATGCCATGTGATACGTGTGTCCTTCACAGAGACCATGGCTTGTGACCCATGTTTCTCGTAGGATTACCACTTTACTTGATTAAATTTACCCCAAATTAGGCTAAAAAACAGTCTGAGTAATTCATTCATGTAACACTATCACTTTGAAGGATGAAAAATCTCCCACACTTTCTTTTTCAGAAAAAGCAAATGTCCAATGGCCAATCCCATTTCTGTACACCACAGTGACAATGACCTTGTTCAAATGCTCCTCAGTCCACCCAATGGGTTGTGAGTCAGAGGGAGCATCTCACTGCGAGCATACACGTTAGCATGCCCACTCAGAGCAGGGTTGTGAACTGCAGGATGGGACGACATGATCTTCCTGGCAGAAGGTCACCTGCTCTCAGTCCCTGCACTGCTTTTAATGTTGGATACACAGCACAGCAAAGGCACTGGCATCGAGGGCAACTTAGCCTGGAGCGCGTGTATCACAGAAGGAGTCTCACTGAGGACACATCAAGGATGACCTTGACCTCCTGATCCTCCTGCCTCTACTTCCAATTGTTGGGACTGCAAGAGTGCATGACCATGCCTTGTTCTTTTACAAGTCACCATCTCATGTCTGACAACAGATCTGACATGATTCCCAACCACAGTCACTGTCCTTGGGCGCCCTGATAACCTGGAGACCTTGTTAGACGCTCTACTGCTAGCCCAGGCACAGCGTCTAGTGACCCTGGGTCTGGGGGTTATAGGTGACTCCTCAGTGAGTCTGTAGATGTGGGAGTTCTGTCTCCCAGGCAGTGAATACTAGGATAGCTTGTATAGACCTATGAAGCCAGGACCTTTGAGAGGAAGAGCCTTTTGTCAGCAGGGGTGGGACTTGTAGTCACTGATTAGACTAGGCTCCTCCATGAGTTACAGAAGAGAAAAGCTGGAGAGACAGAGACTGTGCATCACCTAATACTGCCTACACTTAACAGGTTCTGGGGTTCCATGTTCCCTTGAATCCTATGAGTCTCAAGGCAAACTCTAGCTGCTGCAAGGGAGAGTGCCTTCAGCTCCATAGCCTGAGATGCTCTCCAATATTCAAAATACAAAAGGAGGAAGTTCTGATCCAGGTAGGCCCGGGGAGGCCAACATGGAGTATGTAGCCATTCCACCTTCTCAGGGGCTTCTCAGCTGAATGTAAGGTCTGCATGTGACTGCATGTGGCTGATTGATGCTGGCAGGGCTGTGCACGCAGACTTATCTGGAAGCAAACCCAAAAGGGCGGGAGGCAGGGCAAACCAGCCCTATCTCAGCTCTCTGCAGCTCCCGGAATATTTGTCATAATTAATTGCAGTGCTGATAAAATTAACAATTGCCCACCTGTGCTGCCTCCACGCTGCCTCCCTTCCTATTCGCTCCTCGAACTCTGTCAGGATGTGGGCAGTAGCCCTTTGCTGGCTGGCTGCTTGCAGCTGGGCTCAAGATCTAGGCAGGCCAGGCTTGGATAGTGTTGCCATGGCCCCCATGACCGCACTGTGGGAAGCACAAAGCCTGTTGTGTTTTAGAATCCTAGGGTGCAGGCCTAGGGTGGTAGGGAGAGGAAGCCAGTGTGATTCATGACTTTGCTTCAATTCTTGGCCCTTCTTGGACCACAGGAAAACAAGCTAACGAAAGTCTTTAGGTAACACTAAGGTGGTCCTCTGAATAGGGGAGTGGAGGGCTGAACCCCATTATGCCAGGCAGGGGGCCTCTCTGCTTCCACCTAGCAGAAGGTCACCTGTTCTTAGTCCCTGCACTGCTTTTAATGTTGGATACATAGCACAGCAAAGACATTGGCATTGAGGACAACTTAGCCCTGGCACGCATGTATCATAGAAAGAGTCTCACTGAGGACACATCTACATGCACAGAGGTCTGGAGACACAATGAACAGATACTAGGTTACAAAGATACCAGCTGCTATTAAATATCTGAAAAGGGAGGGTAAGTGGGACTACAGCCAAAGAAAATGAATGGGGCATCTTGGATTATGGCAATTCTGAAATGTTTAAGTAGAGGACCCTAGCAGCTTAGGTGTTCAGGAATGTCCTGGTGGCTGGAAGTCTGAGGCTGGAGCCTGCCCCAGCTCCCTTTGGTAGGGCTTTAGGGGCACTTGCTCATAATGGTTGTAGAGGACCACAGCTTGCAGGCATGGATTCTCTGTCCACTGGTTCACTGGCTGTCTCCGTGCTGCATGGACTCTGTGCGACCAGAACCCAGTGATTGACCAGTCCCATGGCTTCTTTGCTCCCTGACTGCGTTTCAAGCCATAAAAATAAGTCCTGTTTCTGGATTTTTGGCAAATGTGATCAATGCTACTTCCAATGCTGAACTTACTGGAGGTGAAACATCCATGTTACAAACATCCATGTGTTCTTTAAAAGCATTGTTCACTGAGAGTGGAGCTCTTCCCATCCAATGTTCTAATCTAATCTGTACAGCACCTGAACTTCTCTTTCTAAGTTAAGTTTTGTACTGGGCAAAGTGCACACAGGACAGAAATTCATCAGAAGATCCCACCGAAGGTGGAAAATACCAAGCTGGCGTGTCGGTAGGTCTGGCTGGTGCTGAAGTGCACACAGGATCTCCTTGAAGAGTCCTTTTATGTTGGCGGCCTTATAAAACTTTGATTGTGGATATGTTCTCTGGGCCTGGAGGTGTTTGTGCTTTTGTACTCTGAATGTCCATTCCACAGCCTATGGCATTTTGGTTACTGCTGCTTTGGGGCTACTTCCTGGAGGGGAATCTTCAATCCTTCGAAGATCCAGGAGGTAAAACTGCTCATAACAATGATGACAATGGTTTCCATGGTGTTGATTATGCACTGATGAGGCAAAGATGACTATGGAAAAAGCAGAGGTGCTTGGGGAAGAACCAGGCACTTATCATTACCCTCAGTGGCACATTCACAGCAGGGTAGACACCTGTGCACAGTAAATACTTACCCTCCCAAACCCCAGTCCTGGGAAACATGGTTCCTGGGAATAAGAGGTGTGAGCTATGAGCATCCGGGCACTTTGTGCCCCAGGCCAGGCAGGGAGCATCTCAGGCCACCACTGTACAGCTGCCTGTGTTTGGGCAGTGTACTCCTGAGGTAGGCTGACAGTCTTCTCAAAAAGAGGTGTCTTTCTGGGATTGGATGTGATGATGTTTGTGACCAACCACAAAATCCACATGCCCAATGGGCTGGACAGCTCCTCCCTACGAGGACATGTCTGCTGAGGCCAATGTGTTCCGATGAAAATACCACGTGCTCTGAAGTGATGTCTGTTACCAGCATCCAACACAGGCTGCCACCAAACACTATGGGCCAGGTCCACTCAGAGCCCAGAGTATGTTCTCAATATAGCACTGTGGTGAGGAGCTAGGCAACTGCCCCTTCTACAAGTCAGCAGAGAGAAAAGCAAAGTACCCACAGTGGGGGGAGGGGCTTTGCCCTATGCACCTGTCACTTGTCTACTCAAACTTCCAAGTAAAAATTTAAATGTGGGAAGTTGCTGCTCTTTTTTACATTATTTTTGCTTAGAAAATAATTTTTCATTACAATGTTACTTAGTTAACATGTAATGGCTATTGTTATTATTATTATTATTATTATTATTATTATTATTTTAAACAAAGTAATAGGGACTAGGGAGATCAGCATGTAAATGTTCTTGCCATCAAGACTGGTAGTCTGAATTTGACCCCAGAACCCACATGGTAGAGGTTAGGTTCCTCATGATAACAGAAAGAGCTTAGGAAGTGGAAGTGAAAACCAACACTCTGGGGTAAGGCAGGAGAGCCCTGGATGGTGGGTGGGGCTGTGTGTTATGTGGAAGCTTCCTGCCTAGCCAGTGTGACTTGTGCCCTCAAGGATGCACAGAAGCTGACTGGTTTCTGATACATGAAACCTGGATGCTCAGGAACATATTGTTCTGCATAAGGGTCGTCACATCTCAAATGGCCAGAGAGCCTCATAGAGGCTCCTAACCATCTAGCTATAGGTGGGAGCTCTAGACCTCAGGAGCTGCTTTTAGAGGTGAGCAGAGTCAGTCACTCATGGTGGCTCTGGGGGCAGTAGGGCCAGCACAGTTACTTTAGATTTACTCTACCCTCTAGGCATCTTAGTAACAGGAATGCAGGGACTCTGAGGGCCCCAGGGTAGTTGTATGTCCAGTGGTCAGACCTTAGGCCTAGGAGATGGCACTAGTCCTTCAACAAGAGGGTACAGTTCTGAGGAGGTCCCAGGGCTTTCTTCAAGGGCTCAAAGTATGTGGTGGTGGAATTATTATAGCCTTCCCGTTCACTTGCCTGCCATACCTGGTGATGAGATGCAGGCAGAAGCAAAGGATGAGAAAGAGCTCATAGGGAGAATAGATGCTCCAGCCACTGCTGTCTCCCAGGAAGACTTCTCCTAGCTCATATGAAAGCTTCTCCAGATAACCCAGTGCTCAGGCTACGGTGCAGCCTGCTGCCTATGGAACAGAGCTACAGAAAGCGCATGTCCTCGTGTTCCTTAGGCAGAATCTTTGTGGTCCACTTCTCTGCACCAAGTGCAGTGAGTTATGGATGTATATGTTGAAGTCCCAAGTGTGTCCATCAATGAGAGACTGCTTTGTTAGCAGCTGTGCACATGTACAACCACAGTCATATAGACATGTGCCTAGTCACATAATGTACATTCATAGATTCACCTCCCTTATAGCTAAACCCTGAACATGTACTTATATATACACACCCACAATTCACACACTCATTCACATAAGTACACACCTATACACAAGCCCTGAGAGTGTAAAGATGTACTGACATATATGTAAATACACACACAGGGATGCACAAATGTAAATGCTCATGTGCCAACACAAAGGTACATGTCCATGCACATGTGGACATCCTGTATATGCAGATACAATAATACTACACACGTATACAAACAGTTTATCACACGTACACCCTGCACACCACATATTCAAACCCACATGGTGTGCACATGTGGACATATATGGGCATATAGGAACACCAGTGATTTCTCTGCACACATCATCACCCATACATATCTGCACACACCTACACACACACACCTACCTGCACATATACATACGCATACATATACACACACACATACACACACTAGTTTTGTGTATACAGTAAGGCTAACTTTTCTCATTTTTTTCATTTTGAGGCAGAGTCTCACTATGTCGCTGTGTAGCCCTGGCTGTCTGGAGCTTCCTGTGTAGACCTAGCTGGCCTCAAACTCAGAGATCAGACTTCCTCTGCTTCTTGACCACTGGTATTAATGGTGTGCATCATTGTACCAGCCCAGGGCTATCTGTCTGTTAGAGCCTAAGAGTGTATCCAGTACTTACCGGTCACACAGCACATGCCAGCCCCCAGCTCCTTCCAGCTCACACTGTTGCTTACTCCTTCTCCACTGGAATGGCTCTCCAAACCACACATGACAACACAACAGGGACTATGAATTGTTTTGTGGTGTTAGGTGCTTTGAGACAGGGTCTGCATGTATATTCCAGGATGGCCTCCACCTCCTGAGCTTCCTAAGTAGCTGAGATTACAATCATGTGCCACCATTCTCAGCTTGCCAGTTTGAAAACAGTAGAGCCAAGTGGAGAAGGAACATCAGTGCTTCCTGGGCAGTGAGGGATATCACCAGTATCCCGGGAGGTGCTAGTGGAGGACACTGTGTGCATCCTGAGTCGTGAGGGCAGGCCTCAGAGGCCTTTTGTTGAAGCCCGTGACAAAGATGCATGCTATAACTGGAGAAGAGGCCAAAGACACCTCGGAAAGTGGACCTGACAATACACCGGATGGAGCAGTTCAGTTTGGGCCACCTCCCCTCTTCCCCACCCATCTTAAAAGCTTGAATGCAGTTTCTCTTTAAAGGGGAATATCTGTAAGATGTAAGTGCCCAGTGATGACTCCAGTGTGCTCAGTGTGCACACTAGGATGACGGCAGATGGCTCCCACTTCATTATTGGCCTTCCATTGGATGGCTATTAGATTGAGGCTATTGTCACCTTCTAGGCCAGAATGACATCTTCTCAGCTTTGAATGTGACTCCCTCATCAAAGAATCTCTGCTTATGAGGGCTCCTATTATTTGCCAGCTCTACCCTGGCATCCAGGGTGCTGCCTTCTTTAAAGGCCACTTTCCTCAGTTGCCTTAGAACGTCCCCTATGGTGAGTCACATAACAAACTCAGTTCTGCAGTAAGAAGAATATGCTCACCTCAGGGGCACTCTAGCACTCTTTGCTGTACTAAGCAACCTCTCCATGGGGGTTACTCCTGGGCATTGTGCTACATACACCCCTTTCTAGACATCTCTGAATGCACAGATAGTTCTTACATTCTTTCCTGTTTGTGTAAAAGATTCTGCCTTAAACATCCACTGCTGCCTCTGCTCCCTACTCAGGGGAACTTAGCCTGACAAGCAGGCTAGAGGGAATGGACCTTCAGAGGCCTTCAAAGTCAGCTTCCTGGAAGGCCTATAATAAACCCCAGATGATGGGGCCATCATGCAGGGCCCCTTCTTGATAACACAATGTTCAATTGATGAAAACATGCTGGTGTGTCAAGATGGCTTCAAATATGTGAGAGATGACACCTGCTCTTGTCAGGTGGGGAAAGCAAGCCCCTTGGTTGCCATGTGGGTCAGGGGCTCTCTCTTAGTTGCTCAGGTTTGACTACTCTGGGTTTTTAGCCTAGTTGAGTCCTGCCCTGTACCTTTGGTGAGCAGGTGACTTTCAAGACTGGAACATTGAGAGAAAAATCTCAAGACAAATGCTAACTTCAGTCCACAAGTATTGAGGGGGCAGGCATGGCCTCATTCCACTGTAGACCCTGGGCGTCTTAATTCTTGGTCATATTGGTCCCATTTCCACCAATACCCATGATTCACTGGGGATATTCAGAGTGTTTAAGAGACACATGAGGGTCAGAATAGGTCTCTCAATGTTTGACAGGATGTACTTAGAAAGTCACTTTGTTGCTCATGACTGTGGTACAGGGTTCCACTGGTTAGCACTGGGCTATGCTGCAGGGCCGGGTACCCTGGTCAAAGTCTCATGAGGTAACCTCCTTGAGCCCTGCTGCTTGGAGCCAGTATGCAAGTATACAGCATGTTGGCCTGGGCACTAACCAGATGTCTGGGAGTTACTAGGTCCAGTGGATCCTGTTTCTCCACCCCTGAAACTCTATCCAGCTCCCTCACCTTAGTCTCCTAGGCTGGTGGTTATGGGTTGGCAGCTGAAAAGGAAGTTTAGGTCTGTGCAGGAGTGGGTCTTCCCACTGTCATGTTCGATCATATACAGTTGGCACAAGATGGGGTGGCACTAGCAGAGAAGATAAAAGCTAGCTGGCTGTCAGACACACTGGACATAGGATTCTCGTCCTGAGGAAAAGATCCCTGCCTGGTATTTCCCACCAGACAGGTGTGGAACGGGCATTGGCACCATGACCAAGTCAACAGAATAGCTCAGTTTGTTAGAAAATCCCCTCACCACTTTAAGTCATTAAGACTTGGGATCTGACACAGCCAAAGGGCTGGGAGGAGGAACATCCACAGCTACTGAAAGCTTATGCCTGCCAAATCCCTTTTCCTCAGGAGCTACCTTCTGTACACTGCTATGAGGAAGATGCAAAGGCCAAGAGGCAAAGCACAGCTGCAGAGGATGGTGGGAAAATCTGCAGTTTTGGTCCACCGCATACCACATACTGCTTTCTGTTAGACCTTTGCCCTTCCTTTACACCACAGCACTCTGAGGCCCTGGATGTCTGAAGGGAACCAGTGCTGTTGTTGCAGATATCAAAATTCCAGGAACACCAGAGTTAAACACTTCAAAACTCCCCCAGGGAAGCCTCACGATAGTGAGTCTCAAGACTTTGGGAGATTCTCAGCATGCTGCCCACAAAACCAACACCTGCAAAGCCATGACTTTGTTTTTTTGTTTTTACATCAGAAAGGGGTTTTTTTTTTTTTTGTTTGTTTTTTTAAAAAAAGGGTCATTTGTTACTCACAGTTAATTCTTTTCTTCAGGCCATGGAAATGATACGGGGAGGTATAATTCATACACATGGGTGTACACATGTAGACAGATGCACAGAACACAAGTGCACACATGCAGACAGACAGACATGCAAAGATGCCATGGTGATATACACAGGTGCTTATATACACAGGGCACATAAATGTATACATGTGTATACATACTCATGTTCTTAGATACATGTGTACATGCACGTACATGGATGTACACACCAGCACTGACACACAGGCACACCTGAGGAGGTTGCTGGGAAGGCTGCCTGATTCGGCAGGTGCAGGGCCCCTTACCTGGGGGGGAATGAGATGTCCAGTTCATACAGTCTGTCCTTAAAGACAGACAACTCCTTGTCAAATTCCAAGAGCTAAACAAAAAGAAAGAAGAGAACAGAATCACTTGTTTTCCTCACTAGAAGATGGGGGTCTGTGTTTACCTGGGTTATGCGTAAATTCCTAAAAAACCAGAATGACAACCATCCAGTGTGATCTTCCCTACTCAGAGACCAAGATCCATTGCCACCAAGACTCAGGGCACCAACCTGGCTCTACCCCCAGCTGCCTCTGCTGTGAGAAGTGCAAGAACAGAGCTGAGGCTGCCTGGCCATGCTCACAGGAAACAGGGGAAGACTCCCTGAGAATCAGGCATCCCCTGAATGTAGTCCTTTCCAGAGAGAGGGAAAATGTCCAGTGCTGAAAGTGACCCTCAGAGTAAGCAAGATCAGCTCAGTGCACCACAGACTGCAGCAGAGTCTGCACACTGCTAGAGTAACATTCACTTCCTCATACACAGGCGGCGGCAGGCAGCCTGGCTCCCTCAGGAGGCTTCCATCAGAGTATGCCTGCTGGAAGGAGAGGTCCCACCAGCCATGACTCTGTCCAGTTACCATGAACACTCTGTGGGATACTATCCATTAATCATGTCCTACCCCACAGCTGTGTGCAGCCGTGGCATCGCGCTGGGGCTCCCCTCAAAAGCACAAGGTGTCTTCATTTCTTCCTTTCTCCTCATCCATCATTCTTGAATGTGCAATTACCAGCATGTGTACACTGTAATTACTTGTGTGCCAGCCTGCTACCTGCCTACTGGCGTAGGTCTCTTGCTTGTGTGCCCCTCTCAGAGCTGCCTTCATCAGATCAGCACCAGGCTGGGTACTACTCCTATCAACCAGAGTGACTTTGAACTGGTTAAAGGTCACGCCAAGAGCAGCTGAAAGCCCCCTCTGAGGTGATGCTGTTTGTGGGAGAGGAGAAAAGGGTAAGCCATCACTCTAGTCTCCTCATTTAATGTCATAACCTCAGAGCCATCCATACTGGATATTCACAGACTCAAGCCAGAGGTCCTCAGACCCTGTCTGGCATGGCCCCAACACTGGCTTCTGTCTGGCACTACTTTGGTCTTGACCAAATGAACAAAAGAGAAAGATACATGTTTGCTTAAAGTTGTCACCTGTGTGAGTCAGAAGCAAGTGTCCCCCAAAGGTCTAGGTGGAAGCCTGAGGCAGCTCGAGTTAGAAAGTAACACAGAAACAGGTACAGTGGACCACAGCCCAGAGCAACTGCTAACAGCAGTTTTGGGAAAGCATGGGTGGAGCACAGCATCCCACTCTCCTAAATATCTTTTTTCTCCATGTTCACTGTGGACTTTTAAGGAGGATATGCAACCTCATGGGATCTTCTGAATGGCCCCTGAGAGGTAACTGCACCTCTACTCTTCAGGAATGACCAACTGCTTCTGACTGCTCTGGTCCTGGACTGTCTACTGCACTTCCATGAGTTATATGCCCACCTCTTCAGTTTAGTGTAAGATTTCCTCTTCCTACTTGAAGCAATGCTGTTTTACTTGGTGTCTGAATTTTCAGCTCTTCCAGCTCAGGAGTCACTGCTTCCTGAGGATTTGTGATGCAGACAGGTGTGAACACAGGCAGGGGATGTCCTGCTGGATGTGGCCCTCTGTCTACACACCCTGCCTTGTAATGTCCACAAGTTTCAGTGCTGCTTCTGGGCCACTCCTCCTCCTAGTCCCCAGTTCACAAATTTCTTCTTCACCTATATCTACTCAGCCTTGGTATGCATACATTGATTTCAGCAACTACGACTTTAGAGGCTCTGTATGTCCTCAATTGTCTGACATTTTCATGGGTCTTCTGTGCTATTGTTTTCAGACTCTTGATCAAAAGTAGAGTGTTTTTCCCCATGCTCTGCAGACTGGAGTTGTGAACTTATCTTTGATGGTTCAATGCTTGAGAAAATGAATGTGGTCTACCTTCCAGGATATTCTAACCCAGTCACAGAAAATAGCAGACAAATTCTCGAGTCCTCACAAGGAAGCTGTGGCCTGGGCATCCATTGCCCTGTGGCTTCCTGGTGGCCTGAGGCTCACAGTCCTGGCGTGACACCTGACTGGGCTACAGAAGCCATCAGAGTAGAGTCTTCTTGCCCTTATGGGCTCAAGGCCTATTATGCCTTCTACCCTGGCTCTGGTCAGTCTTCTAGAAGCAGCAGGGGTACAAATTCTGGTAATACATTTAAACAGGGACCCTGCAGGCCAACATGAATTACTTAGCCTTGGAGAATGAAGTGCTGTTTTTGTACCAGATTAAGTGTTGCTTAGATGTAGGCAGCCACTACCTTTGGCTGCTAAGGTCCACAGGAGTTTGTGAGCACAGAAGGGGCAGCTGAAGCATTTGGATCTTTAGGTCACACCTTTCTCTGTCTTTTTTTTTTTTTTGAGACAGGGCTTCTCTGTGTAGCCCTGGCTGTCCTGGAACTCACTCTGTATACCAGGCTGGCCTTGAACTCAGAAATTCACCTGCCTCTGCCTCCCAAGTGCTGGGATTAAAGGCATGCGCCACCACCACCTGGCCTTTCTCTGTCTTGTAGACTCATTCTCTGCACCCACCACAGGCAAGAAGCTCCCTGGCATGAGGAGGCTAGGTGATCAGAGCTAGCCAAAGGTCCATGCCCACCCACTGGCCATACAGTCCAGCTCTTTAGTTCCTCAGTTCTGCCACGGCCCCGGTGTCTAAGCCATGCTAGCAACATTAAAGCTTCTTGACAAGCATTTTGTGCGCATGCACACACACACACACACACACACACACACACACACACACATATCACACAATATATGTGATTGTACACATTACATACATAGCACTCTGTATATACATACATACAAATACATATACTCATGCATGTATACAGATGCATATACACACACACATATATGCTTTGCTTCAAAGCTGTGGGCTGGGCTGAGGGAGTACATGGAACACTACTTGCATATATTCTTCTGCTTCTACCTTTGCATCAAACCACTAAATGCTGACCCGGTCACTGGTCATGACCAGTTCTGGACACTTCTCGAAGTGTGAAGAAATGTGATGCTTGCCCTTCACATGTGTGCATGTCCATGTGTGTATGAGGATGCTGAGTCTCTGACCTGCACATGCATGAGCACATGAGTGGGTGGTACTGTCACTCAACAGTTTCCAGTTTTAAACACTCTGAAGACACTGCAGAGCCGTGCCAGGATTCCTTAGGGCCCTCTTCAGGGTCAGCACCTATTTCTGGATGGCCAGGACCTGAAGACACCACTGTGGGTATCATGTATCACCCTCCATGCAGGGGAAAGCTACTGTTGCAAAGTCTTGCCAGAAATGTTCAGGTTAATGACAGATCTAAGTATTAACCCATCGCACACACAGGCACATGCTCTAACAAACACAACCATAACAAGTCTGTGAGAAGACCAGTGTGAAGAAAGCCTGGGCTAGAGGTGCATGAGTGTGTGTGTGTGTGTGTGTGGGGGGGGGGGGTTTCAGCAGCTGGTAGAGATTTGGTCTTTCTAATCATGATCACACAGGGCCTATTACATCTCTCCTGTTTGGGACATTAGATCACCAATATACTGAGGGCACTGTCACACCATGGCCTCTATTCTAAAAGTATCCTTCCTCAATTTTGTAATGTTTAAAGAAAAATGAATGAATTTGGAATTAATTTCCATTTTTAAACTACTTACCTGTTAAGGGAACTCAGGAATGACAGGAGAAGAACTCCCAAGTCTTTGGTCATTATTTAGGGCCCTAGTCCATATATCAGCCATTACTTCCACATACCTAACCCACGTCCCCAGCTCATGGTGGAGGAGACACACTTGGAGAATGCTCTCCATCCTCCTGCTAACCTATCAATAGACATGTTCTGGAACTCAGATGTGCATGCTCTCTGATCACACATTCACTGTACTTCTGCTGTGCTGAGGGTGGGTATGTATGGGACCTGATGGCTCCTTGCTCAACCAGCTGACTCCGACCAGCCGGTGAAACCCTGATCCTGTGTGACTGGCTTGTGGAATGCCTGCTGCTCCAGTCCTGCCACATCAACAGGGTGATGGTGATTAAAGCTGCTGCCACCACCCACCCAGACCATCAAATGTGAGCGGGTTCTGATTGGAAATTGCACCACACTGCTGGTGAATTGATAATTTGTATCTCTTTGAGATTTTTCACAAACATGATAACCAATTTCACATGTATCTTAAACGTTCTTCTTGATTACAAAGTGAAAAGCAGCAGCGATGTGTGTGGACAATGATAAAGCAGCCGCTAGCCTCGTGCATCTGTCAGAAGCCGTCCCAGCTGCACAAATTCCACTGCTGCTGCGTGGACACCAAGCTGATAAAGAAAAAAGGGCTTGGAAAATCAATGCACCCAGAGCCCGGGTGCTTGCTAAACACACAGAAAACATCTCTATCCAACAGGCCAAGCACCTAGAAAATTCCCAAGCCCTGCCCTGGGACAGCCAGGGAAAATTTAATCTCTCCAAATCCTCACCAGAGCACTCCATCCTGCAGCCCTGACAGCCACACTTATAATTAATTATACAATTTCGATGGGAATATCGACTAAACAAAGCCATAAATCATAGAAAAAGTCAATACGCATGGACACATTCAATCATGTCCCGGCCAATGATTACTACTCTTAAAATACAATAATTATTTTCAGGAGCCAGCTTGAATTAAATTTCTGTCAGACAAGTACAAGACCGGTGGCTGATGAAGGATGCGATGCATTTTGGGGGCTGAGTCCAGCGCAGGCACATCCATCCTGCAGACGTAGTTTGTTTGTAGTGTTTGTGGCACAGCGTGTTCAACCAGGCCACGAGGATGAGATTATCTCCAATGCTCATTAGGCTGAGGGGACTCAATGCCCAGATTCTGGCTTGAGTGATGGAGGCTGATTCCTTTGAATGTGTGTGACCTGGGCAGAAGCTAGGCATCAGCAGCATGACCAGGACATTTCTGAAAATATGTCTCAGGTTTTAAGTGGCAGCTTGTGGAGGCATGGGTTGCTGGAGCTCCAGGCATCTGGCAAACCTGTTGACTTCTTGGATAAAATTCTGGACATGGCAGACAGACATGAGTCCTAAGAAATCACCATGTGGATTTGTCACCTACATCAAAGCTGCATTCTTTTATATTTTATATTAGAGACTTGTACCGTGTCTGTACTGCTGTACATGCCCAGGACCATTCTTTCTCCTCCTTATTCCTTTCCTCTTCTTTAAAATATTTTTGTGTGTGCGTGTTCATGTATGTGTGTGTTGGGGTACTTGGACATATCTGTGTGCATGTACAAAGAGGCCATAGCTCAATATAAAGTCTCTTCTTTCTCTATCTTTTTTTGAGTTTTGAGACAGGAGTTGTCACTGAATCTGGAGTTCGCTGATTCAGTTAGACTTGCTGGCCAGGCAAGTCCCAAAGACCCTCCCCTTTCTACCTTCTCAAAGCTGAGATAACAGATTCACACTGCCATACCTGGTCTTTAAAAACAAATAACCCAAGGACACTGAGGATCCAAACTCAGTTCCTTGTTTGCAAGGTAAGCACTTTACACAGAACAACCTCTCCATCCCCCATTTCCTCAAATCCCGGCTGGGTGACGGAGCTATGACCTTGAATTCCCTCCTCTCTTGCCTACAGCTCTGCAATAAAGGAACTACAGGAATAACCACTTAAATTTCACCTTAAAGAAAGGCCAGACCGGTGTGTGTTGAATGCAGATTATCTTTCAGAGAAGAACAAGGCTGGTCGATCCAATGGCCCAGCACATTCTGTCTAGATGCTAAGACAGTCATACAGAGCCCTTAGACCCCAGTGGAATACCCCTGGATGTTTCTAGGACATATTTTCCCAGCCCCCTCCCAGTGCTGCCCAAGGTCAAACTGTCTTCTCCTTAACTGCTGGAGTCTTCTTGTCTGTCTCTCTGCTTCTTCTAAAATCTTGTCTCCTTGTTGGCCCTTGTATCCTTCACTTAAGGGACTCCACTTGCTTCTTGCCTTGCACAAAGACCCAAGTGACCTTACTCCTCTAGCTCTAAAGAGCCAGTTCTGATGGAGGCTCCAAGAGACCCTTCCCTAGCCTTCTCTAAGTTTGAACCTCATGCAGCAGGGGCCAGTGTACATCCCCTAGGTACCCAAGCCTTATATGGGTTCTTGCTCTACTCTTTTCTTTTTCTTTCCTGAGACATCGACACGGTTTGGCTTTGAACTCACCAAGTTCTACTCTGCCTCCTAAGTGTGGGGATTAAAGGCCTGTGCCATCACACTCAACTTGCTCTACTCTTTTGTAGTGAACTAGAAAGTAGCCTGTTCCTGCAGGTGTCTGGCAGAATAACACAGCCATTGTCTTAGGGAAGCCCCTCTAAAAGGAACTATCAGTAGCCATAGTCCTTGAGTGACTGAGCATGCAGAAAGAGACCAGAGGGCATGGAAGCAGAAAAGGTCAAGGAGAAGGAATCCATCAGAGGGAGCAGCAGGGCACAGTGGGGAGAAATGCTATGAAGCCCTCCTATGGACAAGCAGCAGGAGAATAGGGCTACCTGCAAGGTTAACTGGGCATGCTGCAGGGATGAAGTTAATAACCAGCCCCAAGGCAGGTTGGTCAGGCCTGCCACAGCAGTGAGGATGGATTCAGGCTCACAGAAGTTGCTGGACCCTGGGCTGGATGGATAGCAAGAGACAAGTGTAACTTCTTAAGAGAGGTAACAGCACGAGGGCTGGACGTGCCAATCACTATGTTCTGTGGAGCGATGCCATGGGTGGGAGCTTAACTTGTGTCATGATAATCTTCATGGTATACACTATACCTTTGTGAACAATCCTAAATTACACTGGGGCCACTGAATAACAGCAGCTCCCAATACTCGTAACATTCTTGTTATCTGTGTGCCAGATCTAGGAGACAGACACACCTTCAGATGCTTTTGAAGTGCCTGAGGGATGCCAGTGGCCTGCATCCCTCCATCTGCATTTGATGTGCTCAACTCCATTCTAAGTTCTGTGCATCTATCCCTCCAAACCTTATGAAGGGAAGCAGGCATCCAGCTAGTTAATGGCAAGTCAGAGATAGTAAACGTGTACACACATGCAACAGTATCTGACTTGAAGTGCCTGGATTTGTACCCAGCACCTGCGCAGGCTCACACTCTTGGACCACCGCTGACTCAGGACAAGGTGGCTCATCTCCTACCTGCTTCCCCCAGTGGGGGCATCTTTAGGCACAACTTTAGGCATCTGGGAGCTGGCTGTTAGATACAGTGGTCATGGTATAGTTTAAGTTTAGGACTTCACAAAGGTAGAGTTTATACCACAGGGATTATTACCATACAAATACAGCTCCCACCCCCTAGCATAGCTCCACATTTTACCAGAATATAGAGATCTACACATAACAGGTATCCAGTAAATAGGACAAAATTATACTGCATTAAATAAAGACAGAGTAGCTAGGTGACTCAGAGAGTAAAAACACTTGCTGTCCAAGCCTGACAACCTGTTCAATCCTGGTAGAAAGAGTAAACTCACTCCTGAAAGTCATTCTCTGGTTTTCACATGCAACCATGCATGTACTTGCTCACACGCCCTCAACAAATTAATTAATTAATTCATTCATCCATTTATTAACAGCATTTATATATTGACTACTCAGTGCCACTCTGCATATGGCTTACATCAGTGCAGATGCCCAAGTCTAGAGATGCCTTCCCAGCAGCCCTAGTCTTGATGGTTCGAGTGGCTCATTCTCTATGTACACTTTTATTTTCACGCATGTGCTCATATATAGCACAGTTGTATATGTATGATGAAGGCATTCACACACAAGACACAAATACAATTAGCACACACATAGCTAACAATACACATGAACATGTGCATATGTACTCAGGTACACACACACACATACACACACACACACACACACACACACGCACACCTTGAACACATAGCCTCACAAGGACATGAGGAGCTTTTTCACACCCATCACCACATATGTGTGGCTTTTCTATATTTAAAATGAGGTTCCAAGCCCCTGCTGCATACCTGAGACCAGGGACTCCCCAGTTTACATGGTAGCAGGCAGGACGCTACCTCGCTCACTCGGAAGATTGCATGGGTCACAGGCGCTCTAAGCTGCCCATTGACCCCTGATAATTCTGGCAGCCTAGCTTAGCCTAACCCAGCCCCAGCCCTACAAGTCACCCCAGAGCCTGGGCTTAGAAGCTGAACTCTGGGTGGCCTGAACACGTGTAGAGGTGCTGGTGATACTCCAGAGCCAGGACTGTCTCAAGGGGTTGATACAGGGTGACCACACATACACCTTAAAACAGAACTTACCGCAGTGCCATTGTTGTCCCGGAAGACATCCTGGTTGAAGTAGTCGAAGAGCTTCTTTTCCAACTGGAGCACGACCTGTGGGGTCAGAGATGCCTTAGTGCCCTGCACAACCCCCACCCTGCAGGCCAGGTGTGGCTGGTGCTGCCCACCCTTAGTCATGAGCCACTTACCTTCCGGTCATTGTCTGACTCCCGAAATATCAACTTTACAACTTCATTGGTATCAGCAGCCCGGACTGTCTGCATTGTGGCCTTTGTGCAGAGTGTCTGCAAAAAAGACAAGGATGCTCAGTCCCAGTCTATCCACCCATTTCCCCAGTTGTCATTACCCAGAGCCCATAATCAATAGTTTCCCAGTGTCACCAATGGGAGGGGAAGGGGATCAGTGTTGATGGACACAGAGGTTTCCCATCCATTTCAGGAGTCTAGCTTGACAGTCCTTGTGAGCTCTTCCTCGGGAGGCCTCCCACCAGACTGACTGTACAAGGTCCTGACTGAGTGTAGCTGGTGGTGCAGCACAGATGGAGTATGCTCATGCTTCCACAGAAAGCAAGGCTTGGTTAGCAGTGCCCATGCTAGGCAGCAAGTTGAACCCTTCAACAGGGCTGTTCCTTGCTGTTGCTGGTTGCCCTGAGCCTCCCTATGCCCTGGGGGAGGGGGGCAGGCTAAGGCTATCAAGCTGTAGTATGGGTCATGGCATGGAGCACTAAGCCTGCAGGTCCAGGGGTGGATGGTCAAAAGGTTAAAAGCATCTCAGGAAACTCTGAAGTCCTGGGCTGTGGACAGGAAACAGGAGATCTGAGGGTGGCATGTGACAAGGACATGACAAGACATGAAGTCTGCAGATGCTCAGCCAGCCTGTTCCACCAAAGGAAGGGTGGTTAAGGAGTGACCACCAACCTTGTTGCATGCTTGGCTGTGCTGCCTTTGGTGGTCCTGGACCAAAAGCAACCAGCCAGAGCAATGCTTGATAATTAAGTTCCTGTCTGTTTGAATTAATCTCAATATATGCGGGAAGGGGTTAATAAAGTCATTCCCCAAAAGCAGAACAAAGTTGGGGATTGCCCTTCCATCCCACCAGCACAGGACACACACACACACACACACAGTGCAGGGGCCTAAAGCTAACAAGGACGGACGATGAAAATAAGACACTTAAACAGATGTCAAGGCAGCACAAGACTCCTAGAGACAATGGCAAAGCACCTATTGGGCAAATGAAAGTTCAAGTAACTTCGCCTTGATGGCGAAGACAAAGGGAGTAGCTACTTTCCTGGTCAACAGGTCAGTTATACAAAATATGTTCAAACAACCTAGTCAAACAGGAAGCAAGAGCCTTGTCACCTGGGCTGGGATTATAGAAAGAGCTAACTGGGGCTACTGACAGTCCACAACTGGGCCATATATAAAAGAAACTTAAAAAACAAACAAACAGAGTTTGTTTAGTTTTAGTTAAAGGGAGACCAGTTTGCTGGAAGTATTTGACCTTTTAAGGTCCCTATATGGCAGGATCCCTTGGGGGTCTATACTGAAAGTATCCCTGAGAACTGCTTAAGCTCAGGACTCTGCAGTCTCTGGGGCCCACTGAGGTATCAAACACCCACTGGGCACAAACCCCTATGTGCTCCTAGGCAGCTATGCCAACATAGCACCCATCCTAAGGATAAGGAATGAAAAGAGCCAGCCCCATGTGTGGCAAAACTCCCAAAACACACTGAAGGCCAGGCTATTGACATTCAGGGCACAGATCAGCTAACCCAGCCAAGCCCCCAAAGTGGCTTTTGGACTCTGTGTCACAAATCAGTCTGGCTGCCTTGGAACTGTGGAGGATTAGGACAAGTACCCAAACAACCAGGAGCATCAAGGCCACCCAGCCCCCTGCATCCCATGGAGGTCCTGGCCCATCCTGATGCTAATGCGCTTAAGTGGCTTAAGCTGCTTTCTATGAATGGGGGAAGGCTCTGGGTGGGGGCAGGCAGAGGGCCATTGTGGCCACTGCAGGACAGTTCAGGAAATTCATAGTTGTGTCTCCTTGAAGGCATCTGTCCTCAACTGTTAAAAACCCTGCTTTACCTCACCAAGCTGGCAGCTCCCAAAGGATCAACATCTGAAGGTCCCCCAGAGCTGTGCAAGGGCCAGCCACCCCGCCCCCTTCTCCCACATCCCTTCCCATGGAACCTCCCCATTCACAGGTTGTAAAGGCTCCATCAGGAATGAGCAGGCAAAGCGGCCTTCTCTTGGCCTTTCAAACCCGGGAAGTCGTGACCACTCATGCAGAAAGCTGCCAGGCCCAGCCTTTCCGGCTCAACCTAAGGAAGGGATTTTACTCTTTTGAAAGGGGAAGAAATACCCCAAATGCTATTTTTAAAAAGCCATCTAAGATCTATTTTTATCACCAATGGCTGCATCACATGGCAATAGAAGAGGTGGCTTAGTTCTCAAAGGATTGTTTTGTCTCCTGGAATATGCTAGAATCACCCATGTGCCAAGGATGTTCACCTGCCATTTCTGGTTTCTTCTTGCTTAGACAGGTACCAAAGCATGATGCCTAGTCTGGCGTCCCCAAGTCCGGGATACTGATGACAGCAGCAGACAGCTGTTTTCTGTGCTATCAAACCACACGACTTTTACAGCTCATTAGATCTGCACAAAGCTCCCCAGTAATCAGATGCCCTCATGTGCATGCAGGCATTGGTCAGCTCATCCTAGGGACTCAGTCTGTTCATTTTCCTCCACTCAGCTGTCACCAACACTCCTCACAGAGATCAAAACTCTATTAAGGGCAAACAGCCTGTTGGTCTTAACAGCAGACCAAATCTTTTAGATGTAATGTTAGTCTGTTTAGAAAAAGCAAAAATTACCCGTGCTTTCTTTTAAAAATTCTGACATCTATTATCTATCTATCTATCTATCTATCTATCTATCTATCTATCTATCTATCTATCTATCTATCCATCCATCCATCCATCCATCCATCCATCCATCCATCCATCCATCCATCCATCCATCCATCTATCTAGTGATGGGGTCTCTCTATTACATAGCTCTCTGGCTGTCCTGGATACTGATGTATAGACCAGGCGTGGCCTTGAACTCAGAGAACTGCCTGCTTCTGCTTCCCTCTGCAAAAACAAACAAACAACAAAAAACTTTTTAAAATGACATTTATCAACTTGTGTGTGTACACATGTGAGTAGGTATGTGTGTGTCGCTGCATGCATGTGGAGACCAAAGAACAGCTTTTGGGAGTCAGTTTTCTTTCTCTACCCTCTGTGTCTCTGAGATGGAGCTCAGGTCATCAGCCACAGTGGCCAAGCACCCTTTCCCACTGAGCCATTTCACTGGTCCTTACCTGTGCTTTTTGACACACAGGTATACCTGGGGCTAGACAGCCTCAGCAGGCCTCCACCCTCAGAATAATCAGATTCCAGCCCAAACAAGGCCCTTCTCACACTTCTTCCTTACAGGGCAGGGAAGGGTACAGCTATCTCACAAGGAGGTGACTTCTCAGGCCCAGGACAACCTTCCTATGGCTTCTAGACACTTTAGAGTCTCCTTTTGTAGCCTGGGGAGGTTTTAAGCATGCTTGCAATTTTGGTAGATAATCTTGAAAATGGTGGTTGAGGCACATTGTGAACACATAACACATAAAGAAATTTTTTAAACTTTCTATTAGCAACGGAATCCAAGCAAGGTAGCTTTAAGCTCTGTGTGAGTGCATCCTACTGGGCTGTCCTCTAGCCGTTCCCTAGCTGCTAAACTGCAGAACACAAATCAAGCCACATTGCAGTTTCTCTGCAGTATCTAACATACGTGCCTCCAAAACCAACAGAATTCTTTACAAAGCATATTGGTGCATACTGTCAGCAGCTAAGAGAATTCAGCGTTCATCTTGAACTGCCTTCACTGGATATGTTCCTCTCTGTATCTTGCCATGGCAAATGGTGAGCTCCCCAGGCTGGGTTTGGAAAGGCTCACATAGCCCTGGGCTAGGCAGACAGAGACTCCTGGGTCAAGTTTCAGCACCATACTCTATTAGTCTCTGGTGCTAGGGCTGGAGTAGGCACTGCAGCGCTGTGTCCACTGATCATCTGGACATGCTGCATAAGCCTCCTTGCCATACTGTGGAGTTTTTCAGGAAGCCAGGTGGTCCCTGCACCTTAAAACTGACTGGGTATTAGGCAGGTAACTAATGAGCTTCTTGGAGAATTAAGAGCCAGTTAGAGAAAAGCAGATAGGGGGATTGAGGGAGGACCCCAGCCTGAACAAAGGTAGGCCAGGGCTCTACAGGAGTCTGAGTACAAAGACAGGAGCCTCAGGAGCCTTTGCAAATCAGGGAGAGTCACAAGGGAGCCCTGTCTGTAGACTGAGACAGTGGGACTAAGGTAAGGGAACAGTAATGAGGGAAGGGTGGTGGGCATGGCAGAGAGCTAGCAGGAAAGCAGCTGCGCCAGGACTGAACTGAGAGGTGATGGGTACAATCAGGGGATGGAGCACGGGCGTGGGGCCTATTCCCCACTGCTTATGGGAGGCCAGAATAGAAACAGGGGTGTTCACAGCAGCTAGGACACAGGGGCCTTCTCACTCCTCAGAGGAAGAGAAAATTCAAAGGTGCCTCCATCTTGCCTATTTTGTTCACCAAGGAGGTACACAGTAAGTGCATTTATATTAAAGCCACTCCTGATGGACCTTGGGCAGCATGACTTTTGTCACTGCCTCATGCCTTAGGCCTGAGACACTCACCCTCAACTGCATCTCAACCCATCTGCAGCTGGGACTGTGCCCTACTCTGTGGGTGCCCAGCTTGGGGTGCACGATGTGTAGCTCCAGGGATAACTTGGGTTTCTGGCTTAAGGGTACACCTCCAAGGCAGGAGTAGTTAATATTACATTGTGTTAGATCCTGCTGAAAGTCTCCCCATGGTGAGGAGCCAGCTCTGGGAGCCCTGGATGTCTACAGGAGCTCCAGGTATCCACCTAGCACCGGAAGTGATAACTAATGCTGTGGAGGAAGACGAGTGGTGGAGCAGGATTTGGTGTCCTGGCTAAAGGCCTCCAGAAACAGCGGGTCCAGGAATACCAATTCCTATACAGTGATGTGCTCTGACCCCGGATTCTTACTTGGTGATAGCTTTATTATTTTTATTTTTTTATTAAAAATTCACATAATATATTCTGACCATGGTTTCCCTCCCCCATTCCTTCTCAGATCCTTTCTGCCTCCCTACCCACCCAATTCTACACACACACACACTCTCTCTCTCTTTCTCTCTCTCTAGAAAACAAACAGGAAAAGTTAAATAGCAAACAAATCAGAATAAACAGTGAAAATAATAAGAAACACAAACACACCCACAAAAAACAAAACCCATAAAAACACACAAAAGACCAATAAGATAAATAATCAAACAAAGCAATATGAGACAAAAACATCTACAAAAACACCGATGAGTTTATTTTGTGTTGGCCATCTACTGCTGGGCACGGGGCTTACCCTGAAGTGTGGTTTATACACCCAGTGAGACTCCATCAGAAAGAACTAATCTTTCCTTTGTAAACAGTTGCCAATTGAAGATAGCTTCTTGGAGCTCGTGTCCACTTCCCCATCTCAGTGCTGGGTCACTGTCCCTCTTGAAACTATGCAGGTCCTGTGCATGCTAACCATTAAAGGTGTTTGTTTGTTTGTTTGTTTTGTTTGTTTGTTTGTTTTGAGACAAGGTCTCTCTATATAGTCCTGGCTGTCCTAGAACTCACTCTGTAGACCAGGCTGGCTCAAACTCAGATTCACCTGCCTCTGCCTCTGGAGTGGTGAGATTTAAAGTGTGTGCCACCACAGTCCACCGTGGCTGTACGATGTTTGTTTGTTACTCAGACCAGTATATCTGCTGGTGGCTAGGTGCATAAACTTCTCAGAATGGGTGCCTATCCCTTGGTGGCATCCAAGGTTCCTTGGCATCTCTGAGAGGGATGAGACATCCCTGGACTGATCCTGCCGGGGCAGGGGAAGAACTCTTTGAGGGGATAGAGGTCCTAGTCCTCAGCTAGGGCTTAAGCCAACCAATTACAGGCTGGTCAACATGGATACCTGCAGCCCCCCTGACTATGTGTGTGTGGGGGGGAGGGGGGAAGTGCAGCCAGCATGAGCTTGTCACTGGGCTTGCTTGCCAGGGTACAACATCTCTCAGAATTTGTCCCAGCGGAGACATAGACAGATTGGTGGACAGCTCTGGACCTTGCAAAGCCACCAGGCACTCCATTGTCCAGCATAGGACTGTGCTCTGGGAGGGGTTGACGCCTCCATTGTCTAAGGTAGCCTGTCACTCACCAGTAGCTGCACAAAGCTTTGGGGGCAAGGTTTAATCCTGACTTTAGTCAGCAGATGAAAACCAGAGACCAGATGTCCTCTGGCTGTTTAAAAACCCACAGCCTCCTGGCCTTGCCTTTTTTTTTTTTTTTTTTTGCTTTTGCTTTCCTTTCCTTCCAGGGGGCTTGTGGGGTTGGGGGTCAAGAGTTAATCACAAAGCAGTGCCCCCAACCCCAAATATCATGGGCAGCAAGAGAGCCATTCTGAGGCAGGATTGGAGTTAAACCACCCTGAGAGGATTAGGCACCCCTCCCACCCCAAGTAGACCCGAAGGGAACCATGCCTATAACTCCATTTGCAGCACCCAGGAGACCAGGTGCTTCACTGCATATACTTCATGAGCATAACCAAAGCAAAACCAAAGATTCCAGGCTTCCTTGCTGCAAATACTGGCTGCTCTGCCAAACCAGCAAAGCTGCCAAGCGAAGGGTACAAAGTCCTGGCCAGGCTGCTTCTTAGATTTGAGGGCCACACAGGGAACAAACAACTCCTCAGAGGTAAAAACAACTGAAAACTGAGATGTCAAAGCAAGTCTATGCCTTGAAGCTGTGACATGCCCTGGTCTCTTACCTCACAGGACCCTGTCGATAATTCCTGAGGCAGCATCCCCAGCCTGCCTGGGATTCAGGACCTGGTCTCCATATCTTGGATGGAGCAGCGCAGGCAGGGCAGCTGCAACTCCACCTTTGTGAAACCCATCTAGACACTTGGGTGACCAAGACCTACAGCTTCTCCTGAGTAAGCCTTGCTTGGCACTTTTGCTCTATCTCCTATGGCACAGTCACAGTCTGTGCCACTAAAACCAGGCAGCTCTAGTTCCCACAGTGGTGGGGACAACCATCTGTTGGCAACCTCAGGCTAGCTTCCTGCAATCCTCATCCAAGATACTCTGGAATGGTCAAACCAAATTCCAGAGGCTTCTCCATAGACGCGTCAGACAGTAGGATAGCTGGTTCTGTGTTGTAACTAGAAGTCTGTCTGCACACACAGAGCAGCTAGTGGTCTCCTGCTCCTGAAAATGGTGCTTGACTCATAGGCATGTGGACTGCCTGGCACTCATAGGCTTTGCATGTGCTTATGAATGATGAGAGAAAGAAGGAAAGTAGGGTTGCTGGGAGGAAGGCACCGAGCTCAGGCTGGACCCACTCAGTATAGTGTGGGTGCTTGCTCCTCACATGGGTCTGCCTTTGCTTACTGCAGGCAACAGCTGGTGGGTGGGCTTCGAGATACATCTTACCAATTTTTCATGCCCATCCTCTAAACATGACCCTGTTCCTGAGCCTTTATTCCTCTGACAACTTCACGCAAGAAAACATGCAGACCCTCTGATAGCGTGAAATCAGGAACAAAGGCCTGGGGACAAAGGGGTGAGGGGTGGTTGTGGCTGTGGCTGGCCAAATTTCAGCCACACACAGATGTTTCTAGGAATGTCTGAAAGCCAATGCTTTCAAAAGAAATGAGCCTTAAAACAGCATCTTCTGCAGTGAGGAGGAAGGCCAGTCCCAGCAGCATGCTATCGGATTCCGTCTGGACCAGACCAACATTACAAGTTTTAGTGATGAGCTGTACTGGGCCCTCACATCCGTGTGAACTGTGTGTCTCACACCACAGTCTGTTCTCTATTTCCTAGATAAATTTTGCTTCACAGCACTACAGTTCACTGACATTTGACCCACAATCTCTAAGACTTCCAACAACAGTGGTGACTAACGACAGGGAAACCATGAACCATGTAGAAACTCTGGGTTCCAGGCAACAATTAAATCACATTTAGCTACCGAGGGGTGGCATTCCAGATTGGGGGGGGGGGGCAGGGAGTGAAGTTGGACCAGCTGTGCTGCCTACTGCCTCCCACTGTACTACAAATGGGGCAGCAACTCTGAGGAAAGTTAGAGCTCCTAGGCAAAGTGATCCAGTCCCATGGTGCTGGCATAGAGCAGGCTGGAAGACACAGGGACACCGAACTGCTTGTGTGAGGCTCCCCTGACTCTGCCCACACATGCTGTCACTCACAAGACCCCCTTCACTATCCATATTCAGTTACAATATGGCATCTATATCCCATCTCATCTGAACTCTAATCAGTCAGTGCCACTGGTGGCTGTGGGGCATGCACAGGTGGGCACATGCAGGTGCTCAGTGCAGCCGACCTGGGAACAAGCTTCCCCATGAAATCTGAACTGTGCTGAGATCACTTGCCTTCCTAGCCTCTGCCTGCTCTGCAGGTGATTGTCAATCTCTCTGGTCACACAGCCTCTGCACAGGGGGCCCACAGGGTCAGAAGGCACAGCTGGCAGGGGCACAGGTCACTAACAATGAAGGCTCTGCTTTCACTGTGGGTGACTTGTAGGTATAATGGGCTTGGAAGTATCCTGAACGAGGACACTTCTTTTTGGTTTAAACAACTGAAGCCCATATGATGGGCCTGGACCACTCTAGGCAGCCAGCCAGAGGGTAGTTGGTGTATGGCAAGAACCTGCTTGTGCCAAAGAGGCCCAGCACCTTGTATGTAGGTGTAGCCAGAACCTTGACAAGGGCATGTGAGCCTATGACACACTCCACACAGGAATGGTGGTCACACACAGCGCAGAAGATACCTATCCTGGTTCAATCTTCTTCCCATCTCAGGCTTTTAGTTCAATTCCAGTCAGGAAAATTTACAGAAGTAAAGCTCACAAGCAACTCTCGCACAGCAGAGTTGACGGTAGGACAGAAAGGGGCTGACAGCAGCCAGCTCCCAGCCAGCTCCCAGCCAGCTCCCAGCCAGCTCCCAGCCAGCCTGAGGCTCTCCTGAAGGAGGGAAGGACTCCTTCAAGTGTTCCTAGACGTGCTGACAGTTCCACACAATGTCCCTTGAAACAAATCAAAGGCCAGTCCTTACCACTAAGCTCACATCCTGATGTCTCTGAAATGCAGAACTGACCCAGAGAATAACCACTGTGTATGTTAAAGATAGTTCTCTTAGAATACTGAGCATTAATATAAATTCAGATTCTACTACATAATATGCTCTTAAATTAACAGAACATTTTCCTTGGGAATATTTCCTTGGCGATATTAACCCAAAAGATCCCCCACTGTTGCTGCCGATGCAGGTGCTTAGACACCGTAAGCCCCCGAGCCAGGGATCTCAGATCCAGAACACCCCTGTCTCACCAATAAAACAGTGGATGAAGCTCTAGGTTTAGATGCAGGCCACTGTGAAACAGTCACCAGGGATTTAAATGTTAACTTGTGATAGTCCTCACAGTCTGCCACAGTCCTGGGCTAGCCACCTGAACTAAAAAGCACAAACAAGTATTGTCTAACCATTCCTTGACAGTTGTGTCTATGGACATTGTTTCAAATCTTATCATAGAGCAGAAAATAAGGGTTATTGACGAGTTGTTCAACTGATAGCTCCAAGATGAAAACAGGTGATTTTAAAGCTTGCATTTATCACATGAAGATAATATCCTGACAAATTCTCTGACATGAACTGCATCCCAACTGGAAGTCAGCATACATATAAGAGATGCTCATCTTGACTGCTGCTTTATGCCCACTGTGGCAGAGAACAGGGTTTTAATCCATAGGACACCACATGGAAAAGACACTGCCACCCTTACAGAAGCAAAAGCTACCACAGAGCTGGCAAGGATAAATCTACACCAGGTCTAATTGTGTCTGATAAATACTTGTGACTAAATGGCACATACAGACAGTACTGAATTCACTCTGCCAACCTTTTTTTTTTTTTTTTTTTAATTCGAGACAGGGTTTCTCTGTGTAGCCCTGGCTGTCCTGGAACTCACTCTGTAGACCATGCTGGCCTCGAACTCAGAAATCCACCTGCCTCTGCCTCCCGAGTGCTGGGATTAAAGGCGTGCGCCACCACTGCCTTTCTTATCTTGGACACACACACACACAACTTCTCGATGTTAACTCTGCCCATCCCCATTTCCTTTGAAGTAGAGGTAGGAGTCAGTTGGGTGCCTTGTCCCATAGGGAAGCTGTTCTGTGGCCAGATCTGCACCCCAGCATTAGTCCCTGCTGTAGTTGTGGGCAGCTCAGGCCCATAAGGCCATATCTATAGCCTCTCAGGTGTCTAGTAAAGCATAGCACATAAAGAACTCTCACTGACCCCATAGTTCTCAAGTAGTTCAAGTGTGCTTCACTGAGTGGGGAGGCAAAGCAGCAGACAGCCTCCCTTAGGATAGGGAGTGGCCTGGTGGCTATAGGACTGTGGGCAGCTGGTCAGTCCACTCTCAGTGAGGCCAGCAGTTTAGACTGACTCAACAAAACCAGGGACAGGATTTTATAAGAGTTCCTGAGCTTTTTGGAAGAGGGGTCTACCTGACACAGGAGGCCTACTGTAGGTCACAGGGCCGGGCAAAAGGCCCGCTGTGTAAAGTTTACTGCACAGAAGTGAATCAGCCATGGATGCTGTTTGGGGAGCTATCAGTACCCACAGAGGCCCATCTGCTGTCCTTCTCCTTGCTGAACAATGGCAACTGCTCATCCAAAACAAGTATCATAAACACCCTGTCATCTCTCCCCCAAAACGGCTTGCCTTGCCTTGCTGATGCTTAGAGTTCAGGTTATTAGTGGCACTAATAAGCCTGAGTGACTTGTTCACCCCACCCAGGTAGGATAGGACCTACCTTTGTAGGAGTATAGGCACACGCTGAGGCTCACACAATTTGTGTGAGTGCCCACAGCCCAGAAGTATTTCACAAGATTGTGTTGCCCCTGTGGGTCATGCTCTGTCTTGGCTGGGGCTAGGCCTGCAGCAGGCCTCCTTCCAGATGGCCCCAGGCTCACAAGGCTGGGAAAGATAGAGAGAAAGCAGAGCACAGAGTCCCCACAGGCCTTTAGAGCTGGAGCAGGCCAGGAGTATGCAGCCAGACAATTTCTTGACAATTTCTAGCTCCTCTAATAGAATCTTGGGATAGTAAAACAGTAGAATCACTAGCTAATTAAAGTATTCAAATTGATCTTCATAGAAGTAAATACTCTGAATACAAATCTAAACTCATTATAATTTACTGCAATACAGCTGATGTTGCCAGCCTTATTCAGAAATGGTCCAACCCCAGGTCTCCTTCTGAAGTCATTAAACATCTATCTAACAATTTTAATTAGGAGTTCTGTTGCCACCATTATTTTTCAAAGCCCTCAAGTTGGGTGGTACTTTGTGTGTACCTTCTTTGAGGCCCCAGGCTTCCTGTCACCTAAGTGCTCAGTCTACTGCAGGCAAAGAGGAATAAAATGTCCACTTGGACTTGAGGGAGCCCTGGCTAGAGAGGAAGAAGGGCTGCCACTATGACTCGCTGCAGGGGACTAACTTGAGTGTACAAAGCAGTACAGGACCTGGTGAGGGCCATGGTACAGATCTGCCTGTCCTCTTGACTTCGGATAAACTCTAAGGGCTGCTAACCAGGTAAAGTAGGTCCTGAAGGGCCTGTGGAAACTCTACTGGGCTCTACCACAGCAGTGCTCACTTCACATGAAGCCCAGGCTTTAATGACCACTGACCACTATAATACAGGCAAAGCTCCACATCACAAAGGGCTGCCAAGGCTTGTGAGGATAAGAGCAAGGCCAACCACTGAAACTGCTGGAGAACAGGACTTAATTTTGGCCAATTTACATAGCTACATACACAGCAGGATGGACATGGTTGCCATAGCCAATAGCCCTTTCCCTTTTGCTATGGTCTAGAACATGCCCACAGAACTTATGGGCTGTGCACAGAGCATCTAACAAGGACCCACTGACCACAGGTAGTCAACACTTCATCTGGATCCCACATAAAAACAGTCTACTGGCAAGGGCAAGAGTGTCTGGGACTGCCAGATGGGGTCCTGTAGAGTCATCAAAAGTAATAATCAGGTGTACCACTTCCTCCCTGGCTGACACTACAAGAGCTCCTGAATACCAGCAGTGCCTGGAGATCAGACAGGCTGAGTTAGCTTGCTGCAATGGTCTTCGTCACACTGTGGATGTGACACTGAGGAATCTTTGAAGTGCTCTTCATATTTGGCACAGCCAATACTGCAGCTACCTCAGTGCTACTCTGCACTGTGTCTCAGGAGTTCTTCTGGAAGGCATCTTGCTGAGACTGTGGTGCCTTCACTGGGCCCTGCTCCAAAGCAGGCACAGCTGGCACCTAAGCATGTAGTTGTCAGCAACTGGCAACTGGATTTTGAAAAAGACAACCAGCTTCCAAAAATGCATCTATCATCACCACTGATGGGGAGGTGATGGACAGCAGGTGTGGTGAGCCCAGACCATGCAGAGACAGGCGCGGCTGGCACCACTGGCACTTTGCGTCACCACGGCCAGCTGAACAACCCAGCTGCCAGTTGCCACTGTGCAAGGCATAAAACATACCCTCCAAGCAATCCCAGCAGCAGGACTGTGCTGGAGGCTGCATTATTAATTAGAGTAATGGTGCATGGTCCTGTTGCACGGCAGGATAATCGTGTTTAATTTGTGTATGTTTTAATTATGGCTTAAGCGGTGCCAAATTTGATCATAGTATCATCTTTTCAGTTCTGCTCTGCAAGCATGTTTGCATTAATTTGCATCTGAAACATAAGAAGCTGCTCTTCCCGGGGCAGGGCCTGCACACAGAGCCCCTTTCACAGGCCTCCCAGCACAGCCCCACACTCCTCCCTCACTGCAAGTGACAAGCAGGTCTCTACTGTGCTCCAAGAGCTTTCAGAGCCTAGAGGCTGGTCTCTTCCTAGAGGCACCCTAGAGCCTGAGCCCGCCTTCCCTCTGGGATGAACAATGGCTGCATTTAATGCGTTTAATTTACTGAGATTGGGCTTAGCTCATTGGCCTTTCATTGTTTTGGAGATGGATTTAATTAACCTCTGGTGAATCTTGCCAGCCAGTGTGATGGCGTGAGACCCCAAGGGGCAGGGCTATCAAATGGGCTCTATTCCCTGAAACACTGGGATCTCCTCGCCTGTCCAGGATGACAAAAGCATTGGGTGGGGACCCAGTGACCTAAGAAAACAAAGCAAAGAGTCTAGGCTGTGCCAGACACTAAAAATCAACCTCCACTTTCACTTTGGGAGGGAAGCCACCAGTGGATGACATACCAGTGTGTTGGGTATCTCAGGCACCAGCTACCCACAGGCCTGGGACAGCTTTCCCAGAGGACACCTTTCTACAGGGCATCCTGTGTTCTGAGCAGCACACCTTTCTCCTGTGACTGCGTCTGTCTGTGACTATTCTGATTTCTTACTCTTCCCATTTTATTTACTCTTGTCTTTCAGAAATGTAAGAGTCACTTGGAGGTGACCTGGCAGAAACAAGGGTACAAAAATTCCTGAGAGGACTTGGGCCTCTTAGGTATGCATATTGAGGCATCTGAGGCCCCTCCATGAAGGAGAAGTGAGAAGAGGGAAGGACCAGCACTCTGAGTGGCCATGTCTATGGTCAGGGGTTTCAGTCAAAGGCCTACAGAAGCCACCATAGACTGTGCTCCAGCAAGCATGGTCTGGGTGGGCTGCATGATTCCTGTGGGTCCTCAGGTGGTCCTAGGTAGGGTGGAGGTAGAAGAGGCCATGTAGTAGAGCGAGACAGTAGACAGAACAGTGGACCTGGGAAGTGTGGTGGGACAGGCCTCTCAAGGCAGGTAGTGGGACCATGTGCCACAGAATTTTCATACTGGGCTGGTAATAAGGATACATGGTCTTTAATCCCAGAGCTGAATGGGCTTTGTCTTACTAAATGAGCTTAAATTTTTTCCACATTTTTTATTGTTTGCTCACTTACATAATAAAGTATATTCAAAATGTAATAGTATGCTTTATTGGCTGAATGAAAAGCAGGTATCCATAAGCTTTAAAGAGTTTCAAAACCCCTCCAGAATTAATATGTAGATCTAAGATATATTCATTTATTTAGTGAGCAAATACTGTGTAAGAACTACTAATTCTCCTCCCACTCCTTTACAAATGCCAGACTAATAGTAGGGAGAAGGAGCTCCAGGCTTCTAAAGTGGGAAGAGATGTCCACCAAGGTCAGTGATTGAGGGAAGAGCCAGTCATCAGGTGGCGTACCATGACAGCAAGTACCCAGTGCCAATGACCTCAATGCCCTGCAGTGGGTGCCTCCCTGAGGAGGAGGCTTCCTTGGGGGTGTTACAGCCACCTAGGCTATCCTGTCCCATCCCAGTGGCTTTGAGAAGGAAACTGGAGAGGGTGCTGTTCACAAAAGTCCAGCAAAACTGTTAATGACTACTCACACCAATGCCAGTCGCCCTCGTGGGAAACACAGGCCAAGGGCATGCATAAAGAAAGCACCCCACAACAGACACATGGCTGCAACGGACTCTCCTCAGGCAAGGCCCAGAGCCCATAGTGAGCACAGCACAGATATCCCTGTTTCTGTGCGTCATCTAATACCTGGAGGTAACTGGCACAAAGACAACAGGTGCTTCAAAGAGACCTGACACTGTGGCCACTTTGCTTGTGGCTGGAGAGATTCCCCTGCACTGTTGGGTCCTCTCCCCATTGCTGGAGACACTGCCTGTTCCTTCTGTGGGAACCTGTACAGCAGATCAGTGCTGCCCCCTGTCTTGAGTAGCATAGTGCCACAGGTGGAGCACTACAAAGACCAGTTGGGTCTCTGGCTGAAGACCTTGCACTGTGGACCTCCCAGAACTGGGTTTCTACAATGAATAAAGATGTTTTCTTCATAGGTGAAGAAGCTGAATCCAAGTGTAACATGATAGCGAAGCCATGAGACATTTCCTCAAATACAAAGGTCCTTGCATCTGTGCTAAAACTTCACACAGACCTGCCACAGGCTAGCCCAGCCGCTTGTCTCTGTAAAGCCTGGGAAAAATGAAACTGGAAATCTGACTCCTTAGCTGCCTGGATGCTCAGGGCCATGCTTCCTGGGAGGGACAGTGCAGTAGTGTCACTGCAGTAGTTCATACCACCTGCTCAGGCATGAGTAGGGACAATGTCCAGGAAGGGGCCAGCAGCAGCTGTCTTCAGTGAGACTTCCACTGAAGTAGGAGCTTCACGTAGGCAACTTAGAGAGAGCCCTCTCTCAGAAGCCATCCTCTCCTTGAAAACTTCTCTCCAAACAGTGCCTTCTATAGAGTCAGAAGACTACAGGTGACTTGAGTCGCTTTGCAGATGCATTAATCTGCCAGCAGGTGTCATAAACCCGCCCTCCCATGAGGCCAGTGCAGCTCAGTCAGAGCTCCAGACATTTCTAACATCCAGCAGATCACCATAAAGGCCAACAGTCCTCTGGCAGACCAGAAGGCAACACTGATTGATGGATTCTGAGAACTCTGACTGCTCACAGAAGTAGCTGGCACCCCTGAAACACAAAACCATCCATTCATATCTTGAGAAAAGTCTTCCCAGCCCCCGTGGCCTGTGCAGCAAGGTGAGATCTTCTGGTGCTTTCTTTAAGTCCTCACAGACTGTTCTCCAGTCCCCATCATGCTCTAACCATAGCAAAGGAGAGGCAGCTGGAAGGCAGCTGTCTCCATGCACCACGCAGGGTGCCTGTTGCAGCCCCACCATCACTTGGCTTTCCAGTCCCCCTGCCTCCAGCTCACCAAAGTAGCCAACACAGCTCTGGCTAGACACTAATAGGAAGCTACGTGGTACAGGGCAGACTGATGATCTCCTGGGCACTTACTAGCTTCATTTTGGTGATAACCAAATATAAAATGCTTTATTTTGATGATAACCAAAGCTGTGCAACTCTGCCCCGGGCGCTATAAGGAGATACAGGGCAGGCAGAGAAGCTAATGGCTCTGGTGAGTTCCTTCCTGGGTTTACACACAGGCCTACTGTATGGAATATCCACATGTCCACTTACCCAGACAGCTTCCCACAGAAACACCCTGAAGGACAGATTTGGAAAGTGACCATTAGCTTTGAGTCTGTCCATACTGACTTTCTCTGTGTGTTCTACCCAGAAGGAAAAGTCTACTGTGAAGAAGTTTCTCTGAACTTTCCCCAACCACAAGCAGCTCTGGGTCTACTGGCATTGGTCTTCTAAGAGTCTTTTATTCCATACTAGCCTCTCTACCTAAGTAGAGATCCTGGAGAGGTAGGGAAACCACTGTGTGCAACAGAACTGCTGGTCTCCAGCAGCAAGCTGGCAACTCAGCTCAGAACTCAGGAACGAGAGAGTGGGGTCTGGGCATCTTCCGGCCTCTGGTTGCTACCTTAATGGAATGGGGGCTTCAGTGAAGAACCTGCCTCCTAGTATACTCTGAACAGCCTTGGGCACAGTGGGAGAGATTTCCACAGGCAGGTCTTATTCTCACTCTTTTCAGGCTCTGACATCAGAATGAGAACAGACACTACAAGCCAGCAGGAGGGTGCAACTGCATAGGCGCCATAGTTGGAGGTGTTCCTTCCTCCTCCATGGCTGGGTTAAGATGCATTGCCATTTCATAGAGACTGAAGTGGTAATCACGGAGCCTGCATGGGTCTGAGCTAGGTCCTCTGCATATATGTTATGGTTGGCTAGCTTGGTGTTCTTGTGAGAATCCTAAGAATGGGAGCAGGGTTTATTCCTGACTCTTTTGCCTATCCTTGCGACCCTTTTCTTCCTACTGGGTTGCCTTGTCCAGCCTTGATAAAAAGCATTTGTGCCTTGTCTTACTGTTATGCCATGTTTGGTTGATATCCCTGGGAGACCTGCTTTGGGGGGGAGGCAGAAAAGGAGTGGATCTGGGGAAGAGGACAGGTGGGGTGGGTGGGAAGGGAAATTGTGGTCAGAATGTAATGTATGAGAGTGAGATTAAAGAAAAAAATGTCCTGCTACCAGGAGCCACTGAACACCCAGGATCCCCCCTTCCTACTACCCACTAAACATCCAGGATCTTCCCTTCCCACTACCCACTGAACAGCCAAGGATAAGAACTGTACCCACTGAATATTCAGAGAAGCCCCCTGAACCCACTGGGCATCTAGAGACCTCTTGTACTACAAAGTTCAAAATGTACCCCATGGGCCTGCCCTGATGAGGTACCCTCAGCTTAATTAAACACTGAAAGATTTTAATGGCACATCACTCATTTCTATCAACCAAAGGGAGACACCTGCTCAGCTCTGTCTTTAAAAAGTAAT
The DNA here is from genome assembly GCA_028551405.1 of Uromys caudimaculatus. Lineage (NCBI taxonomy): Eukaryota > Metazoa > Chordata > Mammalia > Rodentia > Muridae > Uromys > Uromys caudimaculatus. The sequence goes on from CM052703.1 coordinate 58,471,956, forward strand.
TTTCTACTGAGGATGGAAGATTAATGTGTGACAATATTTGAAACAGAGACTACTAATGAGAAGACAGTAATTTGAGGTATTGCATGACTTCATGCTGTTCTTACTGTGGCCCCTGCACATGGATTACCTAGTGTCACCAACTGCGTTAAAGGTCCCGGGCAGAGTGGACATGAAAGGTAAAAGGTGGGAGGGGTCTCACTTTTCTGCACCTCCAGTTTTGCTGCCACAGAGAAGGTGGTACACCCTAATCACACAAGATCCAGGAGAGAAGAGTTGCAAGAAGCCAGGCACCCATTTATCTATCTTAGAGCCAGCACTCATCTGGTGGCAGATATGGATCTCACTACAGAGAAATCTGGCCCTTAAACTAACACCATAGGACTTGCTTCCCTTGGCAGGATACCCTAGCTGTATGGGTTCCTTCCAACCTCAGGCTGCATCACTTGTCTTGGGGCCAAAGTCTGCCAGCTGCAGTCACTCTAGGGACTCCAGGACCCTGGCACCTAGCCTGGAGCTCCCACAGTAGTCAATAGCTTTGGAGTTCCCCAAACTAAGACAGCCTCAATTAATTACATGAATTAGAACAACCAGTTTCCTAGTGTTTGATGAGGACTCAGCAGTGGAAATCACAGTGGGAACCAGCCCAGAACCCAACAATCCCCAGCTCTGCAGGTGCTAGAGTGGCAGGACACAGTGGTTTCCCCAGGCTATTTTCTGTGAGGATCACTGAGCCTGCAGCATACAGGGGTGCCTATTCTTAAGGCTAGTAATGGCTGACTGGCTGAACGGACACCACAGCACCCCCACCACAGCACAAGCACTTCTCCATGAAGATGTTTTACTTAAACAACACTAACATCTATGAGAATGGTGACGTGGAAGTGGCCTAAACAGATTGCTTTTCTTTGCCACTGTTTGCTCTGCCTCAAGGAAACTCAATGCCCAAGCTGAGGAAGAAACCCATGCTTACCTACCTCTACAACAGACTTGGAATCCAGGCGGAAGTTGAAATCACCGAAGACAAAGTACGAAACTTTTTCAAATCGCTGGTCGATGATTCTGGGAAGAGAAATGAAGACAGTGGTCACTGGTGCTGCAATGCTGACCAGCCCAACCCGGTCTGGGCCAGCTACTCCACCACATTCTCAAATGCTTCCTGTTGCAAAGAAACTATGATTGTTTCTTGTATTCCAAAACCTAGCCCACTGCAACCAAACAGCAGTCAACTGTTCTTGGCTGGCCAAGAGGATGTGGAAATCAGCAGTACAAACAGAACTAGACACAGTGAGAACAGCACTCAGAAGAAGCAGGATTATGGTGGAGAGCTTGTCCTAGGAAACACGTATGCTATGTCTGCATGTGGGACCCTATGGCCACAGCAGGACTCTGCCTCAGTTACCCACAGTTGCCCTCCTTATATATCATGAGCTCTCTTAACGCTGCAGTGGCTATATCCTACCCCGATGCCTCCAAGTCACACACAGTGGGGAATCCCTGGATAGTACACTGGCTAGCCCATGCTGCTTTGCTGAAAAACTTCTCCAGATTCTCTACCAATCACAATCACTTTATGGGGAATTTTTCCCACTGATATATCCAAGCACACAAGCATCTGGCAGAGGGATACATCGCAGCTTCCCTTACAGAGGAGCTCAGCTTTCCCAACTGCCATAGTTGGTGGCAGCTAATCAACAACTCTCCTGCTTCTGAGGTAGGGCAAGTTGTCCTGATTTCTGATTTGAAAGTGAAATGAAGACTACATATAGCCCAGAATTCACTGAGCAGACATCAGTAGAACAAAAGCGTGAGTTCTGTCTACAGGCAGAGGACATCCAGTAGTTACTGCAGAATTCACTGGCCACCCCAGCCTTAGCCATGTTACCTGCTGTGACAAAGTCCAAGGTAGAACAAGGGACAGGTTCATGTTTAAAATAAAATAAAATGGGCTGGGGAGATGGCTCACTGGGTAAAAGGGTACTCTATAAGCATGAAGACCTGAGTTTGAATCCCCAGTATCTACTTAAAAAGCTACTGTGGCTGTGTGTGCTTACAACCCCAGCACTTAGGTTGAGATGAGGAGGTAAAGACAGGCAGACCCTGAACGCTTGCTCCCTGCCCGGCCAGCCGAGCCTCAACTGCTAAATTCCAGTTCAGTGAATGAGTTTGTCTCAAGGTAGAGAGTCACAGAGGAAGACATGCCACACACACCTTGTTGTGCCTCCCACGCGTGTGCTCACAGTCATCCATGTACCACACAAATACATGACACACATGTGAAGCAGAAAAAGGGAAATGGAGAGAAGAGGGGAGAAAGAGGAGGAAGAGGAGGAAAGAGAAAAGAGGGAGGAGGAGAACAGCAGGGAGGGGAGGGGAGACTTGGTTACTAGGCAGCAGTCAGACAGACCTTCTCAATCATGTTAACTCAGGTATCCAGTGGCTACCAGGAAGCCCAGTGTGTCCTGCTGTAGCCTGGTTATTGCTACTCTGTTATAGCTGAGTTATTGTCAGCATGAGTACCAACAGGGGGTATAGCCCTGGGGAAAGGGGTTCCTAGAGCCGAACTCAAGAAGCAAGGGGTACTACAGGCCAGGAACCCTGGAGAGTAGCAGTTAAAGAAGTCCTTGTCCATTAGGAAGGCCCATCTGCAATGTGAAACGCTTGTGGCTTGCCGTTCACTGGTTTGCAGTGAGAGTATGAAGGGCGTCCAAACCCTGGGATGGCAGAATGAAGCCGCTGGGAGGAAGCCAGGTGCCTGTGAGGAAGGCGAGTGCTATGCAACCAGGGCTTCTGAGGGGTGGAGAACGAGGGCCCAGGCTGGAAGTCTTCTCTCCTGGAACTGGACTCTGATCCTTTGTTTTCACTCCTGTGGGCCCTGTGCTTGGCCATCACTGTGGGTTTCCTCCTGAGGCCTGTTGCTGCTCCTTCAGACGCACTCATGCTCTTCCCAGTGCTGTGTGGCACAGTCTGCAAGGTACAGTCTCTGTTCTAACTTTCCTATGAGGCAGACTGGTCTGTCATTAAATATTCCGCCCACTTCCTACCAAGGTTACCTTACATCACCCGATATAGGTCAGCATAGGCTTTGAGATACCTACTGTTTTCTGTAGATTTTAAAATAAACATCTACTCCTATACACCTTTGATTCACATGACTTTTTATAAAGAGCTACTGGTAGTTGACAGCTCAATCAGTTTCCAACATCTTGATTTCATTTTTGGAGTCCTAGACTATCCTTCCTTACTGTGGCTAGTATGCCCTTGTCTTGGGGGACAGGGGGAGAGAGCTGGGCAGACACTTGAGACAGACGGCTTGGGGCCAGGCACAGCTGTGAGATTCCCATGGCTTGGACATAGTGGATTTTTTGAAGACATGCCTGGGCCTCTCCTCCCAAGCAGTTGGTCAGAGGCCCCCAATGGGGACAGAGTTAGGCAGTTAAGTTGGCATCCAAGTTCCATATCAGGATCAGCTCTATTTCTCACGGCATGTTCCACAGACCAGATACTAGTCAGACCTCTATGTTCACAGGCTGGTTCAGCACAGTGAGAGCTGGAGAATCCTAAAGAACACGGGGGAGGGAACATGCAATGGTGGGGGCAGAGCTGGGAGTTACTAGCAGCTCTGATGCCCACAGTGCTGTGCCCATGGCACTGTGCCATATATGAACACCTCACCCTGCTTCTTCTCATAAAAGACAAAGCAAAGCAGAGTGAACCTCTAGCCTGTGCTAGCTGCAAGAGTGAACACTATCACATTTGGACAGAAACACTTTATATGTCTAAACATCTATAATTTTATCTTGTAATTCAGAAGATCTACCATGAGAAAGCACAAGGACAGTGAACAGGCTCTGGGGTGCTGGTGCTCGCTGTACGAGCTTGGAGACCCGAGTTTCATCCTTGGGACTCACACAAATGCAAGAGAACATTGACTCTGTTATGCTGGGGCCCCAGCTCGTCCCTGCACAAAATAGAAAACCTCATCTCCCTCGTTTCCCCAACCCCACCCACACAGAGAAAACTCCTTACCCACTGGGAGAAAACTCTGGGCTGACATGTCATCGTACCTCATCTCCTCATTTCCGGCAACCCGCCCGAGAGCGCCCATCCAGTTTTCGAGCATGTGTAGACACAATCCCAGCTCCTGGCTGGCACATCATCACCCTTCACCTAAGTTCTGTAAACCCCCCTTGCTTTAGCCTGGATGCATGATTTCACTGATCTCCACCTCTGAGATCAGTGAACCCATCCAAGAGCTGCATCCTAATAAACTGTCTGTATCTACTTTTAATCTTGTCTAATCTGTCCTATATCTGCATCACCAAGGGACAAAAATGCCCATCAGGGGAGAGATGGCTCAGTGGTTAAGAGTACTGACTGGCCAGGCAGTGGTGGCGCACGCCTTTAATCCCAGCACTTGGGAGGCAGAGGCAGGTGGATTTCTGAGTTTGAGGCCAGCCTGGTCTACAGAGTGAGTTCCAGGACAGCCAGGGCTACACAGAGAAACCCTGTCTCGAAAAACCAAAAAAACCCAACCAACCAACCAACCAACCAACCAAACAAACAAACAAAGAGTACTGACTGTTCTTCCAGAGGTCCTGAGTTCAATCCCAGCAACCACATAGTGGCTCACAACCATCTGTAATGGGATCTGATGCCCTCTTCTGGTGTGTCTGAAGACAATTACAGTATTTTCATACACATAAAATAAATATAATCTTTAAAAAAAAAAAAAGCTTATCGGACTCCATGTCCTCCACATGCTCCCCACAGAACACTCATGTGCCTCAGGAAAACCAACACTGAAAAAATGAAAACTTTTAGGTTAACGAAGTCCACTAGTGCTTTTTCTGTTGCTGTTTGATTCAGCTTTGGGCAGACTTGCCATAAAGTCCAGCTTGGCCTAGAACATCTGCCTCTGCCTCCAGGGTGCAGGAATTACAGTTTTTCCTTAACTAATTCATTCATATTCTCATATTCTTTCTCTCTCTCTCTCTCTCTCTCTCTCTCTCTCTCTCTCTCTCTCTCTCTCTCTCTCTCTCTCTCTCTCTCTCCTGTTTTTCTCTGTGAGCCTGGAACTCACTCTGTAGACCAGGCTGGCCTTGAACTCACCGAGATTTCACCTGCCTTTGCCTCCTGAGTGCTGGGAATAAAAGTGTGTGCCACCACCACCTGGCTACTTACACTTCTCTTAATGAAAGTGAATATTACAGTTGATCTAAATGTTTTGTGTATGCCTACAGAAATGACATATACACTTCAGAAGCTATGACCCACTCAGACATGTGCTATAAACATATGTCAGAGACATATCACTGGTGTGTTATGTGCACAGGTTGCAGACATGTACATCCAACTTCATGGCAAGCATCCATCTTTAGAGAGAGGGATGGCTTTGAAAGACTCATGGGCAAAGCACGGGGGACAGCTAATTTGTGTTCATCAGCACTGATTTCTTGAGCCAAATACCTTTGCACTACGTCTTCACTCTCAAGGGTTCTGTCTCTTCTAGGATGGTGTATGTGAACCACCTCAAGCTCTGAGCTGAAAAGGGGCATTTTGGCTTTTCCTGTAGTCAGAAACCACTCAGCAGGCATTCAAAGCTGCCCAGAGGCTATGCTGAGGCCCCTTGGGAGGCCAATGGCACCCACAGACCAAAGAGTGTGGAACAGGCCAAAGCTGAGCCCAGTGTAAGATCATCATGGGAGAAGAGACTTTACAGGACACTAAGGCGTGTCTATGTGGACAAGTGAATCCATAGGCTCATGTGTGGAATAGTAGGAGCCAGGGTTTTCTTGGGTCTCATCAACTAGTGTGAGCATCAAACACAACAGAATGTGCTAAGTTTTGATGTGATGAAAGCAAAGGTCTAGGAAGCAGCATGGAGGCGTGGTCTTAGAAACAGCCAACCAGGCTGGGTTTAACCACACTTTTAATCCCAGAACTCAGGAGGCACAAGCAGGTGGATCTCTGTGAGTTTGAGGTCAGCCTGGTCTACAGAGTTAGATCTAGGACAGCCAGGGTCACACAAAGAAACCCTATCTCAAAAATACAAAACAAAACAAAAAACAAACAAAAACAAAATAAGACAAACAAATAAAAAGGAAGAGAAAAGGAAAGAAAATAAGCTATCCAACTATAGAAGCACATACATACTTGGCTAATCAAAAGGCAGAATCCACATTAAGGTAAATTATTTTAAAAGCCCTATTTCAGATTTAGACTGAGTGTATTAACTTTAGATTCCTGTGTGTGCAGTGAGAGAAGGCTGCATTTGGGACTATTCCTCAAGGAGAGGTGCTGATGGGTCCTGGCTGGGCCCCATGCTGGGCCTGTGATGACCCAGGAAGGCAATTTCACTGGCATGTCTTGATTCCTGTAAGACTATCATTAAAAACCTAAACTTTATCATGCTTTCCTGCCCTGCTCTTTTGATATAATAGCCCAAGCCAATTAATAACAACACCCATCTCTGAAGGTCGCACAGAAGCAGCAAGATAAAGGGGCTGTCACAGCCGAGGCAATCGCCTGAGTGCCAGGCCGGCGGCCCTCACTGCACTCACTTTTAATTTCTACATAGTGCCATTTGGACCAGAAAAAAAAAGAGTTGTTTTAAAATTAATTACCTTGTCAGTAGCTATTATGATTAAAAAGTAGGTCCACATCAATATCATGTACCTTATTCAGAAAGAGAATTACAAGAAGAGCCATAAAAATCAATTTTTTAGGCCTGGAAATGGTGTCCTTGTTTGACAGGTGATTCCAGGATATGACAGCCCCACCAAGGGAAGGGTGTCTTTCCTTTATCTGGCCAGGGGCCTTGTTCCCCATCTGAAGACATCACCTCCCATAATGCAGTGGGCTTCAGACTTCTGGAGGAAAAGTCGAGGTAAAAGCCACCTTTTTAGCTGTAGCCACTTCCATGGCATCTGAACCCAGAGGTGCCTTGGACCCACTGACGATCTCTATGGTCACTGAAACCACAGAGAGCACCACTGTAACATCCTACAGGGTATAAGAGATGGAACCTGCATGCGGCTGGTTTGCTTTTTCATCCCCAAGGAGCTGCAAAGGCGTGGAAAGTGGATTTAGACATGACTTGTCAGTCCTGCTCCCTGAAGTGCAGAGAGCACACTGGTGAACTGGCTTCCTTCCCTTTTTAGTCTTCAACCAGTCACTGGGACGTTGAATCTTTTGGCATTATACTTTCACTTAACTATGGAGTCTATATAAAGTTAGAGATCAACCAAGATTGGTTTTGTCCTCAACTATCATGTTTATTTATCAAATAATCTTAAGTAGCCAAAATTACTGATGATATAAAATAGCTAAATTACCCAAAATATTTGAGGGTGGTTTAATTTCCTAAAAGTTTCTCCTCTCCTTAAGTCATCTAGTGACCAGCTTCTCACAGGTGTGCTTCAGCCACTGAACAAAAGTAAATTCAACCAGCAAAATAAATGGCGTGACCAGACTCAAACTCCCAAGGCCCTCATTCCTCACCCAACCCCTGGGAAGGTATTCTGGGGACAAGATCTATCCCCATGAGGCCTGAAACCCTGGAGACCCTCAATTCAGAGGGTCTGACTGAGTGAGATATGAGAGTCAACACGTCAGAGGTAAAGAGGCAGTAGTAAGTCCCCAAAACACCTGGCATGGTTTGGGGTAGCTCGCAGGACCTCAGGTCTAGTCCTAGCAACCACAGCATTCCTCACTAACTGGGTCCCCAAGCACAGTACTCTCACAACATGGACACTGCCCTATCTTGTCACCCGATCCTGTTCCTCCAGCAGCTGACATCAAGCTCAGGGTACTCTGAGGCTCCTGCCCCATAACACCTTAGAGGACTGCTTCATGCAGCACAACATTGACAATCTGGGCATGCCACCACGACCCTGGCCTATGAAAACTGATTCCCTCCTGTCTCAGCAGGTTTATGGTTCAAGCTTGGTACATGAATTCCTTCTAGGGAATGACCCAGGGTCACTGCACTGGATAAGGGGCCTTTAAGGAGGTCATGGAGGTTAAGAAGGTCAGAGGGACCTGACACATCAGGAAGAAGCCCCAGAGTTATTGGCTCTCCACCATGCAAGGACACCATCCATAAGTCATCTTTAGGGCCTGGCCTGCTGCCTTTAGCTTGAACTTCAACCTCCAGAATCACAAGAAATGAGTCTCAGTTGAGTTCCTTGTCTGAAGCCTTTTGCTGCAGCATCCAGAGCTTCCTGAGACAGTGTACATCCCTTGGGCACTAGCCAAGGACAAAAGGACAGCAGGGAAGGCAGGGAAGACATGGAACATACCTAGACTCTGTAAGCTATTGGCCAATGCTCCTTGTAACTTGGACTCCACCTACTTTCCCAGCACTCCAGTAAAGACTGAAGTTATTGGTGGAATTTTGAGAGACTGGGTTCTTTCTGTTGGATAGATAGGTTTCCTCTCCTGTTGGCAATGTGCTGGATATTCACTGTGTGCTAGGGGCATCCTGGACCAGACCCACATTGGTCTTTCTCAACCTTGCCAAAGCCAGGCTCCCTAATGGTGCATGTCCTACTTTGAAATAGTATCTCAGCTGCTGGGCGAACTCTGTGCCCACTGTGTCCCCCCTAGTATGAGGATTACAAACCTCACATTTGCACCTTCTGGCTAGAGGGCTGGCCTCTCTTTCTAGCACTCATCATTCCTATTTGCTTTCCAAACATAAGATCTAGATACTGAATGGACTTCACCCCACCACATCAACATCACCCCACCCCTGCAACATCAAGACACCTCCGCTGCTTACAAAGAAGCCACAAGGCTACATGGAAGAACCTTAGCCTCCTGTCGATGCTTTCTTTATTTCTTAGGTATCATCTGGCAGGAAAAACCACAGCTGAGATCTCCAGAAACTCAGCCCCCTCAAGTGTCAGACGCCCATGCACACTCAGAGCAATGCTCAGCTTCACCAGGTGCAGGCAAAGAAAAACTGCACTGCCTCCCCAAGATTGGCCAGAAGTGGGGAAGTGGGGAAGGCACCTTTTAGTAAGACACTGAGACCCTCTAAAGGGAGGCTCAACAAGAGTATGAGGAGGTTCCACCAAGGAGCAGTTGATGGGACGACACCAGAGCAGACACAACGCTTCAGATGGAGGTTGAGTGTCAGAAAGCCATTCACAGCACGGCTACTGGCACTCATATGCACAGAACACAAACCAAAACTACACATATATGACGACCTAAGCCAGAGGCATGGAAAATAAAGAGATGTGCGCTCTCATTAGACAGACTCAGTGAAGCATGTGATGGAATGCAGACACTGCATCCAGGTGGCACTGTGCAGCCACAGAGGCTCAGGACACAGACAAAGGGTCCCTTACTTGGTTTTATTTTTCAGAAGAGGGAAGAGGAGGGCAAAATGCACATGCCAACCACTGAGTAGAGCTGGGTGCTTTTCCATCATAGCTCTACACACTTTTGGGCACCTGAATCCATTTTTGTAAAATGAAAGACAGACATACTGCAAATTTCATCAATCACCTGAGACACTGGCTCACAGACTCGGCTCACTCAACTGCAACTGGACTTGACATGCTCTGGTCTCCACGCTCCCAATGCAACCCATGGCAATGCTGGCAGAGGCCTTGGGGTTTCAGGCTGACAATTCACACAGCAAGCCGCAGTCACTATGGGAACTCTGTGCTGTGTAGGGTGAGCTCTGACAGTGGGTACCCTGAGGCCTCCATAGGCACAGCCCACAGAGACACCTGCACTCCTCCAGGGCAGTGGACAGTAAAGAAGGTGCAAGAAACAGCTCTGTGCCAGCCACAGCGGAGCATTCCGGAGTGACCTAGATCCTTAGCAGGGAGCTCGCCTTTGCCTAGAGACGCAGTGCTTTTCTTCTGCTCACTGAACAGCAAGGCGAGTTCTGGGAACAGCCTAAAGAGAAACATTTAGATTGGAGGGGTCTTTGAGCAGCCTGACAGCTGACGGATGACCATCCATAAAGCGACAAAGAGGGGCTGTGTGGCAGCCGGCGTCACATAGCCTCTCCCTGGGAAACTAATTGCTCCGGATTGTCCAGAGGAACATTATTTTTCTGGCAATCATTTCCTTTGAATGCCCAAAATGAGCATGAAACAACTCTTTTCACTGGACATAAAAGTTAAATGTCCCAATGTTGATCAAATTAACTTCAGCACTGTGACAATGGACTATGTTTGTGAGAAAATAATGGGGGGACAGAGGGGTGCTTTATGCCAGGGTTTCACAGTTGTAATGTAAAAATGTCTCTGTTGAACTAGCTAGGCCACATTTCAAAGAGGACACTGAAGGCTCCTGTCACTTGGCAGAAAAAAATCTCATTTCATGGGCTGAGCACTCGGGAAGATTTCAAGGCGTGCTCACAGTTGCTGCCTCAGGGTCCTGGTTTAGTCACCCCAGACGCCCCCAAAGGGCTAACCTTGTGCCAAGAAGAGTATCACATCAGTGACCAGTGCAGGCACCTCCTGGAGTCACAGGAGGGTGGAGGCCTCACAGCATCCCCAGGCCCTAGCACAGATACCTCCAACCTCCTGGGCCTCTGGACCTGCCTGAATTTCTCAGAGCCCGGCACACTCTTTACAACCTATGGGTTTTCTTTTAAAATCTTTCATAACAGTATGGTAGTACACGCCTTTAATCTAAGCACTCAGATGGCAGAAGCAGACAGATCTCTGTATGTTCAAGGCCAGTCTGGTCTACAAAGCAAGTTCAGACAGCCAGGGCTATACTGTAAGATGCTCTCTCAGGACAAAATAACCCCTCCACACACATACATACATATGCGCACACACATGACTTTAGGCTAAAGAGTAGGCTCAGTGGTTAAGGATATGTGTTGCTCTTATAGAGGACTTGAGTTTGATTTTCAGGATCTACATGGTAGCTCACAGTCCCAGGAGAGTCAGTGTTCTCTTTTGGCCTCCATAAGTACCAGGCACATGTGTGATATACATTTGGGCAAAGCATTCATACATATAAGTAATAAATAAATCTAAAAAAGTTTTAAAATCTTTCATAACTAGATATTTAAAGCTAAAACCTCACAAATTACACAAAAATAGAAACATTAATATCTGACACAATTAGTGTTGGCTAGCCAGGCCAGGCATGGTGGCTCACAACTATACCAGTACTCAGGCAGCTGAGGCAGGAGAATTGCTGTGAGTTCCAGGCCAGACTAGGTTACAGAGTAAGTTCCCTTCTAAAACAACAACAAAAAGAAAAGAAAAGAAAAGAAAAGAAAAGAAAAGAAAAGAAAAGAAAAGAAAAGAAAAGAAAGAAAAGAAAAGATAAAGAAAGAACATACAAAACAAATCTGCAAAGAAAAAGAAAGAACATGAAGCAAGGCAGTCCTAGGTGCTGGAGTGAGGTCAGTTCCTCGCTGGCTCCCAAGTGTCAGGGTTTTTGCATGTGCTGGTTCTAGTGCAGCCAGGCAGGCAGGCAGGCATACCACTCACAGCTGGAGAGTTGTGTCAGAGTTGACCCTTGGAATTGTTTCTTTATAACTTATACTAAAATAATCTTAGATTTGGAGAAGAGTTATGACATACTGGTGCCTCTTGGTTTTAATACCATCTTACTCTTTTGTGGACAGGGATGCAAGACTATCCATTCCTGGGTCTAATGCCCCCACTTCTCATCTCAGGCTGGACAGGGAGATTAAACCAAGAAGCCAGCCTCCCTAGCCCAGCCTCCTCAGTTCCCCAGCAGCTCGGTGGGGCCTGCAGACAATGCTCACGCAGTTCCCAGTGCCGCTGTGAATATGGCGCTGTTGGTGGTGGTGTCCATTCAAAGGCCAGCACGCATTGTCCTCCCCGATCAGCACAGCAGAATGCAGTCTGCTGGTGGCTGCCAAAAGGTTAGCCTCCCGATGAAAGGGCGGGCCATTATTCACCACTCCTGCAGAGTGCCCCTTTGTGCCCAGCGGCCCAGCCCTACACCGTGGAGGTCCGGATCTGCGGCTGGCTGAGCTCGCCACAGAAGCCATTCATTGGAATGCAAAGATGCAGAAAAGTGGCCCCCAGACCCAGAGGCTGCTTTTTTGGGGGCTGGAGGCATGGTGGTGTAGGGCAATGACATATTCTAATGCCTTAGCACACTGACAAGCTGACCATGGTCACCAGGACTGATGGACATTTGGTCTCTCTCAGATCCCAGCTCCCTGGGAGGTCCCAAAAAAGGGCCATGGAGCAGGAAGAACCACACAGACAAGGCCCTGCTGCTGACTGCTGATTCACTAGCCCAGGAAGGCAGCCCCATGGAGGAACAAACCACAACCACAGGTAAACCTGTCAGGGGCACCTGCCAAGACTCTGGCAATCTCCTTGAAACTGAGACATGATTCTGAGGTAAGTCATTATCAGTTGAGTGCTATCCTTGGCTTCTGGTCTTGATGGGGGCAGCATCAGCCATTTTTCTACTCCAGGAGCTAGTGAGCAACACTGCCATGGTGCCTCCACACAGATATTACTAAGCAGGGCCCACAGCAGAGGGTACTTGAAAGCAGGGCTGGTCAAGTGTCAGGGGTCAGGAAGAATGATTTGAGGATACCAAAGGATGAGGGTGCCTGGGCTCACAGACCATGTGGAGAAGACAAGCATGGGCAGGAATTAGACATTTTGTTGGGGCAAAGTACCTGAACCCATTTCCAACTGTTTGAGCTGTATCCCGCAAGTAGATGCTGGGTGAGGTTTCAGGCCTGGTACAGCACCTGCTCAGGCATCAACCTCAGATGAAAGAGAGTGGCTGCATACAGATTTGCAAGAAAAGCCCCAGACTGGGGCAACAGTAGGAGAAGCATCAGACCCATTTCCCACATCTGAGGTTCATCTGCAGGGACCCAATGATACCTGTAGCACTAGGGCCCTCTCTTACACTAGAGGCTGGGAGAAGTCAATAAAGGAAAGGAACCAGTGGAAGGACTTTAGGCTGACATCTCTTGTGTGATGGCATGGCCTCTCGAGGTTACCAACCTGGTGCTTATTTAATTGTGGCACAGGAGTAAGACTATCTTCTGTCTCCTTGTATAGAGCACTGCTTCAGAGGCACATGAAGGAGGAGCTCATAGACCAAACTTACTAATTGCCATGTAGGAAGACATGGTAGGGGACTCAGTGGTTCCAGCCTCACCCTACAGCGGCACCATGGTCCAGAGGACCCAGCTTTGCCTCTTACTTTAGGAGCACACTGATCTACGGCACAGATAAGCATGTATGAATTTGCCCCTTACAAGCCCCACAACACATGTGTGCGTTCACATGCACAAACATGCTCACACTCACCCAAACACTGTACACACACACACACACACACACACACACACCTCACAAGGCTCAAGGAGGAGATAGGCCTTGTGCTCAAGGTTTGTGTAAAGACTTCCCTAGCAGTTGTTCTTTGGGACCTCGTCTGATGCTAGGGACCCTCAAGGCACCTCCCTAGGTCACGGTGATGTTGGAGCAGAAACTGGTACACTCCCTAGGATCTCCTTTCATGAGACTCTGCTAGTTCTGCCATCAAGTATTTGATGGTACAGGAACAACATTCTACATGTTGAAAAGTGTTTTCATGGGTACCCTGGGTAGACCGCTTTTTGTTCTGGTGCAAATATCTTCCAAGAAGCCTGGACAGGCTCAGGGAACACCCTGTACCCTGCCTCTTTTCTAACTGACTGAGTCAGGGCTTGGCACATCCCAACCAGTGTTTCCTCTCTCAGTGACACAGCAATGATATGACTGTTCCAAGGATCACAGAATCCTCTATTCAGCATAATACCTAGACTCATAGATGATCACTTCTTCAAGAGAACAGACAGGAAGTGCTCTAGGAAGGTGTGGAGGATGGGGGGCCATAAGGAGAGCCCAGGTATAGGCTGGAGGGAGGCTAAGATCTGAGTGGAGGTCAGGATGGGCTGAGGAAAAAGACTAAAGACAAGCCAGACAAGACCCACATCCTTTCCTTTGAGTCCAGTATGTTGCCCTGCTCTGGGTTGTTACCAGGCCCTAGGGAACAGGGTGAGGATCAGAAGGAACTATCTGCCAATGTCTGTGGCAAGTAGCTATAGCCAACTAGAGTTGATCCTTACCTGTCACATGGCAAGAGGACCAACTTGATGACCACAAATAAGGAGCAAAGTCTAGATCTAGCTGTGTCTCCCAGACTTGGCTTCAGAGAATGCCTGTCTGTAAGTCAGATAGATACCAGTTTCATCCTATCAGTCAGGGCTACCATCTTCTCTGGATTATAGTCTATTAGTCCTGACTCATTCAAGATCACACAGGTCATCACACACAGAGAAGCCTGTAGCCAGAGCAGGTGGGAGACCCAGCAGAAGGTGGACATTCTCTAGCCCTGACAGCCACTAAGGCCACTTCCCTTCGTCCAGGATCATCCTGTGCCCAGGAAGCACACTCAGGCCAATAGACAGGAAAGAGACAAAGGCAGGAAGAAGGCCACACACGATGAGCTGGGCAGCAGAGCTTCCTTGAGTTGACCCAAGCTCAACACCCCAGATACTCTGGACAGGGACAGATCTGTGAGAAGGATGCTGCCCGTGGCTAGCAGGGCACCAGAAGTATCCATTTTTGAGTTTGCAACTAACACAGCCATGGCAATTCTGTGCTGCCATATTGTATATCTGCATCTGCTCCCAGACACACACACCAAAAGAACACAGAAGGAAAGAGAAGCACACATCCTCAGTCACTCCAGAGTGAACCACAGCATTGCCTCCCCAAGCCAGAAGGCATGAAACCTCCAGTTATACTCCAATAAATCATCACAAAGATAGGTAAGTACTCTGGCTAAGGGAACAGGAGCTGTTTTTCTTAAAAGAAAAAGATAATACTATAGAACTTCCTGTAAGCTGCTGACCCAGGGGCTGCTCATCCAGTGGCTGCTGTTGGGGATTTTACATCCTTTTACAGGTTGACATTCCCAAGGGCCACTGTCAAATAGGAAAACACAAACCATGAAGAGTCTCAGAGCAGCCACAGTCATGCTTAGGAGTGGCTAGGGTTCAGCACCTACCTGTCCAGCACATAGCCCAGAGCCTTGTGCCTGACACCCGAGTACACAGAGGGGCTTGTCTCCCAGGCCACTAAGTTGGATGCATCATGAAAAAGATGGATGTTCACCAAGTCGAAGGCACTGCAATAAACAAAGAAAGGGACATGTTAACCAAGAGCTACAACTCCAGGCCACCCTGAACAGAGAGCTAGACCTCTGTATCCCACCCCCTTCCTCAGTTTAGGATCAAAGTCCTGAGCACCTATCCTCAGTCACTCCAGGGTGAAGCACAGCATTGCCTCCCCAAGCCAGAAGGCATGACACCTTCAGTTATAGCTCCAATAAATCATCACAAAGATAGGTAAGTACTCTGGCTAAGGGAACAAGAGCTGTTTCTCTTAAAGAAAAAGATAGTACTATAGAACTTCCTGTAAGCTATCGACCCAGCTTCAAGGAGGAGGATGCTTCTTTCTAAGTCTCTGTTCATAAGAGCCCACACTGCAGGAGACAAACTGCTGTTGGAACCCTGTAAGAGAGGGGTATGGAAACAGGTAGAAAGAGTCCTTCCACTGTCTCTGAGCATGCAGCCTGAGGGGCCTCATGCATACAGACTTGAAGAGGCCAGAGTGCAGTCTGCATCAGCTTTTCCCATGCACTGTGAAGACCCTAGCTATCTTCAGCTAGCATGTACCATCTGCTTTGCCAAGTGATGGCTTCATACCATCCCAAAGGCACACAATGCCATGTCACATCTTCTACAGGGCATTGGAACTGCACCTCATCATTTCTCTTCAGTAGCAATGTGAAGGAGAGCCCAACAACCCAGTCACTAGCTCTGTGCCCTAAGTGACCCTTAATACTACATAGGGAGAAGTTGGTTCCTGAGGCCAAGGGCAAAGAGCAACTTGGCTGGATGGCCACATCCCGGACTGGGTTATGAGAGACGGTAGTTCTATCTTAGGAACCCTCTGGTCTCCTCTTCCATGTCCATTCCGGGTATCGCCCTGAACAGCTCCAGGGGCCCATGCCAGTACCGTAGCTGAACTACAGAGACTGGAGCTTAGTCAGTCCTATTTCAGGAGCTGAAAAGTAAGCCACATGTTTCTGCAGTTCTCAGGTAGGCATGGTGGGCATTACTATGGAGAATGCTCATCCAAAGGAAGAAGAGGCTGGCACAAGTGAATGGAGCTAGGATGGCTGCACCCTATAACATCAGCTTGCCAGGCTGTCTTTGCAGAGCTTAACTTTATGGCCTGGGACCTAAGGGGAAGCCTTCCTACCAGTCCAATTGTGCAGTGGGCTCTGGCACACACAGGTTACACTTGAGGATGAACAAGCGGTCTCCCTGCTTTCCTTTGTGCTGAATGCCTGAACCTCACAACTTACGAGAAACAGGAGACAACACTGTGCCACATGGCATCACCCATCAGACAAAAGAGGAGTGATGGGGCATTTTGAGTAGCCATGTCCCTGTTCACTGTGAGTAGAGTCTGACAACATGTTTGCCATACTCAAAATTATGGAGTGAAGATAGCCAATGAGATGCCACATAACGTACCAGTCAGCAATGCACCACCGTGTCCTGATGAAGCCTTTTCTTGACCATTTGCACTGAAAAGTAAAGGTTACAGTGTGAGCAACACAAAGAAATGGGAAGCTACAGGGTTTATCTCTGCTCATGGCACAGCTAAGAGATATTCCTTACTTTGCTTGTTTGTTTGTTTCGGGGACAATGCCTTGCTACACAATTCAGGCTAGCCTCGAACTCATGATCCTCCTAACTCTAGATGCCACTCTCAGCAGTGACAGCATGCAGTGTTTATACATATGTGGGACAGCTAGGAGGCAGAGCAGGTGCTACACACTGAATGTCCCCTAAATTCTGATGTTGACAGCCGACCTCCAATATGAGGGGCTGAGAGTTAGGGGCTCTGAATGGAGATCCTGTCACCAGGGCTGGGCCCTCTTGCAAAGGGGCTTGATTAAGGGAGTCTGGGCCTTTTCACCCTCTCCCTGATTTCTGCCACACTGGAGCTTTATTTGGGCTCGTGGAAGGCAGATAGCCAGGCACTACCTTGAAAGAGAATACAGCCCTTACCAGATGCTCTGCTAGCTCCTGGATCCTGCACTGACTGGGGATCAAAAACTGTGGAAAAATAACTTTTTGTGATTGACGAACCACCCAGTTCTCAGGCTAGAACTGCTAACTGAAGGCTAGACCAGAAAGGGGATGCTCACATCTACCCTGTGTTCTCTACAAACAAACAAACAAACAAACAAACAATACTATTCAGAGTCCGGGAAGCCCCTGCTTGGTCCTGAAATGATGAAAAAGTAAGAAAAGCAGAGAAAGTGGTGGAAAGGGAGGAGAAAAATAGTGGAGAAGAAGCTGGTCCTCACTCTTGACTACAACAGCTTCAAATACGCTGCATATACAGCTGAGCCTCCCGAACTTCTGGTCCCAAAGTTGCTACAGCACTGCTAACCAAGACTGCTCATGCGCACACACAAGGGGGCTAAGAACATGACACAGTCTGCTGACATTGGTCCTGCCTGTGGGACAATGGCCTTTCCAGCACTCAGGGTATAGGAATGAAAGAAGTTAACTTTAATTTTAATTTATACAGCTCCACAGAAGAAAGTCATCTCTTGGCTCCTCAGCACTGGGAGCAGGGGTCCTGTGGGAAAGGAGCAGTGCCTTGTGCATCCCCAGCTCACAAAGGGGATGCGGGAGCAAGAGTCTTATCTCCCTAAGGAGAATGCCCCACAGGGTAGGAACCCTCTACAGTGCCTGGTACTTTGTCCACACTTCTTTGCTTGCACTTTCATTGCTTGTTGCCATGTCTCGCTGGTCTGGTACAAGGCTTCTGGCTTCTGCTACTCTATCAGTACTGGAACTTCACTGGGAGTCCTCTCAGATATCCTGTTGTTTCCCTGTGTCATGGAGATCTGTAGTTTTGGATCTGTAGGACTGGCCCCTTTGTGTATTCCAGTAGTTCATGATGGAGTAAATGTTGAGGTGGGCCAATTCAAAGCCTGGATCTGAGCCTGAGAGGGATCTGAGTTGGTCAGCCCACCAGCTCTCCCACTCTCATGCTCTTGGTCAGTTAACTAGCAAGGCCAGTTTCCAGGGCCAGCTCTACCCTTCTGCCCAGGTGCAGGGCTGCTCTCCCAAGTGTTGCAGCCAGGGGGACAGGGACAGTTTTCTCACTCTCATGACCCAAGGGCCAGTTCTCCTGACTACCACAGATAGCAAGGGATGCAGGAGACGGAGGAAGGCATCTCTACCCCATTCACACTACCACCCAGCAGACAAGAGGCAAGGCTGGCTCTCCCACACTAATGCCCTCCAGCTGTCTCACCCACAATCCTCATATCTAGGGCCATCTCTACTGTGCTGCAGCAGGTGAAGGGCAGGGACAGCTCTCCTGCCTGCTTAGGTGGCAGGGGTTGTGGGGGAGACCCACTTCTTTCTATTTATTTATTTATTTATTTATATTTTAAAATTTTTTGATACTTTATTTACATTTCAAATGTTTTTCCCTTTCCAGTCTCCCCTTTGGAAACCCCCTATCGCATCCCCCCTCCCCCTGCCTCTATGAGGATATTCCCCCACCAACCCACCCACCCACCTACTCCCATCTTCCCTCCCTGGCATTCCCCTATCCAGATCTTCTGAGAAGAGAAGCTCCAGCTTTAATCTGGACCAATCTTTCTGCTGTAGCCTATATAAAGGACATGGAAGAAAAAAGCTTGGTCTCTTTGTCTGCTTGCTCTCACTCTCACTAGCAAGTCCAATTCTTCACTGGCAGTAGAGCTTACTTCTCTTGTGGACAACTACTGAATTCTTAGATCTTCTGTTGGTAGACAGCCATTGTTGGATTAGATGGACCACAGCCTGTAAACCATTCTAATAATTTCTCTTTATAGATAGATGATAGATGAGAGATAGAGAGAGGAAGAGAGAGGGGGGGTAGATAGACAGACAGATATTCTTTCTGTAAGTTCTGTTCCTCTAGAGAACCCTGACTAATATAGTTAACATCACATCTAATATGGAATCTACACTGGATGTCTGTGGAGTACAAAGGTACCTGGCCATGTCTCCCAAGCTCAGGCATCAGCCTGTGTAGTCCTGTACTCACTGCACTCCCAGTACCGTGACAGTTCATGTATGGAGCACAGTGTTGGTCCCTCTACAGGCAAGCATGGCTCTGTAAGACCAGGCCTACACTTGTCTTAAGGTCCAGTACACACAGGCTCACAGAATGCAGAGTTGTCTACAGCACTGAGTAGTGTGCTCTGCAGGGAGGAGCAGTCATCCTGTGATCACCCACCCCCTTCCTAAAAGTTCTTCCAGAGAGGCAGCAAGCCCATCCCACCTGCAGTCACTCTGCCTAGAATTACCCAGTGGGCAACAGCTGCACTGCCATTGCAAATTGTGAATTTAGGACCAGAAACTATTTTCTCCTCAGTTTTCAAATTTGTGTAAATTAAGGTATACAAGTACACTGTGCATCTTGAATAAACAAATTCATATGTTGTTTTAAAAATTAAATTTCCGTAATAGAGCACTGTTTTGAACATCAATTACTGATTAAATACACAATAATGTGAGCATTTTCTTCTATAATAAATGTTGGTAATAACTGCAATTAGGATTCTAGCTAGATGTGAGACTTTTCTCTGAGTTCCAGGCGAATCTCAAGAAATACAGCAGTTAATAATTGTATAACCCAACAGTTTGGTAAAATATTTACAGAAAACATATTGCCTCGGAGGCACACTCATCAATACAACTATGACCACTCAGACCTCATTTCCAACACTGTGGCAGAATGGCAAGGTGTAGCTACCATCCAGGGCAACATTCCCACAGATGACACTCCCAGTGTATGACCTCAGTGTTATCCATATCCTTGGTCTAGACTGAGACATATCTCTGTCCTACCAAGGCCAGGGTGCCCTACTTAGCTACTTCAAAAGACAGTCCTCCTTCAGCATCCCATATACCCTTCAGTGACCTGAAAGGAGGTCTGCACAGAAAAGCTTTCTCTTCAATCAGGAGAAAAAGAGCCCCAAACTTCCTCAGATAGCCTGGAGCCTGAAGAAGAGAACTGGGATACATGTTCTGCTCCTGGACCAAGGTTCCATCTTTCTGACAACTCATTCCCTTGTATAGTCAAGCATGAACACTGGGTAGTCGCTACATGGGGGCAGCCAACATATGTGCCCCACTACTATCAGCACACCATTGGTACCTTTCTGACAAGGAGACTCTTCAGTGGGGCCCCCTGACTACCCTGACTACATATGTAGAGACATATGGCACACACAAATACATGCAAAGGAACTAACACATGCACATGTAAACACATACGCACATTTGTATTTGTTTTATAGGGCAAATATTACTTACAATAATTCTATTTGTTGTGCAGGACAAGGAAGGCCCACACAGACAGGCATAGCAGCAGGAGCCCAGACCATAGTAAAGGCCTTGGAAGGCCTAGAAGCACCTACTTACAAAGCTGTCACCTGGCCATTACAGATGGAAGGTGGGGCTCAACTTTGATGAGCCACTTCTAGCACACCATATTCTTTCCTGATCACCTTCTGAAACCTTCACTTATGAACTCCTCTGAGCCGATGGGAATGGCAAAAATCCCATATCCCTGGAGTAGTGGTACCCAGGCCCTCACAGGGCTTCTCTCTCTTAAGAGGGCCATGGCCACAGAAAGGCAACCCACACAGGCCCAGAAAGCAGCACAGTGCTCACCTCGTATGGCCTCTGCTCAGTCCCCTGTTAATAGGGTTCCTTGAGCCAGCAGATGGATTGCGAATCCAGGCAGCTTCATCTACTGAGAGAGCATAAATTGCAACGGAGAAAAGAGAGGCTGTGGGAGGTTATCACCAAGCAGCCCCACTGAGGAAGGCCTGCTTGGAGCATTAGTGGAATTAATTCATCTTTCATGGGCACATGCAGCAGGGCCTGTGATCTATGGTAACAACCAATTTCTCACCACGGCCAAGAGGAAAAAAATGACTCGGTCCGATCGACTACACAAATCTGCTTTTTAAAAATGGCCTCGCATTATCTGGAGTGTTGCTCCCAGAGGCGTCATTTGAAATTCATACTGAGCCAGAAGCACCCATAAATCAGCAGAGAAAGTTTTGTTAGTTTTAGAAGCAGAGGGCCGTCATTATTTGGAATTGCATTATGCCTCCATCACAGTAATTACATTTAGATTATCCTTAAGTGATGGCAATAAAAGAGAGAGATCAGTCTTCAACTAATTCTCTCCCTAAATGGGGTGGGCGCAAGGATGGCCTGGCAGAAGGCATTAAGGGGCAAGCTCGGGCAGGGATACTGAGGCTGTGGACAGAATTGTTGCTGGTGACTTCTGCACTGGAGCCCCAGGCCCTACCCTAATGGAAGACAGCATGCTCTGAGAGGTTCTATGAATTAAAAAGCACCACGGAACCGTCAGAGGACGTTGGAGTTTGTGGCTTTAAAGTGAGATTTTGTTGCTGTTTATTACTGGGGTGCCATGGCACAGCTCATGACGTAAAGTTAAGTACATGGAGCACCAAGACACTTCCCAGTTGAGCACTCATGCTCCTCAAGGGCCCAGGAGCCAGCCACCACAGAGCTCTGTGGGCCAGCTGATGGGGTTCCAGTTCTGGAATTCACGAGTGATGTGAGAATAAGGCAACAGGGAGACCACACGAGGCTGTGGGGGATGAAGGTTGAACCCTGCATTCTTGTAGGGATACCATGTGTCTGCTGATATGTGTAGAGGTGTGGGAGATGCACAGTGCAACTGTACCCACAGGAATTAAAATGCAGAACACAGTGCAGGGCTCATCATAGCACCAGGCACATTTGGGGCTTTTAGAGAGAGGGCAGACACTGTCCTCCGGAGTGAATTCAGTCAGCCCAGTCACATCTGAGACACAAGGAGTGTATACAGTCATTGCGTCATTCACATTGGATGGGGCCCACATGTCTGTCTCCTTGCCACATGTTTCAGTATTGAGATAGTTTAAAGAAGTATTTGATGGGGGGGGGGTAAAGTGATGCATGGTAGGGAGCTGTCTCAAACACTGACTCCCCGGGATTTGGCACATGCACCATGTTGCCTATGCCCAACACTACCCTTCAGTGCACTCATCCTGCCCTGCAAGGGAACATTTCAATCCAGAGCACAGAGCATGTGCTGTACCACCTCAGTCAGCCCTGGCTTCCAGGCCTACCCTAAACTGCTCCAGCACCAATCATTTCTACCTGGGCCCTCATGCCCTGGCCATTTTTAAATGAGAAATAGCATGGTCAATGATAGCCCCAAAGATACCTCTGGGGTAACTAGGATCAGTCCTAAGCTAGCAGAAGCCCAAACTCAGCAGTAACTAGACTCTAAAGCTGACTTATTTGTGCATAGCTTTTCCATGGGAACAACAATATCCATGGAGTCTTTCTGTGGAAATCAGCAACACTCTGATTCAGTTGTCATTACATATGAACCACAGAAGGCTGGAACCTTTCCTGCCACCCTCTTCCACCCTTAGGAGGCCTGAAGCAAAAGGGCCAAGAAACTGAGCCAGGGTAGACCTGAGCCAGCAGAGGAAAGAGATTTGAGACATCCTTGGCAGGGGACAATGGATGGGGAAGTCAAGCCACAAGCTGACAAGAGGCAGCCATGATTCCTTCATTCAAGGCACACTTACAATGCAAGTTAATAAAGTTGGGACCTTGCTTAAAAAAACAAACAAACAAACAAACAAACAAACAAACAAAAACCTAGCTCTGAGCAAGTGTACTACTACACAGTGCAGCCACCTATGAGAGGAAACCACAGAACAATCCTTGGGACTGGCTGGACTGTCCCAACACCGTGGTAAAGAGGGACATGTTTGAGCTGCCAGTAGCCATCAGGGGCCAATTCTTGTTCTTCCTACCTCGGCACCTAAACCATTTCCAGCCAGGGCATTCAACACCTATTGTACCGCAACACACGATTCAGGGAAAGATGTCCAAATGAAGCCTGGCGGGATCTACTCAACTGAGTAGAGTCAAAAGAGCAGCTTTTGGCTTTTTAATTTCTAAACTCTTCCCAGGCAGATACAACTTCTAGCATGTATCATTAAGCCACCAGTTTTGTGTTAGCTGCGGTGTCTTCACTGGCTGTGGCAAGCCAGAGGCCTCCTCTGGAGTCTTAGCTTCACTCCAGCAATCTCTAAGGAAGGTGAAAGCCCACCATGAGGAGTGCCTGAACATCAATGTACACAGAGACTCCTAGCCACCGTATCAGCCCAAGAGAAGGAAGGCATTTCCTTCTCTTGGGAATGGCTCTCCTGTCTCAAAGTGACATTTTTACCATAGTGACAACAGAACTTGAGCTCTTACGTTCTCTGTGCCCTTATTCAGGGTAGTTCAGATCACCCCAAACTCCAAGGAAAACAGTCCTGCAGCGTGACAGCTGACTGTAACTGCTGACAGTGGAGGACAGTCCAAGCCTCCATCGCCTCTGACTCACTCATTCTGATAATCAGTGTGCTGCTGAGGAGGCACCAGTCCTCACACACCTCGGGAAAGTAGTCCTGTGGGAACTTCTCCTTCTCCAGCATGGGTGTGCTCTCCAAAGTGTCCGAATAGATCTCTTTGCCAGTGACTTTTTTATACTTCTTAGCTGGAAAAGACAGAAAGAATGACGTGAATCAACACCATCAGTACACCCTAACAACTAGCCTCATGCTACTGGGGGATGCCATGCCCTACCACAGCAGCCCCTGGGTCAGAAGGATGCATCCAAGCAGGCAAGAGGCCAACTGCTGTTCCAGAGGTGCCTGTGGCTCATAAATTCTTGTTCCATGACCTGGAACCTGACACTCTACTTCATTATCCCCTAAGAGCTCCCAGCCTGCAGATTTACAGGGGCTAATTGGCACCCTCTTTGAAAGCCGTGAATATATTTAAGAGGGCTGTGGAATTACCATTCACTCAGACCTTCACATGAATTTATTTAATAACATTGATTTCCTCTTCACACACAAACGACATCACTCATATCCCAGGGAACAGTTTTTACATGAAATGTAGACAGAGACACAGGGCAGGCATTCTTCAGACCTGCCCTGCTAGCTACTACCCCTCCTGTATGGACAGAACTGTGGCAGGCCCTAGTCTGAGTCCTTCCACTGGCAGGACTGAAGGAGGTCCTTTCTATGGACAAGTATCCCACATCCTTGGTGATACACGAGAAGCATGAGAATGTATTTCTTAGAGCCTCCACAGGCAGGACAAGAGAAGTGCTGGCCCTTCAAGGTGCCAGAAGGTTCAGGCAACATTTGGCCTCCAAGACCAGATCATAGCCCAGACAGTCTTGTTCCCTATGTTACCAGCCCCAGCACCCCAAGATTCCAAGCTAAAAACAGAAGCTCTTGGGTCATGAAGCAGGTTCTTGGAGACTAGCCTTGGGCTGGTGGCTGCCCAGATATTAATATGTCCTTAAATTCTAGGAGCAGCAGGACTTTCATTGTCTGGAGTGGTTTCCATACTATTGACAAGAGTAGGATCATGAATCCAGGCAAAAACAAAGCTTCAATTCTAAGGAAATAGCTAGGGCTAGGGGTTCCCACTCAGGTCTCTGATCTTGTGTGGGTTGTGCTGATGGCACATGATGAATATAACAGGGACCTAAAAGTCCATGGGAGCTATCCTGGGACTGGATCAACTCTAAATTGACTGCATCATGGCCTCCTATTCTATTCCACAGATTCCTGCAGATACTAGATAGAAGACATGAATGTGCTGGGCTTTGAAGCCACCACCACCACCTTCACTGCAAAGCACAACGGTGTCTCCCTCACTCAGAAAGGAAAAGACCTTAGCAGAGCAAGGAGGCAGCACCTGGGGTGAGTGGGCAGTGTCTCCCTCACTCAGAAGGAATCCAGCAGATGTCATATCGCCTAAGGATGAGGAAGAAACCTAAGGGGTGGGAAGACACATCTTTAAAAGGTCATCTCAGAGCCAGTAGAGACTGCATGTGTGCCCATTCCACATGTGCATATGTGCATGATCCCACATGTGCATATGTGCATGACCCCACATGTGCATGTCAGCATAGACCGTGATACCCATTGAAGTCCAGTGTACTTCAGGCTTTGCTTTTCCTGCTGCAGTGTTATGGGTTTTGATAAATGTAGACAAATGTCATGTACCCACTGCTACAGAATCACATACACCAGTTTTTTGTCCAAAAAGTCCTCTGCACTCTCACACTTCACTCCACCTAGCCATGCTCTGTGCCCCTAGAGTTCTGCCATTTCCAGATAGTCACAGCTGGAATCCTGCAGTGCACAGCCCCTACATCAGCATCTTTCACTTGCTCACTTCTCTTGGTGGCTGATCAGCATCCCTCTGAAAGGACACGTCATACATTTTTCTAGTTTCTCATTGACTCTGAAGCATGCTGGAGGGGTTTGTAGCTGATTTTCTTATCCAGTGGAGGACAGAGATTCCTAGTTTGCTGAGAGTATTTGCTGAATTCTGCCATATGCTTTTTCTGTATCTATTGACCCAGTCATTAAGTTTTCTTTCTTTAACAGATGGTGTGAGCAATTTTATTGGCTGATTTTGGAATGTGAAGTCAATTGCATGTCTAGAGTAAACCCCAACTGTTTGTACTCTTCTTACACACTGCTATCATCTTTCTGAGACCGTTTGCATTTTATTTTCATGAAGTAGTATGTTGTTCTCCCTTTTTCCAATGCCTCTGTCTGGTTTTGGGATTCAAGCAGTGCTGGCCTTCCAGGGCAAGTCCAGGTACTCCTTGGCTTGGACCTGGGGACTTTATAGAGATTGCAGTTTCCCTCAGTAGATTCACCAGTGAGCCCTCCCGGGCCTGGCAGGTTTTTTTCAGGTTTACCACTGACTTAACTTCATTCACAGTTGTAGGTATTTTCAGCTGCAAAGCCCTTGCACAAATATCCTGCACCTACCTGTCTGCTGGGGGATGGGTTTGTCCTGTGTCCTTATTTCCTGTTGGATCCAAAAAGAGCTGCTCTGCTTGCATCTCTGAGAATGGGTACCAAGTCTTCCAAACATTGTCTACTGGACCAGAAAGTACAAGTTCCCTCTATCCTTCTCTGCTGCTCTTTCAAGGACTCCTTAAATTTGTGAGTAGGTACTCACTTTTTCAAATTGGGATACTCTTAGTTTTATTCAGGATGTTTACAAAGTCTAGATTTCCTGCAATAGCTCATATCAAGCCAGGACTGTGAGTACTGTGTGCCCACCTTACCCTAAGATGATCCTGTAGGCTCCATGAGTACCAGCTGCCACCAGGTCAGACCACTATATTTGCAAAGTCAAGTCTTACCCTGGATAGAAGCATGCTTAGCACATGCCCACACTGGCTCTGCTTCTGCCCCTACTGGCAACGGGAGGCTCCTGGGTAAAGTTTTGCAGAGTGAACTGTGTGCTAGCAAGGCACAATATGAATGACTTCATTTAGTAGTTAAATATGAATGCGAATGGTTTCTTATGGATTCAGAATCTCTTGAGTTTGATGTTGTTGTTTTTTTTCCCACTGAGACAGGGATTCTTTGTATAGCCCTGGCTGTTCTGAAACCACCCTGTAGACCAGGCTGGCCTCAAACTCAGAGACCCACTTGCTTCTGCCTCTCCAGTACTATGTACTTACCCTAGCTTTGAAGGGAATAGTCCACATCTAAACATCACTCCTGGGACCTCATGTCCACAGGGTCATGGGAAAGCAGCCCTGGCCACCTCCTCCTGGCCTCATGCTTGGTGAGAAAGAAAAGTACTGTATCGAGAAGCACCTGCAGAAGCACAGGGACAACCACTCTGCTGGCAAGAATCCTGATCAGCACAAGGCAGAATGAGGTGCTAGAGCAATGCAGGGAAGATAGTTGCCCATCTCCCAGGGGGAGCCTTTCTCTGGGTAAACACCAACAGTGAATCTGAAGCAGCCGATGGAAGTGGTCACTCTATCAGTTACAAATGCCTGATAAGAAGTAATTTTAAAAAGCATGGTTTAGGCTTGGGGTTTGAGAGTACAATACATCACGGTAGAAAGCTGTGGCGGGGGTGGGGGGATAGGGCTGGCTTGAGGCTCTGATGGCAAAACTGCTCGCATATAGAGATCAGGAAGCAGAATTGAGATATACCTCAATGCTATGCCCCAGTGATCCACCTCCCTCCAGCTAGGCTTCACAACTACCTACCCCAAACAGTCACCAGCTGGGAACCAAGAGTTTAAATGAATGAGAACAGCTTGTATAACAGCTAATCTCACAATTGTCATGAACTCTGTGTTTTCCAAGTGACACGATCTGGCCCCAGTCCAGCATGGAGTTAAAGAAGGTTCACATAAAACAGAAGCAATAGCATGAAATAGGTAAATGGGGCCCTGAGGAAATCCCTCCCCCTGAGGTAAGAGGTAGCCCGAAAGACTCCAGAGAGATGCTGTGGAAAGAGTCACATCAGCAGTGACGCTCAGTCAAACAGTACAGGGCCAGCACCAGCCACTAAATGACAGCCAGAAAAATTCACCCCAAGTATGTCCACTTCTGTCTCTGAACCATGCAATCCTCCTATGTCATTCATTTCTCATATTTCAAAGGACTTCCAAGTCCTCCTCTGAGTCCTGTAAAAAAGCTGGAGTCCACTGAGGTGAGCAGGAGCTTTGGCATGTGATCCAGGACAGGCAGGGCAGGCTAGTGGCATCTCTCCTCAGGGAGGCCTGGGTACCAGGTTTTCAAGATGTGCAAGTGACATCAAACCCAGACCATGCAGGTCTTATGACAACAGAGCTAGAGGGATCTGGAGAGGCCAGACCAAGGAAGGGATGGGCTGCAAAAACAGATCATGGAAGCCAGCATGGAGTCTTACCTTTAAAGTCAAACTGGTAGATGTTTTTTAAGGATTCGTGAAGAAAATAAAAGCTTCCTAGTGCCTGTAGGAGGAAAGACAAACAGAGTCAGGGCAGTATGGGTTCTCTATTATGTGAGGTTCCCGGCCACAAAAGAAGCTTCTGCAAGGACATCAGAGGAGACAAACTGTCACTCATCTCAGCACTGAAGCAGAGGGGGCTGCAGGTGGGCCAGCACCCACCACCCAGCACAGTGCAGAGGTGAACTAGTCAGTTCAGGGCAGCACTGTCCAACTACCAAGCAGACAGTTCAGAAGTCTCCTCACAGGGTTGCTGTCCCAAGCTGCAACATTCCAGGCTGCAAACATTTTCATGCTATCCCAGGAGATCCAGGCTCATCTCCCCAGGCTTCACTCATCTGATCCCACATCTACTCTATGACCACAGCACAGGCACAGATGGATTTACTATTATAAGAAATGAAGTCTGAAACCAAAAGGCTTCAATAATTATGAACCAAAGTATAGAAGCTAGTCAAGTCCCACCACTAATGTCCCTACAGGAACAGTCTGGGACCCCAACCAGAGTATTCACACAGTAAGGTTTGGTCCCCCGACTCAGTGCCTACATGGGGACAGGTCTGGTCCCCTAACTCAGTGTCCACATAAGGATGGATCTGGTCTCTAGCTCAATGTCTACAGAGCTGGTCTCACCCAAACTCAGTGTTCACACAGGAACAGTCTGCATTCCCCTGGCCAGAATGCCCATAAAGTCTAAAGGTCTGTCCCCCAGCTTAGGGTCTACAAAGGAATAGATCTGGCCACCCAGCCCAATGTCCACATAAGGATGGGTTTGGTCCTTCTTCCTCAGCATCCACATCGGAATAGCCTGGTTTACACATGCTACCAGATCCCAAGGACAGCAAAGTAGGCCAAGGTCATGTCTGCTAGCAGCCGATGGCTTGTTTGGCCTTCCAAAGGTAATTTTGTAATACTGCTTGGTGTAAATTTTTTCCCCTGGCTACCACACTCAACAAAACTCTGATTACCAATGCAGGAAACTCCACTCAAGCCTTGCATTTGAGCTGCCTGGTGTATGGGTTTGTTCATATGACATCCCCATGAAACTGGACCCCATCTAGTATATGAGTATGTGAAATTCTACCTGCTTCCTGAAATCATACTGGCCACTCCATAGTGGGGTGGGATAGGGCTTCATCCCACCCTTTCTTAATGGCATCTGTCCGCCTCAATCCCCAGAAGCCTATTGACCATCCTCCAGCCCTGTTTTCCCACACAGCTCACTCTGTGCTTTCAGTGCCTTCAGGGTCCCTTGAAGTCCTGTGGTTCTTCTTCCCTTTACTACTCCTCCTGTCCACCCATCCTGCCAGACACCCCTTTACAAGGTGCTCTGTTCATCACACTGACCCTTGCCTCCAGAAGATTCCAGGGCTCTCCTGGCTCATGTCCTCTGTCCCCATTTGTACTGTGGCAGGAAGATGCCTATGCTCTGTGGGTGGTCCAGCCAGACCCACTGAGTCACATGTTCCTCTGCTCACACATGTGTAAGTGAACCTGGAAGGAGCCAGCCGTCAGCTTACCTTCTTGAGACTGTATCAGTAGAAAAGACCATGGTTCATAGAGATGCAGGGACTGAGCCTCCTCTATGGGCCAGAAGAGAATAATGGAGGCCTGAGCCTAGCATGAACCTAACACCTGCTCCAGGCCCACACCTGATACTCTGCCCTGTGTAGGATGCTTCTCTATCTGCCCAGGTGAAGAGAGACTAGAGAGTGCATTGAAGACCACTCTGAACACTAGGCCTTGCCTCCTACATGAGAAGTCTGGCGTGATATTGTGAGTTTATGATAAAATGGAAATTAACTGCAATGAATACATCAAAACTGCAGTTCTTAGAATCAGAAACTCCACTATTAGCTCTAATGAATACACAAAGTCAAAGTTGAACCCAACTTTCCAGGGTTCTCGCCACTGTATCAATACAGCCAGGACTCCATCCACCACAGGGCACAGGGTCTGTGTGCTGGTACTGTGGGCTGCCACCAGAAGGCCCCTGAACACAGAGTGTGCCTTTCACATCCTGGAGTAATGACTCCTTGCCTCTTTTGCTATAAACAATTAAAATACATTTTACATATTTATAAACCTATCACCAGTGCTTATTAATTTTCTAATCAGCAGCAGCCACCCTCAACTGTGCTTCTGTCACTGCTATGAGTGTGGGGTGAGAACCCTGATAGCCCTGAAGGCCAGGGCAGCAAACTCAGAACTTCTAACAAGCTCAATGTTGGGATGCTAAGGTTGGCCTAGAGTCCAGACTCCCACTCTGAATCCAGACTCCCAGCTAAGTGGGTACATGACAGGGAGTATGCACAGGAGATCTAATTGGTCGAGTGGACCTACTTGCCAGCCCACATCAGCCACACTGGCAGTGTTGTCAAACTCACTTCAATCTCAATGGAAGTATAGCCATCCACAGACACACAACCCTGGGGGGAGTGTAGCCAACCAGATGCACTCTAGCCTCAGGAGGAGTACAGTGATTTATGGACACAATCCAGTCTTGGAGTGTGTGGCCAACCACAGATGTATTTTATCTCCATTCATTGAATGTAACAGTGGTAGGCCCAGTTTGCATATACAGGAGAGTCAGAACAACAGTGGCCAACTACTGTTTACAAGTTCAATGCAGAGCAAAGAAGCAATGTGCTTTGCTGTACTCCTGATATGGCCACCTACAAGCCTGGGAGTCTTCTGGTCTAGAGCAGGAGCCCACACAGAAAAGACATTAAGCTATTAATTAGAAACACCTCTATCACTGTGTATTCTCAAACAAATGTGACAAACAAATTGGTTTGGGCAATCTATCATTTCTGCTGAGATGTCAGCAGCAAAGAGCACACCATTAACCTGGGCTCCTGTGTGTGGCTCACTCTTCCAGGAAATGGCTTAGTCCTAACGGACTAACCCTACAGACCCATCAACAGAGTACTCAACAGTGCCATTTGCCTCAAAGATCCTATGAATGATCACACAAGCATCTCCTACATGTGATCCTAAGGTGGGAACAGCCTGCTTTGCCTGTGGCCAGATGCTCTGTGAAAATGATGGACACAGCACTGAAAGCACTCAGCATGCCTCTGGGAGGCTTCTCAGGTGCCAGTGCTGTGACCACTGCTGGGACAGATGAGCACTGGACAATGAGGCCATAGCAGAAAGACCAGGGGCCTCTGCATAGGCCAGCTGTGTTCATTAAGGCAATACAGAATTAAGCAAGCAGACCCTCACTTAGGACTATACTGTATTGTTTCTATGGATAAAGTGTCTCCAGCTCCAGGATTTTGCTTTTTTAAATAAAATCAATCTACGAGCAGAAAAAAGGCTTTGTACGATATAATAAAGAGTAATCTTTAGGCCTACAACCAGAGATCTTAGGTGTTCCAAATTAGAATTGACAGAATAATAGATCATGAGTAGGTTGAACCACCTATATCTCACCTACTCTTCCCTAGGAATAAACTAAACACATATACCTCCCCTTTACCTGGCAGATGCCCTCACCCCAAGGGAAGGAGGTGGCCTCACCCCACTATGCAGCCATTAAGGATACACAGTCTCTCAGGACCACCCTTGAGAGAGGCTGAGGCACTGCCATTTCCATATTGTGCCACAAAGCTGTGGGGCAGTGATCTATAACGCCCGGTTGAGCATGGGCTGGAAGCTCTGGGAGACCCGGTGGTACACCAGGGACCAGAATTTATGCTTCTAGCCAACGCTCCTGGGAAATTCTTCATATCACAATCCCTGTATGGAAAGAGGCCTGGTGTGTGAAACTTGTGTATAGGCAAATGAGGCAACGATTAGGGCTCCCAAGCTGGCCAATGGAAAGTATCAACTATAGGCAAATGAGGCAACGATTAGGGCTCCCAAGCTGGCCAATGGAAAGTATCAACTACCAAGCCCCGCCCCCTCTCTCAGAACTATAAGTAGAACACCTTGACCCAGCTCTCTCTCTCTCTCTCTCCCCTCCTTCTCCACCCGCCTGCCCTGGGAGCGCTGCCTGCCATCTTGAACAAATAAAGATAGAAACTACTTCGGCATCCGAGAACTTTGTCTAAGGGAGCTGTGACTCTTGGGGCGCAGGACGGTGAGTGCTCTGAGCACAACGGAGCCGGTGGATGCCCACGGCTGATCTTGGTCTGCTCCCTTCCTACACCTTGGCCAAGCCACTGGCCGAGACCGGCAGCGCTAGGCAGCGTGCAGCAGCTTGG
Organism: Uromys caudimaculatus; assembly: GCA_028551405.1. Taxonomy (NCBI): domain Eukaryota; kingdom Metazoa; phylum Chordata; class Mammalia; order Rodentia; family Muridae; genus Uromys; species Uromys caudimaculatus. The sequence continues at coordinate 58,504,167 of CM052703.1, forward strand.
GCACCGAGTCGGCGGACTCCATTAGCGCCAGGGGTGCTTGACCCCGGCATCTCACTCCTGCGGCGCCAGGCCCTGAGGCATTTGCGACGAAGAGGGCTGCGGTGGTGATCCTTGAAGCCCAGGGCGTACTCTGCGGACCCGACCCCTGGTGGTCCCCGGACCCGGAGACTCCACCCTCACTGCGCTTCCCCCAACGGGAGAGAGCGCGACGCAAAGCCCCTGTATGAATATGCCTGTCTTGCATTCTGGGCACAAGTTAACTTGGTCTCAGCACGCTTTCCTATCCTATGGAATTCTGCTTGCTAATACTGTGTTTAGTATTTTTACTTTAAAGAAAAATTGCTTCCAAATTTGTTTCTGTTCTCATCACCATATTACTCTATTCCAACTCTTCAATGGTGCTCAAGTTGCAAATTAGATAGGCACTTCCCTCAGCAACACAGGACACAGGCCTGTCCTTCCCTTCTTCTCTTCCTTTTTAGAGACAGGGTCTTTTCAGATAGTCCAGGCTTGTCTCCTGCATCAGCCTCCTGACTGATGGAACCATAGGTTTGCACTTTCATTGCTGAGTTCTAGGATATCACACTCTCTTCTCTGGAGTTTCCTGCTCCTCTTCCTCCTCTCTGCCTTTCTCCTCCTCCTTCTAGGGTGGCCTTCACCCCATCTTTGATTGATAAGGTCACATGCATTGCACTGGCCCTTTCTGAAAAGTTCTCTGGTGGTTGCACAATCCCCCTTTGGTCTCCTAGAACCTGAATCTCTCCAGTTCTGGATGTAGTTATCCCTCCTCTCCTCTTGCTGCCCTGGAAAGTATGGTGCTCCCTGACTCCTCCAGCATTCCCCCCTTTGCCACTCATCTCCTCAACATCTATCTCCACTTCATCTTCAAGTCAGACAGACCTTAGATCCTCTGTCTAGCTCTAATTTCCATTCTCTGCAAATGCTAAGCCATCAGCTCCAAATGGGTGCTGCCTCCGCCACTGCTACTGCCCGGGTAGGTTCCTGTGCAGCCAGCAGTCTGCCAGCCTTCTCTAAGTACATACCCTCTGCCCTATGCGCTCACACAAATCAGCACACCTGTCACTCACAGGGCTCCAGCACTGCTGGCCATGAAGCTTGGGCTAGCCAAGGTCTCTGCCACGGGGTCATGACATGCCTTATTTCTCCTCTTCCAGGTGATTCTCGCAGGAGCCCCCTGCTATTCCAAGTCTCCATGGAAACACAATCTCTTCCAAGCAGCATAGCCCAGCCCAGCACCCCATATTCCTTTGAAATGCTGCATACCCCAGCTGACTGCTGATCTTCTGACTTGTCTCCTTACAGGGGGAGGCTCACTGAGGGCAGGAATGTGACAAGAGTCCCCCAAAACAGATTAGTTCCTAGAGGAAGTCCATCAGCACAGTGCCCTTGGGGTCCAGCTGGCTGAGCAGCTTTGCCTGGTATACTCAACTGTCTGCTTAAGTCTCAAAAATGACCTGAAGCACAGCTTCTGAGAAGCTGAGTGTGTTCACAAAAAGTACTTTTTTGACCATACCCCAAAGGTGAGCCCTGAGTGTACTGGCTTTAAAACAATTTAACAGATTGAGTAATAAATCAGAGCAAAGTTATTTTAACATTCATTAGATTATAAACAATAATAAATGAAACAAAGCTTTCGTTTCAATCAATGTAGAGCATTATTGATCCTTCCCTGTATAATAAACTCACGAGCAGCCAATCTAATTGGATGAGGCAGCATTACCGCCTGTCTCCCTGGCATTACTTGGGGTGGGGGCACGTGGGAAAGGCAGTATTTAGCATGTCGCTGTCACAGGGTGTCCTCCTTTGTAACCAGTACAGAGCTGACGCATTTTGGCTTCTAGGGCTGGACAGGAGATGACGGCAAAAGCTGCTCCCCCCCCCCCCCGACCCCCAGCACCAAGCCCCATCCAGGCTGGCTGCCGAGAGATGCACACATAATTTCATTCCATCTCCCATCCAAGAGCCGACATTAGAAGTTAATTAAATTGGTTGTCCACTGTATTCATCCACTTACAAAGTTAATGATATTCTGTCCCTGAATTAAGGAGCATTTTATAAAGCGTGCACCATGGGAGCTGGCATGTTGTACATGGGGTGCTGAACCCTGTCACAGCTCCTGGTTGTTGCATTTCCAATTAAGCAGCCTGGGAAGGGCAGGGCCCTGTCTGCCAGGGCAAAGCACAAGTCATCCTGACAGTGAGGGTAAACACTACACACAACAGCCACTTAATATCTCACATTGGACTACAATAAATTCCAGCAGATTAGTACACCTGTTAACATTTTACATTACCATAGTGTGGAGTGCTAAAACAGAACAAGACAGTCTTAAAGGCAGGCTGTGAGAGGGATACATACCCGGAGGGTGTGGACCATGATGGGCAGGGTAAGTAAGCCTAGGTTCCTAATAGGATGAGACACCTGGGCTGTGTGTGTGTGTGTGTGTGTGGGGGGGTACTGGTTTGTTTTTATTGTTGACTTGATACAACTAGAGCCAACTAGGAAGAGGGAACCTTAACTGAAGAACTGTCTCAGTCAGACTGGCCTGTAGGCATGTCTGTGATAGTCTTTTCTTGCTTGTTAATTGATGCAGGAGGGACAAGTCCACTGTGGGCAGTGTCATCCCTAGGCAGGTGGTCCTAAGCTGTATATGAAACGTAGATGAATAGGAGCCTGGTAGCAAGGCCGAAAGCCTGGCAGCTACAAGTGGGCACCACCAAAGCAGGAACAGAGAGAAATGGTCAAGCTGGCTGTCTTGTTAGAGTTACTATTGCTATGCTGAAACACAACAAAGCAACCTGGAGAGGAAAGGATTTATTCAGCATACACTTCCACATCACTGTCATCAAAGACAGTCAGGACAGGAACTCAAGCAGGACAGGGATCTGGAGGCAGGAGATGATGCAGAAGCCATGGGGAGCGCTGCTCACTGGCTTGCTCAGCCTGCACCCACAATGGGCTGCCCCCCCCCCCAGCCATCAATCACTAATTAAGAAAATGCCCTACAGCCGTATCTTATAGAAGCATTTCCTCAATTGAGGCTCTCTCCTCTCTGATGACTCTAGCTTGTATCATGCTCACATAAAACTATCCAGCACAGTGGTGACTTCATAGGCCTTAGTAACCACTGAGAGTGAGCATGTGGACTGTGCTGTCCTAAAATGATGGACTCACCAACACGAACTAGGGCTGGAGGAGCGAGCAGGGATGAGGGCCCAGTCCCATGAGTGTCAGGCAGGGAGGAGAACTGCTAGACGGAGGAACAAGGGGTGGTAAGGGATAAGAAGTAGCAGTCAACAGGGACAAGAAGTGATCAGAGGGGATGATGGGTGGCCACAGAGGAGAAGCCAAGGATAGGTTGCAACCTAGGGGTGAGCGAGGGGGATGAGCACAGGTGCACAATGTAACCACCATGGTAGGAGCACTGAAGACAAAGCATAAGCCCCCACTATATGGAAGCCAGTAGTGATGCAGGCAGACAAATCCACACAGTATGTCTGAATTCTGAATCATTTTGACTGTGCATGGCTTAACTGTCTCTTCATGCCCTCTTTGAGATGTCAGAGGGGCTAGACAACTGAAGTCAGAAAAATAAATAGTAATAGGAGAGCGGGGAGAACAGGTCCTCCACTATGTCCTGCAGCTGAGCATGGACAGTGCTCCCCAGGACAGGCTCTCCACTACACTATGTCCTGCAGCTGAGCATGGACA
>CM052703.1:58507998-58552865 GCA_028551405.1 Uromys caudimaculatus
ATCAAGTGAGCACAAAAAATTGACAAAGTACCACAGCAGAACTGAGATACTGCCTGCATGGCCAGCAGGCATCTGCTTGGAACCATGCAGTCACCTGCTTGGCCCAATTTCATGCTCTCCTGGGTGGCTGATGACCAGCCAGGATGGGAAAAGCGAGTCCTGCTATTGGTTTCACTGTGGAAAGAGGTGTGTGGACACAAGAGTAAAGTCTTGCAGAATTCATGCAGCATGCTGTGCCCATTACATGCTTCTGCCATGATGAGAAAGGATGCCAACCCTGAGGCTTTCTGCATAGTTAATGTAGGCATCACTAGGTGAGGATGGGGCTTCCCATACAGGTACCCAGACTTTCACTGGCATATCTGAGGTACCTTCCTCTCAGACTTAGAGCCTATGTAACCTAGATGCTTTTTTTTATATATAACATATAGTTTGCAGACTGAGTTTTGATAATAATATTAAAATCAACTTAAAATAACATCTAGTTTTAATTATTAAATTTATTAAGTTACTCTTTTTCTATATCTGAATGGTTTCAGAAGTTAATCAATAAACCTTCATGGTAATTAAATTATATGATGAGTTTACATCACTGTTACAGCCCTGACTTCTCTTTTAGCTTCTAAAAATCATTAGCTTTTCAATTACAATCCCAGTTATGTGCATTATGGATATAGGATAATTAAAGCACAATGCACTTTAAGAGAGGCCAGCACCAAGCAAGACTTGTTTACAAAATACCTCCTGCCATTAGCGAAGCACAGGACACAGAAAACACTGCAGGAAGGCTTTAATTGATTTTTGAATTTCAATTATATTGGAAAACTGCCTTCTTCTGTTTCAACTCATTTAACTTAGTTCCAAGCCCAAGGAAATGCTACTGTGGTGTGATCCTTCCAAGGGTACGAGTGAGCTCAGGTCCTCATGGCCATACTCCAGGGCTGATATTTCTTGGTGGTCACTCTTCTCAGGCCCCAAGGCCTTGAAGTGAGGACACACTTGCTCCTGTCCTTTGTGATGGACACTCTCATAGAGGATCTGTCTTACACGCCTCATATGCACTTTTACAGCCTTGTATTTCCCATCTCATCCCTCTCCATCCCTCCCTCCTTCTTCACATGGGTGGCTGTCTCAACAGCAACCTTCAGCAGTTATCATCTCTTCTGTGGGCCTGCTGGCCATGAGTCCTTTCTGATTTCATGTGAGTAAGATGTCTTTCTCACCTAAATTGTCCCCTCCTTTTGATTTTTGGGGGCAGAATCTTGCTATGTAGCCCAGGCTGGCCTGAATTATGGCCTGCACTACAGCCTAAGGGTTTCTATTGTGATAAAATATCATGACCAACTTGGGTAGGAAAGTGTTTATTTCTCTTCCACTCCCATAGCACAGTCCATTACTAAAGGAAGTCAGGACAGGAACTCTAGCGGGGTGGGACCTGAAGGCAGGAGCTGATGCAGAGGCCATGAAAAAACACTGCTTGCTCTGTTTGCTCCTTATGGCAACTGTCTTTAATACTAGTTCCAGCACCACCTTCTAGTTCTTCAGGCACCAGGTACACATGTGGTATATACACATACGTGCAGGTAAAACACACATGCACATAAAAGTAAATAAATAAATAAATTTTAAAATGATCTCTCTACCCTTGCATCCCCCCTCCCCGGCTTGTTTCCTGGGCTCCTCTTATATCAGACAACTCTGGGCCATGTGTACTCCATGATGTGTGCACCCTGGCTGTGGTGTGCTCCATGTGGTATTCCTTGTGTCCTATTTGTACTTCACTGAGGATGTGTCCATCCCTGCAGCTCCCAGTAAATGCAAAGCCTGTGTAAAATAGGCTCGACTTTAAAGATCTGGGGTTGCTCTCACCCACTGAGCCCACTCTGACCACCCAGGAAGGTGACAGTGGTGACAGAAGCAGAGTGGCAAGCCTGGTGGGTGGGCGAGATTTTGACACAAGACTCCCCTCCTGGTGCCTGCACCAAGAAGGTAGCTGTCAAGGTTTACAGGAGCCTGTCCTTGAGCTCTGATGATCTAAGTATGTGACAGGCACCCTGGCTGGCGGTCTCATTGGCTGGAATTACCCCACCCTGTCCTGTCCCTGAGCACACAACACAGGCTCAGCATGAAGGTCCCTGTGTAGCCTGTGCTGACCTCTTCCAGGTTCAGGACTCATCAAGCTGCTGAAACTCTGCGTGCTTCCTTCCTACAACACAGGGAAGGTGAGAACAGCACCCGATTCCTCATATTCCCGTGCTTACCGAGCACCATGGGCTGGTGTCATGAGCCAATAGGGCCAATGCTCCTGTCAGCAGTGTCACTTCTTCTGAACCTATTTCCTTGACACACAAGGATACACAAGGGCGAGTCCTCAGATGATGCCAGGATACAAAGGCCTAGCACGGAAAACTGCTAGCCTAGGGGGCTCCCCAGCTCCCCAACAGGGATGCAATCTCTGTGCTTTCAGTCCCCGCCCAACATGCCTCCCCAGGACCAAACCACGACCTCTGCCCCAACCAGAAAGGAAGAACCAAGGCCACCCCAGAGGAAACAGGGCCCTAGAATACTTTGTCCCTTGTCTGGTACTGCAGGCAGAAGGACCTGGTGCTTTAACCGTCCACAAGGAGAGCTTCACCTCTTTTTTGAGGCAAATCACGAAGTAGTCTTACGGGAAAGATGTCCAAAACAAGCTATCTCCCACTAATGCCTTGTTATAAATTAGACCTTACTGACAAAGCCCAAGGAAAAGTGACACCCATCAAGCAGATCTGCTCCTTGCACTTTCCAGACTCAGCACCACTGTCCTGACCTCACACGTGTCTGTCATTCTCATTTAAAGAAAGAAGCAGTGCCAGAATATCAGGAGAAAAGAACGAGTACAGGTCAAGGAAGAAGGGCGACCCCAGGGATGCACCACCACAGGGCTTCCTGGGAGTCCACTGAGGTCAGCCCTGGCTGTAGTCAGGGGCAAACACCGGACTGTGCCTTGGCCTTAGGGTTGGAGGCCAACTGAGTCCTTTCTTACAGCCTGTCTTACAGGTGAGTGATTACAAGTCTGGGGGACAAGAAGGATGGCAGGTGGCATACGGAATTCTGATGACACAGAGTACCCAGGTTACATGGAAATGTTATTTCAGAAAGTTGGGCATCTAGGTTCTGGTGGAGGCAGAGAGAAAGTGATTTTTCTGGAAGAAAGTTGTGACCAGGGGAAGACGTAGATGTTGGAGAGGAGAAAGGGCAAGACATGCGGGGCCAGAGAATCTGGAGGGATTGCAGGGCTGAGAGTGGGACTCCTTGTAGTACAGCATAAGACAGAGCCAGAGGAAAAGGCACCATAGGTTTGGGAGAGGTAAGCTATAGGTAACAAGATGGAGCCACCACCTAAGGACCAGAATGTGGTGGAACCCTGAATAGAATGGAAGCTTCCCAGGTGGAGTGGGCTGGGTTTCTGCCAGACTAGGAACTGAAGCACACAGTTGCCCCTCAACAACTACACTGGGTCTCTACAATCTAACACAAAATTAGAGTACACACACAAAGAAAACAAAGGAGTAGGGAGAGAACATGGTAGAAACAGCTCTTCTAGAAGTTCTGGGTCCCAACCACATTATATGAACCACACTGGATGGATATAGCTATCTATGCAGCCAGAGTGAAGAGGCACACTACATAGCTCCATGCCTATGAGCTGTACAAGTCTGCTCTTATTAATGGTATACAGTGCTCTACAATGTGGGATACTGGTCATAACCCATCAACTGAAAGAGCAAAGAACTAAGAAAAGGTTAACCCACTCACATCTAGCTGCCAGTCCCTCAATGCCTGAGTCATATTACATCTGGTTTATAAAATAGGACTTGTAACTCCCTCTCACTCCATTACTGTTAATAATTCTTCAGTTATACAGTGAAGAACATGTATGCAGCCCATTTCCAGTTCAAAGGGGCCACAGTGGGGCCTAGTACACTGGCACCACCGATGGACCACTTGCCTGAAATCTGCTAGCCAATGTTACACATTACTTTATACTCAGCATCCCAGTTTTGCCCTAGGTGACAATGGCCAAGGGTTGAAAACACCACCTAGCAGGTGGGTTGTACTTGGTATACAGTGGCTCCAGGAGTCATGTGGGTTTCCAGAAGGGCTCATGAAAGGCCACAGAAGCCGGGCAGTGGTGGCGCACGCCTTTAATCCCAGCACTTGGGAGGCAGAGGCAGGTGGATTTCTGAGTTCGAGGCCAGCCTGGTCTACAGAGTGAGTTCCAGGACAGCCAGGGCTACACAGAGAAACCCTGTCTCGGAAAACCAAAAAAAAAAAAAGAAAGGCCACAGAAATCATCAAGCCACAGTGCGAGCAAAAGGGACAGCAGCCATGAAGCTGACAAGCCCTTAACTCCTGAAGAGGGGAAGTTTCCAGGAATGAGGGACCGTTCTAGCACCCCCACATCAAGCAATAACGACACTGTCCCTGGCACATTGGCAATAAGAAGACCTCCTGTGTACAGTAGCAGCAAGGAGGCCTCTGGCACCTCCTGTACACTTGCAACAATATGACCCAGCACCTGTGCACATTCACAATGATGAGCCCCGCTAACATCCGGTAAACTCTTGCAATAATGAGCCCTTCTAATGTCCCGTGCACACTTGTGCCCACCTTGAGGAGAAGCATCAGCACTCTTTCAGTTCCCTGATTATACTTTAATTAAATCTCCAGTCCATGGTTTAAAATAAAGCCATTATGGATAGGGACCAAGAATTTCATCACTCCCTGGTGAGCATAAAAATCAATCACTTAAGTTTTTATGATGTAACCTAAGAAAAGTAGACCTTTCTGAGGTTAAAAGATTAGATGGGTTTTCATTTTAGCCAAAGAAATCTGTCAGAGGCTTTGTTTCTGAGACAGAAATGCCTTCTTCCTTCTCATAGTCTCTACCTAGCAGCATCTAAATAGTTACAGCAACAAGCCTACCCCAGAAAACTTAAAAACTGGGATGTGGGGCAAAAGGCCACCATCCATAGCACAGGTGTGGCATCTCATGCCATCTGTCTAACTAAACACAGGGGTGTGAGGCCAAAGTCTGGGCTGCGCTTGAAATGTCAACAGTAGTGCATGAGACACCCTTCCCCAGCCTTCTCCCATATACCTTGCCCTCACCACTGGACCGCCTGCAAGGGCCTGCAGATGTGAGAACATTCGAAAACTAGGAGTCACTCTGTTGGAGGCCAATTGGAAATAAGAAAAAATAACAAACACTGATAAAAAAAGTTGCACCTGAAAAATCTCCACTCTAACTTATGCTCAGTGTACTTAGCAAAAGGTCAGAGCTCCGGAATCTGCTGGATAAATAAACGCCGGCAAGGCGGATGAATCACTGGAGAACTGGCGCATGGCAGCGAATGAATAACCTGCAAATGCGTCCCAAACCCCATTATTTCCCCTTTTCCAGGAGCCCAAGATTCATGTCCTCGCATGCCGCCAGTTCATTACTAAGAACTATCATCCCTCTTCCGGCGCACGCCAGGCAGTGTGCACAGCCCCTCGAGGACCCTTTAATGTTTAATTCCCCATCATCCGCTCCGCTGAACAGCTTAATCTCTGCTTGTATGATCAATACTATATCAGTGTAAATTAAAATGACAATTTTAAAGTAATTAAACCTGTTAATGCTCGATTCAAATGTCATTATTTGCACTAGGGATCGAGGAGAAATCACACCGTGTCTGAGATGACAGGAAGACGCTTGAGCTTCCTCACCCTGCTGCATGGTGCCACTGGAGGCTTTAGCAAAGCGGATTAACTTCTGCCTCGCCCTGCCAGGGTGCCTATCCAATTTCTAAAGAGGATAACACAATTTGATGAATTTAATTCCAGCTACAAACTCAATTATTGTGATAATAGATGAAAACTGGGAGGAGACTCTAACAAGGCCTACGTTTTACAAATACACTTACCTCCACAATGGGATACGGCAGCAAAGGCCTGATTTGATTTGTCCCCTCTCTTTTGAAAACCCTTTAAATAATTATGATGGTTGGAAGGACAGCCAACATTTATTAAAGAGACTTGCTCCAACCCAAAGGGACTGCGGCTTAGACAATCTGGGTCACATGCAAGCGCTTGCTGTCCCAAGCTGTACAGCAGCATTTATGAGACAAGCTCTGTGTTATCATTACATTGCTGGATACATAAAGAGATACATAAAACTCGTCAGCCATGGACCAGAACTGCCTGTCCAATCCTGCTGCTCAGTTCCAGCTCAGGAACCAGCAGCCAGGCATCTTCTTTCTGGGTAGACAATGGAGACATTAATACAAAGAAAATTAAGGAGAAAAAAAAATCACCACTCTGCTCTGATTCTCAGGAGCCAAGTGCACAGCAGGAGTGGGATGCCCAGAGCTCCCCACACCAGCACTTTTTCTGCCTGAGGGTTGGAGCTTCCTCAGGCACAGTGACCATCAGTGGGTTTTATTCATTACATCAGCAATAAAAATTGACAACCAAACATTCATTTCAAGATGAAGAGCAAAGTGTAACAATTTCCGTTTGAGAGATGTTTGCACACTGAATGGCCAATCTTTCAGACCTACTCAGATACCGCAGGCCCTGATCTGCTACAGAGTTGGATGGAAAGGACATACACTGAAGCCATCTAAACGTCAAACATTCTGCAACGAGGGATGCATACAGTTAGCTTTCACATGCCCCTACATCAATGACTACATCATTTTCTTAACCCTGCATATATAACCTGGGTTCCATAAGTTCATGTTCCCCTCCAACAATCACTGGTAGAAATCAGTTTTAAGATAAGTAAAATTGCAGACTATGTTCAGATAGGTCTCTTTTTCTGACGCATATAACAATTTCCCAAAGTCCACAGACAAGAACTAGAGAAAAAGTTACCATCTGTGAGAACTTCTCATGCTGTGGAGAGAGCTGAGTGGAAGCCAAACCTTCAGATATTTGGTTTAAAAAAAATGTAATATAGGACCAAGGGAAAAAGTTACACAGAAAATTCCTTCAAATTTTACCACCACTTTGCCTTGTATAAAATGAGAAACCAGGCTAATGAGAAGTGGGCATTAGCACTGATGACCTGAGTTTGATCCTCAGACCCAAAGGGTGGCAGGAGAGAACCAGTTCCTGAGAGTTGTCTTCTAAGCTCCACATGCACACAGTCATCTGCACATAGACAGACAGATAGACAGACAGACACACACACACACACACAGATATTTTTTTTAAAAAGAAAAAAATACTAAGATCTTCTCACAAAATGCAACAGACAAGAAGATGGGGAAGCTGGCTTTGCTTTGGGAAGGGTATTTTCACGACTGTCAGGCGTGGCTCCCCATGTCCCAGTGGCTTTATGGTATACTGCAGTGACCCTGAGACATCTGGGATAATGCTCTCTGCTGATGGCGGCCTGGCATTCCTCTGTAGCCTTTGTAAGAACAAGGAGCATCTGCAGAGGTGGGGCCTGGCCATGCGAGGTTCCAAAGTGGGGCCCATGACAGACAGGTTACAGCTTACAATTGGGGGTTAGGGCACCCAGCCAGCCACCCACTTATCACAGTTTTGAAAAAGGATGGATAACCTCTAACCATATAGTTTCTCTCTTCAAGGAAACTGAGCAGTTCTCTCATGAACAAGATGAAAATGTCCCTTAGCAGGACCAACTGGAGAGTGAGAGCAGGACCAACTGGAGAGTGAGAACCCAGGCACAGAAGCCATGACCCATGTCCTGGGTCATCCTCTTTATATAAACAGGACTCTGTTTAAAACTGTAGAGCAACAACTAGCCAGTCTGCAGGGCATGAATCTAAAACAGATGAGAACTAAGTATAAAGACCAAAGACCACAGCCCTAACCACCCAGGGGAGGCACAGTGAGAGTCCACTCTTAACCACCACACCCCTACAGACATCACACTGATCTATACCCAAATGTGTACATACCTGGGGACTGGAGATTAACCAGAAACCAGATACTGCTCAGCAAACCTGCCCCTGACCCCCACCTCATGGCTAAAGGGTCAGCAGGGTACAACTCTGCAAACATGGTTAGAGCACACACTGATCAATCACTTGTGCCCACCCCTGTATCTTGCTCACCTGGCTCACAGACCCTCTCTGGCCAGGACTGCTTTTAAAGAAACATATTATACAGGTTGGTGCCAGGCCAGATTCTAGGCACTGAGCTACAGAGAAAAACGTGGTTGAAGACTTGATGAGAGTGTAGAGACCTAGCCACTGAAGCCACATATACCTGGCATACATGCAGAGACTGTGAGCCTGGTTCCACTGCAGGAGGCACAGCTATGATCTACATGAAAACCTTTGAGGTCACAGGAGAAAATACCCTAGAGCAAGCATCCTCCACTGGCTAGAGGCCCTGCAAACTGGGCTCCTGGAGGACAAGGACCCAGGATTCAGGCTCCTGCATCTGAGGTCAAATTTGTCACTGCTACATGAGATGGCTTGGTCTCCATCAGCAATGTAAAAACATCTCAAGAAGACCAAGGCATTGGTGAGGCAGAGGTCAGCCTTGCTGCAAGTCCCAGGAAAAGAGTCTAGACAAGCAGGGCTAGGCTCACAGGGGACTCTAGTGAGACGTCACTTGAGGCTAAATAAATAGAACGAGCAGCTACACTGTGCGCGCCAGGACTATTTTTTTATGTCTACTGCTTCAGTGATTTTCTGTCAAAAAATGCTAACAAGCATCAAAGTCCTTAAGAGCTTTACAATCTTTCAGTCTGTTCACCAATACATTTCCTGCAGTGTATTTGTTTCCTAGGCTCATGTGACACGGCCCTCGATCATGCCTGTCTACAGCCTGATGGGTCTGCCGCCACTAGGCACATGGCTCAGCTTCACCAAAGACCTATTAGGGATTTCTCACCAGAGAGCACAGGACAAAGGTAGAGATATAGTAACTGAGGCCCTAGGTGGGAAATGATCAGGCTGGCCTGGATCAGCAGACTGGGAGCTTGAAGTCTGTATCACCCCACCCTATACTGCCCTTGTGTCCAGAGCAGCCACAGGTTCCCCATTCCCACTGCCCTCCTGCCCACAGAAACCAGGGTTCCAGACTCACAGCTGACTCCCAGCCACCACCAGCAAGTGACCTATGGGATTAGGAGGGAAGGCCAGGGCAGATTAGAAGCCATGATTGCAAACACGGGCCCCTGCAGACTTTGGGTACAGTGACCACAGAGTCTGCCTTACTGTAGACATAGTGTCCATAGTTTTGGAAATGGAGAACACCTGGGGGGGACAAGCAGGGTCATGGAATCAGGTGTCACAATTAGTTGGGGCAGATGGGTGGTGCCACATGCCCCTTGCTGCCCTCCCTGGGCACCCAGCCAGCCACCCACTTATCACAGTTTTGAAAAAGGATGGATAACCTCTAACCATATAGTTTCTCCCTTCAAGGAAACTGAGCCGTTCTCTCACGAACAAGATGAGAGATGAGGCTTCTCCCTGGTCCTCATCCCACCTACTCTCACACAGAGGACAATGAAGTACATCGGTTCTCAAGCTGTGGGTCGAGACTCTTCTGGGGGAGGAGGTCAAACAATTCTTTCACAGGGATTGCCTAAGACCACCAGAGAACAGAGGTTTACACTTTGATTCACAGCAGGAGCAAAATTACAGTTATGAAATAACAACAAAACTAATTTTATAGTTCAGGGTCACAGCATTAGGAAAGTTGAGAACCACTCCTCTAGTACCAGGCACAGGGCAAGTGTGCAGCCTAAGGATTCATTTTATGCTTTACACTTTCTGTGACATATGGGTCCACCTATAATTGGAGCCTGGCCCCGGAAGTAGTCGAGTCCAGATGTGAGGAGGTTTCCTCACTTGTAAATTGCACACTGTTAGCACACTGCAGGGAAGGTACTTGGTACTGGAAGCCAGGGTATTGGTTTGAAGGGACACTCAGGGACAAGACACTGCCCTTGTGGCCAGCAGGTGAGCACCTTCTACTCTCACCTGCCATATCTGTATCTTATTGACAAGTCTGTTCAGATCTCCCCGCATGTTAAAAATCAAGTCCTCTGCCTCCTCTTATTGATCAGTAACAGTTATTTACATGAAGAACTTCACATGAAATTCTTAGTCAGATGTTTTGCAAATGTTGTCTCATAGGCTGTGAGCTGCCTCTACTTTTGCAACCAAACAAACGTTTTATTGAGGATGACTGCCTTCCAATAAACACTTCCTGCTTGCCACGTTCTGTCATCACTTCTCCCTCAGGTTTGTAACCACATGGAAATTAATTTCCATAGTCTCTGGTGAAAGCTGGGCTTTACTCACAGCAAGTGCTCAGCTAAGGGCCACTCTTCCCGTATGCAGATCATACCCTTATGTCTGAAGAGCCTGGACACCTCTGTCAAAATCAAAGGTGGTATGCCCCTGTAATCCCAGCCCTCAGAAGCCTGAGGCCAGCCTAACCCAGCTGAGTTCCAGAGTCTACTTCCTAGCCCTCGGTCTGTTTTTCTGAGTTTATACTTAGACTCCATTGTCTTGCTCACTGCAGATTTATAGGGAGTCTTGATCAGGCAAAATGATCCCTTAACTTTCCTATGGCAATGTTGTTGAGGCCACTGTAGGTCCTTTACACTTCCATATAAAACATCAATCCAGATTTTTTTATTTCAACAAAAGCTTCCAACATTGATTAGAATCACATTGAAGCATCATGCCAATCTTGGTAGAATAGATACATCAATACCATTGAGTATTCCCTGAGCCTATTTCAGCTCTACGTACTCAGGTCTCATTGATTTGTATAAGCTGCACATGAAGGCTCTAGGGATATAGGTCTTAGATAGCACTGACCTAAGACAGTCCTGAATAGTTCATACTTTGGTGCTATTATAAAGGGTAATGTTATCTAAATTTCAGCTTCCAAGAGAATCATTTACAAGTTGATAGCTTGCTAGTCATTGGATACAGGACAAGATGTCAAAGACCTAAACAATGTACTTCCATGTTAAACCCAGTCCTGGTCACTTGTGAGAACACTGCACCCTGGTGGCTCACTGAAGGAACCTTGCTCTCATTATTCTAACACATTCAGTTCAAGAAGTTGATCCTACACCTCAAATGGTTTGTGTTTGTCTCTGGGTTGGATTCTCGAACCACAGTCTAAAAGGTAAAAGTGTGTCCACAGGGACATGGAGTGAGTTGGATGGAGGAGCAGAGGGCATGTGGAAAAGGACTGAAACACAGCTTCATTTATAGGATTGCCCACACTCAGTCTGGTTGCCACATCCCACTAGGATACTGGAGTCCCACTGGTCACCACCCACCTAGGTCTAACCTTGCATCTCTTTTTTGAAAGGTAGAAGGCCAAGTCTAGAAAAATAACAACAAACTGGGTTGGGTCACTATTGCTAGTCTACTCTGTGAATTTACTTCAATATGAATTTAAGGCTAGATCAGATAGGTCTTTAAATTAGTTAACAACCAACCTGTCGACAGATGAATGCCTCCCGTTTCCCCCAAATCCCACAGCAGTCCCCACCGACCACCTGGTCACACCCTACTTCCTTCTTTGATGTTCTAAGCACTACAAAACTCTGGCTTCCTCTCTCCCTGCCAATCATAGTCAAATATTCTATATGCCAGTGATGGGAGCCCCTTCCTGTGCTGCTTGATGCAGCACCTGCTCCCTAAATGCCAGGTGCTTCCTATATGTCTTCATGTGTGTTAGCTTAAGTGTTTGTTCCCGTATATATAGTATGTAACACAGTACATGTTATCTGTAGTTAGCTCTGGAGCCCAACTGAAAGCGCAGACTTCCACTGTGCTGTGCTCTGGGTGGGTTACTAAATTTCCCTTGGCTCTACTTCTGCTAAGGACAGGCTAGTGCTCAGTAGCTGCAAGGACCCAGCTCAGGCAGCACTGACCACTAAGGGCTCCTTGGCAACTGCCAGAATGTGAGCACTGCCTGCCTGGTATCTTCCAGTGTGGCCTGGCTCACCCATGCTTGCACAATGATGTCAACCTGGGATGTCAGCGACTGTACCCAGCAAAGTATACAAAATGACATGGCAGGAACCCAGCTAGCTCTGGTGGAGTGACTGGCCAACAGGACTGACATGCAGCTGGCTACAGCCAAGTGTTGAGACTTCAAAGTCAGTGGAGACTTTGGGCCTTAGCTGTGCTCCACACAGCCCTTACTGAACTATCTGGCACAGAAAATACCTTGTGGGGGTTCATTAGACAGGTGAGCTAAGGAAACAACACTCCACACTGATTTGTCCATGCCCTTCTTTGTAAGATGCTTCTTCAGCAGCTCGTCATCCTAACGTATTCCCAGAGCCTCAGCCAATGTCTCAACCACACTATCTATACTCAACAGTCCAGGACACAGGTCCTGAGGGCAGAAGCCAGGGTAGCCATCCTTGTGTCTCAGGCCAGCAGCAGGCTGAACACACAGGAACACACCCAGATTTTCCAAGACTGACAATCTAGCTATACCTACCTCATCCTTAGGTCAGGGAAGTGGGTTCAAGATCTCAGCTGAGCCTGGCAGACTTTGGTTGCCCCTGTCCTCTCTGTCTTACAAGGAGATTGGTGGTGGTATCCCAGAATTCCTCTGTGTGGTCATTTGGTGAGCCTCCCTGTGGCACAGGGCATATGCACCTCCCTCTGAGACTTTTGTCTGACTACTGCCAGAGGTAAGTTGAGTACCACTGCCCAGCAAAGGGCAATCCCACAAGAAAACACAACATTCCCATCTAGTCATGGGGATCTGGCATTCAGAGGTGAGTGCCACCTAGCAGTTACCACATTATCCCAGGGGAACAACCATGTGTGTGCAAAGATGACTTGGGTTCTGGTCATCTCCTATTCCAAACGTGGTATTGGTGGATTGGCGGTGTCTCCACAGTACCACACCTGGGGGAGAGTAACACAGGAATAATGTTGGGGAGGTGTTGAGCATATATACCAACATCCTGCATGCCAGGCAGCCACTGCCACCTCTTCCTCCTCAGACAGTGTTTCCTACACCAGACGGAGTAAGTGTTCTTTCCTTAAGACCATGGCAAGTAGGCAACATGGCTGGTCAGAGTTACCTCACCCTTGTGAGAGGCCATAGGTTCAATCAAGGAGTTCACCAAGGTTCAATCAAATAGGTTCACCAAGCTGGTGGCCCCATCCCTCCTTCCAGTGCTGAGCCTTCCCAGAATGCTTGTGACATTCCCTCCCTGTCCCAAATCCATCAGCAGATATCCCAACCTCTTGTTCCTGACTACCTTGGGTCTAAATATGAGTGACAATGGAGAGGTGGGATAGCCACGGGCCATGGGCACTCACAGACACCTGTGGCTAAGCAGATGGGAGCCCTGGCATGAGTGTCATGTTACTACAGCTCTCTGCCCCCGACTCCTCTCAGAAAGTAGACAGCACATGGGGAACACAGGCAACTGCTTCTCCTGGCTGACAAGGAGTCCTATGTACAGGCCCATAGCTGAGTCTCCTAGTGACCACAGAGGCACATTTTGGCCTAATACTCCTAAGGCACATTAGGGTTCTTGACATGCATGGGAACATATCAAGGTCTGATGACACCCAGAGAGGCAAATATGGGGTCCTCAACACCCACAGGGGCAAATATGGGAGTACTCAACATTTGCAGAGGTACCTTGAAGTCTTTCTGATGCCCCAAAAGACATATCTGAATCTAGTGGATACCCACAAGGGCACATCTGCATCTATTTGATGCCCATTGGGGCACATCTATGCTTGCCCCATGCTCACTTGGGCATAGTTAAATCTACCAGATGCCCACAAGGGCATATCTGGATCTGAAGGATACTTACATGGGCATAACTAGGTCTATTTGATGCCCAGTAAGTACATATGGGTCTTCCCAATGTCCACGGAGGCACATCTGAGTATCCCAAATGTCTGCAGGGGCATACTGGCACACTGAGCCTGCCTAGCATAAAGAACAAGAAGCATGAGAAGCTGATGGCAGAGCAGAAAGTACTGGGCCTTTACTGAAGCTGCTGGAGACCAAAGTTACCTCTTCTCTGCAGGCAGCTCTCTAGTATCCAATCAGCACAGCTTTGACAGACAGAACATCCCCTTCTGTTAGAGAGTAGGATCTCTCACTCCTAAAGATAGCAGGATGAGTCACATGGTCATGTCCTCCACCCAGGAAAATCCAGTGAGGATGGGTTAACATGAGGTTCCCACTGTCGTCGTCCCCCCTCCCCATGTGGTGTCTAGCACCTGCCCCTCTGCTTTCTGCCATGGATAGCAGTGGGTCTCAGTTGCCTTCTGAAAGGGAAACTTCTTAAGAGACGTATCTCAGCTTGTCCTTGAGCTCATGAGAACCAGTGTCAGCCACTTGCAAATCCTGGAGTCCTTACAGGCACCACCCCTCCTGGAGACATGAAGCTTAGCCTGTTCTAACATATGTCCTGGGCTAGGCAGACTCCCTTCAGGGCCTGGGCTGTAGCCAGAAAAAGCCTCACATCTCCTCAGGATGCATGGAGCCTGCAACAAAATGAACCTCGTGGCAATTGTTTCCCCCACTTTGATAGCCCAATGTCAGCTCATCTGTTACAGGGAAATAAAAAAGTCAAGCCTAAATGTATAAAAAATTATGATGGAAGTCCTAAATAAAGCGTAGACTGCAAGCTCATTGAGTCAAAAATCAATCAATCAATGAGGGAGTGGGTTAGGAGCACCTCATAAGCCCCAAAGAAATCATTTGCCCAAACACTGGGATTTAACGGTGGAGGACCAAATTCCAACACTTTTAGGAAGTAAATAATGAAAAATCAATTCAGAGGAAAAACAGATCAAGAACCCTGACTGTGACGTGCCGACACATTTATTGCTGAATACCATTCCTCGGCTGACCTGAAAACTTCGGAAGGTGTTTATTTACTTTCAACACCTTCCAGGGATCAATATTTTTAATTTGGATCCGAGTTATTATTTTTCACATCACAGCAGCGGAGATCGGCGTAAAGTGGCTCATATTTTAGTGCTAAAAAGATCGATACGACAGTTTCACCTTCACTGCGGCCCGGCTGCTGCGGCCGCACATCATCACATCCCGAAGGGCCGTGGTACTGAGGCAGGAGGGCAGGTCATCACCCGACAAGGGTGCAGACAGCCATGATTTAACTGAGCACAGGGCGCCCAGTGCCCTCAGAAAACCAATCTTGCTCCTCTCACTTCATCAGGCCTCGGGTGAGGAGGAGGAGGGCAGGGCCCAGTGCAGAGGAGGCCACTACTGGTCAAGATTAGTTCCTCATCATAAACACATTTGCCTTTCCTTCCTCTTCCTCAGATCAAAGAACATCAGCCAACTCCATTAATTTCCCATACATTTCTCCCAACTTCTTATTTAGGAAAAAAGCAGGAAGGGAACACTCACAGAGCAGTGCGAAGGGGTCTTCTGGGAAGGAGCAGCCTCCACTCCTCAGTCTCACCCTCAGCACCAGCACCAGGGCTTCTGCTGGGGCAGTCAGGTCATGTAGGGCAGGAGCCTCCTGAGTACACTCAGGGCATGGGGGTAAATATGGACATCACACCAGGCAGGACAAATGTGTTAAAGCCTCTTGTCAGCCTTCAGCACCTTGAGTTCTCCCTAACCCTAACTTAACTATCACTACCCCACTCTACCCCACACTCTGGAAATAAGTCCCAGAGCCCAGGAAAACCCAGGACATCCAGGCGAAGGCAGAGTCACACATCTTATGTCTAAGTGCTCTGGCTTATACCTCCAAGAAACACCTATTCCCAACAGTGCTGGCAGCTAGACAGAGGGGAAAGTAAAGAAGAGAACCTGACCTTGTATGAAGGCAGAAAAGGAGCCACCGGCCCACTTGTGAGCAGCATCCAGATATCTAGGTGATCCTGACTGGCAAGTCCGAGGCCTTCTGCCAAGCAAGAACCTTGCATAAGCAGACAGCAGGACTTTTGCATTGACAGAGCTGTCCCTGAACCTAAGAGACAGACTTTGCCTACTGGAGCCACCCCTAGCCTGCTATTGCCCCTGAATCAGATAGGTCACTGGAATCTCCAGTCTCTGGCCTGCCCAGGACCCCATTCAACTACCATCACCCTACAGCCTGCATAGGCTGCTTATGAATAAAATTCCTAGGGGAACAGATGAGGCTAGAGTTCCCTTAAGCACCCCAAACACTACTGGCATTACCCATCCAGACCACCACACCCATGCTGCCACCAACAGCACAGCATGCAAGATTTCCTCCAGGCACCTGCATCTTAAGAAGCATGTGCAAGCTCCAGGAATGTCCTACCTCCAGCCATCCAGCCTCCTCCCCTGCCTGAGGCAGGATATGGGCAAGCCCAGGTGGAGACAGAGAATGGGACTGAGAAACCTACAGATGCTGCCTCTTGTCAATTGCCCCAATGGCACGGCTCTATCCCTGGGGACCTATGACAGCAAGCTAAACCTTCTCAGACCTCTTAAGGGCTATGTCACCCATAGCAACAGACAAAGTCTTTCCAACAATAAGCCATTAGTAAGGTATGGCTCCTTCAAATTCCCCCTAGCTGGTCAAGAATTCCCTTTCCATGGAAAGGGAAGAGTCTCTCCTGTACCCTGGCCCTTTACCCAGAAACAAGAGCTTTGGTGAGGTCATATCAGTTCTCAAGGTTCTACCCAGTGCCCTCTCCTCTGGGTGCAGGCAGAAGCAAAACCAAGAAATCTATTCTAGTTTCCAACAGGAATGCTATTAAATTAGATGCAACTTCAAGAGGTCACCCAGGGTTGGCTCTATAGCCAGACAAGGACCATAACCCTAGACCTGGGCTTTGGATCCCCTATTCAGGCACCTATATCAGGTCACCAGAATGGATGAGATGAAGTGGCTATCTGAAGACATGGATCAGGCCATGTCTGAAGCCCACCACAGAGAACACAGCCTCTGGCTTCCCAGACCAGGTGAGCAGCCAGCAAAGCATTGGTGAACACTCCATGCTGAAATGCTTCCCTTCAGCAGCAAAACAAGACAGCAGTAGAATTATAAGAAAATAAATTTTCAGTCTCTTCCTTACTTGGCCATTCTGAAGCAAGAGTACAAGGAAGCCGTTATCTCACGCACTCTTATTGATGCGCCAGCTTGTCGGGAGGTAAGCGATGTGTTTTCTATGCTCCTCCGAGTGGCTGGCTAAATCAGACACATGATCTCCATGCTGCTAAAGTGTCTGATCAATAGACACTATCGCAGACTTGGAAAACTTCACCCAGGTAGTTCCTCAGTGTCCAATCTGCATGGCTGGCTTACTGTGAAACTCAACTCTGCCACACTGTGATACCGAGAGCCCCGGGGAGCAGCCTTCAACGTCCATCTCCAACACTGGAGGCAAGAGGCATAAACCCAGGAAGTAGTACAAGTGCCAGGTGAGCTTGCTCATTCCCCCTCTCTTCCTCCCTCCCCTCCCCCTTTTTTCTGGCTCCTCTGAACTCTGGTTACCATCCACACCAGCTCAAGGTCATCTTTCTCTCCTCTAATCCACATAGCTAGCACGGCACTCAGCTCCTGGCTAGGGCCCTTCTTCGAGGACCCTCCTTCTTGGGTCTGTCTCATCTGGCAGGCCCAAGAGGGCTACCCTGAGAATAAACAGCCCTGGCACCATCCAAGAAAAACCCCAACTGTACTGTGACTTCAACTTTGAAAAGGTCAGGGGTTTTCTTCATTTTGTTAAAATCAGTGTTCTTATGAGGGTACAGCCTCATGTTACACGTCAAACTTAACAATGATTTTACCCACAACTCTTCTACCAACATGAATGGCTCACAGGGGCTATTCCCACCAACTCTCTCCATACATGTGGTGTGCTTCACACCACGTGGTAGAGCTCCCGTCCTAACTGAGCCAGTCTCTGGCTTCGAGGAGTGGCCCTAGCTAAGGAACCGCCAGCAGATGGACATGCACTCTAGAAGCCAGATGTCCCTCAGGAAGAGGGCACAAGTGTTTGAGAACGGAAGCAAGAAGCAAGCAGGAAAGCCACTGCAAAGGTCAGGTAACAGGAAGTCACAGGTAAGCTGACAGAAGGTCCTGGAGAGTGCAATGATGGCGCCAGACTATAGACGGATGCAGATGTCCCTTCAGGAGCACACCACGGGCATCTGACATTCTAGGGACCCACAGCCATGATTCAGTCTTCAGGAGTGCCAATTCCCTGTTCCTGTACCTCTATTCCTGCCCCAGGTGGTGCCTAGGACATATGTAAAAAGGAGTTGATTGAAAAGAGCTAATGAGGAGTCCTGGACCCCACAGTGTGGTGGGCTAGGTGCCACTTGGGGAGCACATCTTTTGCTTTTTTAGTTCCTCTACAGGCAGCTAAGAGCCTCATACAACCCACTTCAACAGAAGAGCTACATGTTTCACTCACCTCACTGATGTTTAAACTGGTGGCACCTTGACCAGGACACTAACACATGAAAAGCACAAACCATTCTCTGGATGCCACAGACCTCAGAGCCATCTCTGCTGCAGTCTCAGTCGTGCCAGCTTCCATACACTGCACAGAGCCCAGGGCCTCCCTACCTAGATGCTGTACCCCATTGTTTTCAGTACTGGCCATAAAGAGAAATGTAGCCTCTGCCTCCCTGCAAATCCTGTTCAGGGAGCTCTTTCTCAGTTGCACTTTGGCTTCTGGCCCTCTAGTCCCTATGCCTCCCTGAGTTCATCTCTTTGCATCCAAACTCCTTGCACCTGGGCCAGGGACCCTCATCCAGTCCCTGAAATTAAACACACCCAAAAAAACAACCTCCAGTTCTCTTCTGTTCGTGACTGTCACCCTCTCTCCAAGGTGCCACTGCCTTCTACCACTCCATCCAGAAGGGTTGTGGGCATTCACACTTCCTCCACACTCCTAGCCCTCCAGTGGTCTGCCAGGAGACAAGTTCATTCAGTGACTCTAAACATATGATGGGGGCCTGTATGGTCAATTCTGGGAGAAAACAGCAAACAAAACCAAGCTGAGCCAACCAAGGTAACCTCTCCTGGGAAGAAAAGTCAGGTACTCTTAGTGCTCTAGGACATAGTATGCTCATTCC
Organism: Uromys caudimaculatus; assembly: GCA_028551405.1. Lineage (NCBI taxonomy): Eukaryota > Metazoa > Chordata > Mammalia > Rodentia > Muridae > Uromys > Uromys caudimaculatus. The sequence goes on from CM052703.1 coordinate 58,527,067, forward strand.
TGCCCTCTCCTGTGATTCACAATTAGTCATTCTGTTGTGCCAAGGCCAACATCCTCTGTCCAAGTGGAAACATTCAAACACAAGGATCAGGATGGAGACCCAGACTTTCCAGTGGTAACAACCTAACATGCCAGTCTGGCAGAATGTCTGAAGACCCAGACTTCTAACAAACAAGGCACTAGCCAGTGACAAAGCCAGGGGCCCTGCATCAAGGTGTCATTTTCATGGTTGCTGTACAGCAAAGACAGCAGACATCCACCTCACATCAATATAAAAACATGTTAGCCACAGTAAGCACACAGAACTTAATGTCCCCATTTCAGTGTAAAAATCTTAGGAGCCATCCCTGCAGGGAGCATTGTGGCTGCATGTGCTGCACTGGTGCCACCTCCTGGCAGCAAAGACCATTTGCAGTTCTCCTATTCTAAGCCTCTGGAGCATCACCAGCAACAGAGGCAGCAGATCTTAAGCGAGCAGTCTACCCCATCACCAGGAGCTCCCACCCCCACCCCAACAACCACCCCCACAGTGTGCTCACACAGCAGGTGTAGTTCATTCAGTTCAGCAGTTTGCTGGAAACAGGCCACTATTTTCTGATCCCCATTAATGCCCATGACAGCATTTATGTATAAGATAAATTCATCTCAATTTCCTTTTTCAATTAATGGCCTATTATTTGAACCAGACTCAGCTAAAAACACTCAGCTGATACCATCAATCTTACAAAGATTAAATTTCTCTGTCTGAAGCTACAGGGTACCAGGCTAGGCAGGAGGATGGCTACCTAGCTGTCAGACGCTTCCAGCTATGTTCAGGACCCTAAGGGTGGAGGTCCTTCCTACCAGGACACCCTGAGGCCCTCACTAAAGGCCATAACACACCAAGAAACACAGTGAAGGGCTGTGAAGTGGATGGTGCTCAAAGACCCAGGGCCACTATAGTTACAATCCTAGATAAGTGAGCTCTACTCTCTGCTACCTACAATGACTCCAGATAGACATGGAGAGCCCTTGATCATCACCATCCAATCAGACACGAAGGCACTTCATATCACACTGTGGTTGATAGACAGCACTGGGTACCAGAACAGAAATGCCAAGGCGTAATCAATGCTTGACAAGCAAAGGAGAACAAAGCAAAGCAGATCTCCACATGCCATCCTCTACCCTCAAACAGTGGCCTTCTTCCTCTGTCAGCCCACCTATGAAGGCTCTTGTGTCAAACCAGCCCTGTTTGTGCATGTGGGGTTTACCCTCCCTTCCGCTGTAGTTTTAGGTCATTGTGCCTATACATTTAAAGGGGAGTTACAGATAAAAGAACCTTCCTGCAGTGGAGCAAGGCCTTGATGGAGGAAAGACAGGAAAGATGCTGCTGCTGAGCCTCCTGCAGCACTGGTGCCCATGGGCTGATGGTCACGTACCCTGTTGAGATTCTGTCTGGATTTTCTGCTGGAAATTCCATTACCACAATCAGATCTAAGAGTGTTTAAGTTTTGTGAAATTGTGGAAACCCTTAGCCACTGTTTTTTCAAGCATCTCTGTTCCCTCTGCCCTCTGGAAGGCCCTAGAGACATGGTGCCAGGCCACATGATGTCATCTCAGAGTGACCCTTTCTAGGCTGCTTTCATTTCTAGCAGTTCCCACGGCTTTCCTCCAGTTCACCCCTTTCCTTCTGTTGTGTCTAGTCTGATGCCTATCTTCACTGATACCTCTTGTCTTTTTCATCTCTGTAAGCCTGTCTTGAGAGATAAGAAGCTGGGTCTTGGCAGAGGAAACCCAGGAGGCTAAAGGGAGGGGCCTTTTACAAGAAGGAGAGAAATACAGAGCTGAGAGGAAGAAGTCAGTAGCAGAGCAGCAAAGGGAAGCTGAGGGGAAAGTAGGAGGACTATATTCTGGGTGGGTGGGAGGTGGGCTTGAAGAAAATGTCTTTGAGAGGATAGAACATACCTGGTACTGGATGCTCCAAACCCAGAGACTGAAACCTTGACAGGGGTTCTCTATCCCAAGAACAATTCCAAAGCCAGTCTGTTTGTTTCTCTCTCCCTTTCCCTCTCCCTCTCCCCCTCCCTCCCTCCACCCCCTCTGTCTCATACCCCACCACACACACACATGAGATGCAGGGCAGAAGCCATGCCCTGTTCTGCCCACCACAACACACACCCTTGCTATATCTCTCTATATGCTCAGAGAGAAGCCAAGTCAGGTAGCTGCTCAGGGTAGCCCATGGCAGAAGGTGGGCTGACAGACAGAATCACTGCTAGATCCCCCCTCGTGGAGAAGAGAAGTAGCACCTATGCATGTGACAACATGCTAGAGGGCAAAGTAAAAAGAATGGGGCAGAAAGGACAGAAAGTTAACTCAATCCCTGAAGGCCTGGGCACCCCAGAGCTTAAGACACTGTTCTCCAAACCAACAGTTACAAAGGCTTTCAAACATCTCTCGAGAGTTCCTAGCACCTCCAAGTGCCTCTTACCTCCTAAAGCAGCTATGACCCAGGACACTTATAAATAAGGGACAGTTCCTATCAGGTTGGTACAGGCTCTGTTCTATCCCACTGTAAGACACACCTGTTCTGATGCAGGTCTACCTCTAAAGACCTGCTCAGGGCTTACAAAGTGATTGCCAAGTTCAGGGGCAGGGATACTGAGCAGCCCAGGTTCCAGCTCAATCTCTTATCTAAGCCACCCTGGAGAACCTGGACCCTCTTCTGTCACACATCTGAAGGCCGGCCTCCCTTAACCAGCCATCCCCATTCCAGCTTCCCACCCGTGCTTTCTCTGAACCAGCAAGGAGAATGCGCTCTGAAGCCTTGGCCGCCAGCTCTGCCAGGTGGGGGGTGGGGGAAGGACTCAGACCATCCAACAGTCAACAGAACACGAGAAGCTTTTCATTTAGGACAGTCACACTGTGCTGTGACAGGGCATGCATGCCGACTCAGTACTCTTCGGGAACAGCCAAGATTCAGGTTCCCCTGGCCTGGGACTCATACCATAGCTTAAAAATGCCTCACCGTGAAGTGTTCCTGTGACTTGTAGTTTTCATCCAGGTAGACACGAGCCCTGTTGTATTCTTTCATTGCATCACTGGATAGTAGTTCCCTGGGAGGGAAAGAGTGAGCACAGTAAGCAAAGGCCCAGACGCCATGTCTTCCCACAGGTGTGCTCCCAGCCATGAGGCCACAGTTAAAACTGTTCTTCACATCACCCCAAGACCCACACAGCCCCTAAATGGGCAAAGCAAGAGGGAGGTTAGGAAGAAAGAGGGAAAAAAATCAACAGCCACAGTGGAAACCAAAGTCCACTTTGTGTCCTTGGCACACAGAGAGCAGCCCACATAGCAGTGTCTGGTCTCTACTCAGGCCTGTGAGATGCCTACACTATGAGGCCTCCCAGGGATAAAGATACTGATGGGAATTCTTGGGACTCACTTAGGCCACACAACATGTATAGGTGACTTCCAGAGTCTGCTGCTCTCATTAGCAGCCCCACAGTGCAGATAGTGACAGTGACTAGCATTTGCTTAGACAGTAGCCTGTGCTCATCGGCCAATGTAGCAGAACTTCACTGCGTCTCCCACCATTCCTTTTTATGGTCAAGCCCAAACAGTTGATTTTATCATCATTTCTAGGTTGGCTAGAGAAGAAGTACCAATCACACATCTAGCCCAGAGTGGGGAACAAAAGACCATTCCTTCTTTGCTGCTGGTGAGAAGCAGGCACACCATATGACCCAAAAGTACATATATTAGGGAAGGAGCCCAGAGGTAACCATAAGCCTAGGAAAGAGAGGCAGCAGATGAACCTGGATGGACTCTAGTGGACCCCCAGGTACTGCTGCTGGCAGCCACAGATCTCAACATGTTCGTGGGTGTGAAAAATGGAGACAGAGATGCCTGGGCACCAACCCTGAGCACTGAATTGAGGTCATGAGGTGTGGGGAATAGAGAGGACAGGGTGCCAACCCTGAGCAACAGGCACATCTAGTGTCAGATGCCTGAAGTGGGATGATGGCTTGAACACAATCCCCAAGACACACAAGGTAGAGGAAAGAAAGGAACGGACTCTTCTAAGCTGCTATTGCACCTCCACACACAGGACACTGGCACACGCTGCCCTCCTCCAGACAAATGTGAGTAAAAAGCTACCTGACATGGGAAGGACCAACATCAGGGCCATAGTTTTTTTTTTTTTTTTTAAAACAAGCTACCAACAGATCTAGGCCCAGAAAGGACAAAGTAATAGGATTAGTGGAAAAGAATGTTAAAATGGCCAATATAAATATGATCCGAGCCCTAAAGGAAAACAGGAGCATACGGAAGAAAGGAGTTTCTGGTGCTGACAGACAAGAATCAGGATCTCACAGGATGGGCTGAGAGTGGGCAGCCCTGCAAAGCAATGCAGAAGGGGCTCCCACTCCATGTGGGATGGCAGAGCCTTTCTGGGTAACTGAATCAGGGCAAGGGAGGAGGGGGCAGGGAGAAAAGCAACATCTGTGGACAGAGGGGATCAATGTTCTCCAAACTTGGTCAAACCTATAGGTGCACAGTTCAAAATAAACAATATTAAACCAGAACCCAGCAAACTGAGCTGCTACAAACAAGGTACATGTAGATGAAAGCGAGCAGCCAGGAAAGCACATTATCCACAAGAAGATGAAGATGGCACAAGGGCTGGGCTCTGGTCGGAAACAATGAAACACAGAAGACAATGACATGGTGTCCTTGAAGTAGTGAGGGAACTGACAAACTCCCATTCATTCCTAATAAACGCAGCTTTCAAAAATGAGAACAATGAACTTGTTCAGACAAACAAAGGCTGAGAGAATCAGCAGCAGCTGACTTGTACTGAAGTAAACAGTACAGAAAGCTCCTTGGCTAAGGAAAATGGTCCAGGTAGAATCCAGCCGAGAGGGCACCTGACAGGCCCCGGCCTTCTCAAGGACAGCTGCTCTTCAAAGTCAGAGTAGTATGGCTTGCACTGCCACACACAGCCCATCCAAGGGACAGGAGTAGTGGAACCTCCCTCCTGAGGGCCACTGGCCTGCAAGTGCCCAGGGCTCAGTGCCCATGGCACCTGCCCCCTTCAGATGTCCTGCTGCTCTAGCCCACCAGCCTCTCTCCTTTGTCAACTGTAGTTCTTGGCATAAACACTAATTTCTGTCAGTGATGTGTGCTGCAGATGTTTTTCATAAGGTGGCTTAGTTCTTCCTTTGTTCAGAATATCTTTCTGTAACAATATGGCTTTCTTTAACATGACAAATGTGTCAATCTTACCTTTCTAAGCTGCAAGTTTTGCACATTCTGAAAGAAATCCTCTCTACCTCAAATTTACAAAGATACTTATCTGTATCTCCATCTTCAAATCTTACTTTGGTGTAATTAGAATTCATTCTGAGGCAGGATAGAGTGTCCTCTTGGGACACTATGATGCAGTATCTTTACCAGGCACTTCTCAGCCTGCAGCACCAAGGCCATGCACCAAGGAAGACATTCCACACAGTCTCTGCCCACCCTTGCTGTTGCACTGCTGCAATGGGAGTTGGTGCTTTAGCTGGCAGAATGAACACTACCTCAGTTTTCCTCTGGATCGTCTCTGTGCTGTCCTTCTCCATGTGACCAGTATTTGCTTATAGAGTGTTGGGGAGAATGCTTTGGAACACCTTCATTCAAACTGCCTTGAAGACTACTTGGGAGTAGTGTACAGGGATTTGGATACCGGATCAAGTTCCAAGACCTTGAATGGTGGGAACACAGCACATGTTGCTTGAAAAAAAACCTCTGCTGTGAACAGGCTGCTTGCTCAATCTCTCTACACACAGGGATGTTCAGGATCTCAGCTGTCACCTGCATGGACATTTGAGCACTGAAGGAGTACTTCCTCCTTTTCTTCTCAAGCTCAGGCCAGATGCAAACAAAATTAAAGGAGCAAGAAAAAGTGGTAACAAGGGCCAGTGGGGTAGATGACCTAGTGGGTAACAGCATCTGTTGTACAAGCCTAGAAACCTCAATTTGATCCCTGGAGCCCAACATAAGAGTGGGAAAAATTGACTCCAAAAAGTTGTCCTCTGACCTCTACATGAACTCTGTTGCATGTGCACCAGCCCCTTACACACACGCATGCATGCAAGAATGCACACATGCACATTAAGAATCAGAACAGGCCTGGCAGTGGTGGTGCACGCCTTTAATCCCAACACTTGGGAGGCAGAGGCAGGTGGATTTCTGAGTTCGAGGCCAGCCTGGTCTACAGAGTAAGTTCCGGGACAGCCAGGGCTACACAGAGAAACCCTGACTCGAAATACCAAAAAAAAAAAAAAAAAAAAATAAGAATCAGAACAGAACCAGGGATAGAGGGAACACCAGAGACCCACGGGGCAGGTAGTACCTTCAGTGTACTCCAGGAACTGAGGCAAAGCCACTAACTCAGGACCCAGCTACGTCCATGCCAAGCTGTTCCAATGGAGGGCAGGTCCCAGGAACACCCCATGGATATTTTTTCTGCAACATTTCCTGTGGTCAAAGCTGTGGCCTAGATGACTTCTTTTAAAGCCATACAGCAGGAACAACAAATGAGCCCAATGCAACCCTGATGTTCTGCAATCCTTTCAGAACTTTAGCTCATTTCCCATTGAAAACTACATCCAGGATTCCCAAAATTCTGACTTTTCCTCTTCATCCCTAGTCACCTTTCTGGTCATCGTTAGGATGCTTCTAGAAGACCAAAAAGAGGCAGAATGGATACAGTGGGGTCTAAGGGCAAACAGGGGCTTCTGGGCTGGTTCTAAAAGGCACAGACAAGAAAGGGCCATAATTCCAGACCTAGAGCAGGTTGGGTACCTGCTTGCTCCTCTGTGTCCATTCACAGAGCCATCTCAAGAGACCCCACTCCCCTTCTTCCTGGGCTGAGCTCAGATGGTCCTGTCTTCTAAGGAGCCACAGAGCACAATTTGCATTGGCTCCACACATACGGTGCCTGTCTCCTGGGTGATGTTACCTCCCCAGCTTTGAAGCTCAGAAGCTTCAGAACCCAGTCCTCCCTATCATCCACTGCCCACTGCAGCAGGGTGGCTAGTATTCCCCTAGCTCAGGTACTCTGATGGGGGGATCCCCAAGGCCGCCCCCCCCCCAGCCTAGCAGCACAGGTGCTTACTCTTTGGAGGAAAGCAGCTGCCAGATCACTGAGCCACACACTTCACTGGGGAAAAGTGCAACTCCCTCAACATGATCCACAGAGAGTTTCAAAGGGTGGTATTCAAGACCATATTCCATCAAAGACCTACCCCACAGTCCACAGGCTCCAGCTGACACTTACTTGACAAATTTGTCCACATGAGACATGGAGGCCTCGTAATTTTTCCCTCCGAATTCTTGGCAGTGCAAGGCCATGAAATGAGGCTTGTGTGTGTGCAGGACCTGGGAAGAAAGCACAGAGTTAGAGCACAAACCACAGCAGGGCAATGAAGCATGTGCCTCATCTCAACAGCCAGGCATCCCCACAGACAGCAGGCCAAAGGCCACACAGCTGTGTCCACAAGTTCTTAACAGATTCTATGAGTTGCCACCTTTATGCTGCCAACTGTTTATTTCTAGCCTCTTCCATATTTCCTTAGCAAAGATTCAGAATTTCTAAGAACCCTTTTCAATAACCTAGAGGCCCCTTTCTCTAATTACAAAAAAGCAGTACTAGGCTATGAATAAGAGAACATCAGGAAAGTTCTCAACCCATGCACAACCTCAGCACATCAGCAGCACTGCTGTGTATGCCTGTTGAGAGACTGAGTCCAGGCAACCATGTGTGTGATAGCCTGTGCTCCTATGCATGTCGGAGTGTGATGGCATATTCTTATGTGCATGCATCATGCATGCATGCAGAATTGGGTGTCAGCTTAAGTTAGTGTGAGAGCATTGCCTATGTGCTGTCATGTGTGCATGCATGTATGTGCGCATTATGCACAGCCTCAATCTTAATTCAGGATCACCAAGGCTGGCTTCTAAGCTCACCTTGTCTGAAGCACCAGATATGCCATCTTGTGTTCTCCATAGCACTAGAAGCTGTTGCCCTATTGTTTAATTTATAGCAGCAGAGTCTGGCATATGGCAGAAACACACCCATGGTCTCATGGGCATTGAGTGGCACAGCCTGAACTTGTATAAAGTTCACACCCTACTTCTGCTCAACTATTAAGGTTCCTAGTTTTCCAAAAGATTGCTGAAGTTACCAGCAAACTTTGCTTGGCTTGGGCAGCACAGCACAGTAAGACCAACCATCTCCTAGGCAGTAAGGTGGTGAGGCACTTGGTTCTGTCCTCCTGGAGCACAGGGAGAGCATCACCTAGAGGGCAGATATCACTGATGGGAGGCTGGGCCCCAGGAGACATTGAAGAGCTGGTACAGGGGGGAGGAAGGGCCTCTAGGAAGGACTAGAAGGCAGGATTGGAGAAGAAAACACTAAGTTGAGGTTACTATCACTACAGGGCCAAGGTGGAAACCCACAGGCAGGGCTGGAAGCCAGTGTACCTGGAGCCAGTCAGGGGTTGGGGGAAAGTCCCCAAGAGTCACAATTTTATGAACAGAGTTACACAATCACTCTGTGGGTCTTCAAATCTGGCTGTTTTCATCTAACTTCCAAGTAGCATTTTCCCTTTCTACGTGAGTTTTTATTGTTTAAGCAAATAGCCTTTTGTAGCACAAAGGTCAATATCTGAATGACTAGAACTCAGGGGTCAACTATGATCCTACATATCTTCAAAAGAGAAGGGTCTAAGATCAACAGCTACATGAGGATCCAGCTATGGGCAGTGGAGGAAGGAGCTCCAGGCTAGCAAGAAAAACGCCAGCATAAGGGGCAGGCAGGCATGGCACCAGGCATACTGACCCCTCTCCAGACACCACGGGTACTGTTCAGAAGTCATACTTGGCCAGAAACTCCAGAAGGAAATATGACCTCACCAGGGCAGAAAACAAGGTAGTTCAGACCAAGTTTTGGTCACAAGATAACTTTGTTTAAAGTAGATATCACCTGGAAGAGGACTAGTGTTCATCTTCCATGTGACAGAACAATGGGACCCACCGCAAGGCCTAGGCTCAGGGGGAAAGGTCCAGGAGAAGGAACACAGTGAGTGGGTGGTACTCTGAAGGGCCACACCTACCCAACAGGCCAGTCTGCTCCACTAAAGGTCTCTAGTTGAAAAGAGTGGCATCTGACAGACAGCTATGAATTGAAAACTGGATGAAAACCATCCACAGCAGGTGTCAGCATAGCCACAGGACTATAGCAGTAATGAGCCCAGCTGAGACTCAACCAAAGTTATAGCCAGCATTAGCACCAGAGGGAGCACTATCTGTATCCATCCCACAGGCACGCAGGGCAGGAGCACACTGTGTGTATCTGAAAGTGGAGGCATAGCAGAGAGCTCACCAGATTCACCCAGAGAGGGCCTTAGCCCTGCCCTGACTGCCTCAGAAAAGCAAATTCCAAAAACCCTTGGAAGTCTGGGGGTCCTGAACATCTGGCTTAGAGGCACAGGACATAGAATCTGAAGCTTCCAAGGGCAACAAGGACAACTCTAGAAGGGTAGCTGACTGGCTGGCAGGGGTCAAAGGGTGCTTAGCCTTGTCAGTTACATTAAAATTTGTTAAAATAAAGTATGTTTGCAGGTTTCTTACACAGTGCTGGTGAAGACTTTGAGAGGAGCAGAGGGGTGATGAGAAGGTGTGCAGGAGCTGTCAGATGAGGCCAGCACTGACAAGTTCTGACCTGACCAGACTGTCCAGGACGTATCTCCTAACCTCACTGCATGTTCACAAGCCCCACGTCTGCCAGCCGTGGAGTGTGTGGCACAGGCTTAGACTGCTTTGCCACTTCAGGAACATGAACCTGATGAGTGGCACACTGTGCCCAATGACAGCACCAAGAGTTCTGACTAAGTCCCTGCACATCAGTGACTCCATCTTGCCCTGGATTCTACTCTTCATTGCTGAGGTCTGTCCCCACACTGGGCTAGTGGTCTGGAGATCACCTCCTGACTACCACTGTGTCTTGGGGCCAGTTTCTGCCCTGCCAAAGCTGCGTCTATAAGTTGAAGATGAGGCTTCCCCACAGTGACAGGAAGAAGCCATGAGCTGCTGTGAGGAAGAGCTGTGGGCCACGGCCACCTGGCAGAGCTCCTTCGCTTCATTCTTGCCCAGACACATTTGACTTGGGTCTCAATCTGTGTTGGACCTGGAGATACGGAGTCCACAATGGCAATTTTAACACATCCAGCACAGCCAAGGAAGCAATGACACTGCTGTCTCCTGAGATCCCAACAGCCTGTGTGACTGGGTACAAATGAGGAGTGGTCACCCCAGAGAACCAGGCTAGGATCCTACCTGGCCACAGCATCAGCACCAGGGCCATGCGCTTGGTAGCCATTGTATGTAGGTTCCACACATTGGCACCAGCTAGGCCACTCTAGTAACAGGGCATGCTTCTCTCATGGGAACACATACCTAGGACCTGTCTAGCCAGCACTCAAACAGGAATCTCATTCAGAACTACATCCTGGTACTCTTCCATTGTACCCGTTCTCCTCACAGACTAATATCTGGAGTGTTTTGTAGGTGGGCCTGTTCTCCTCACAGACTGATATCTGGAGTGTTTTGTAGGTGGGCCTGTCTCCTCACAGACTGATATCTGGGAGTGTTTTGTAGATGTGACTGTTCTCACAGACTTGCATCTGGGTGTCTTGCTGCTGGTGTGCACTTTCTCTTTATGGAGCATGTTTTAAGATTCTTCTGCAGGCCAACACCACACATCCATTGTTAAGAAAGCCCTGCCAGGGGCTCTGGTATTTTCAAGCTCTATGAAGTAAGCTGAAATCCACTTTTGTTCAGCCTTCATGATGCATGTCCTCAGCGTACGCGCGCATGCGCACACACACACACACACACACACACACACACACACACCATACATCCTCTTCTCTTGCTTCTTCAGCTACAGTTTTCTTAGGTTGAAGGAAGGTTTTAGTTGCATGACAACCTACCCAGCATGTGATGCCTGAGTTCCCCTTGGGTGAAAACATAGATGATTAATGAAAACATCATGCGGCATAGAGTTGTAACTGGAATACAAAGGAGGAGGGGGAGATCAGAAAGAAAAAGTCACTTTAAACGACTACAACTAAAAGTTGTCTTAGTTTGCTGAGATGCACAAACTCTAGAAAGTCAATAGATTCCTAGCAAGCTAAGCCAGAGAAAACCAAACATCACCAAACCTATGAGACTCAAAGACTGGAAAAGCCAAGTGTCCATCTAGAGAAAGGTAATGGAACACAGACTCAGCGAAGATACTCCAGTTCCTCTGATGCTGTTCAGGGAACAGATTCACATGCTGACAAGAGTACAGGCCACATCCATCAGGAAAGAGGGCAAAATAAATACATTTTCAAAGAAGAAAATTCAGAAAAATCCCTTCCATAGACCTGTTCTGCCCTAAGCAGGACAGATGCTTGCAAGAGGCCTCTAGGATTCTTGGAATAGAGGAAAAGTCTGGGTAAGCAGAAAGATGGCTTCTTGCTCTTTTGGATACATAACTTCCAGGGTAACTGAATCCACAAATTTCTCCCCCCAAATTTCATATATACATATATTATATATATTAGACACAAGTCACACACACGTGTGCATACATGGACACACACGTGCACACATACACACAAAACATAGAAACCATGATATGCGTATTTATATATAAGCAAAATAACCTACATCTCAACGTCAGTGTGACTGAAGATAATATAGCAGCAACCCCAATCCGCCCTGGATCAGGGCCTCTGGATAAGCAAAAAGTGAGGCCAGGAAATGGAGTTCCCAAGATTCTGGGGAAGATTCCGGGACATCGGTGCATGGGCTCCAGGGAGATCTCAGGTCTGCAACTTAAAGTAGGTTGGCACAAAAGAGAATCATCTGCGACAGGGTTCCTGAGAAGAAAATACAGCATGGAGAAGCCGCCAGGTCAGAGGGGAGTAAAGCACAAGGGAGGAGATGCCCAAAAAGGAGTTTAAGAAGTCAAGAACCATGAAGTTCAAGAAGTGATAAGGAAATAAGCCACAACCAGCCAGAGTACCTGACTCAACAACGGACAGGAGAGGGCGCCAGCACGCCAGGAATCTCACAAACCACCAGTGACCAGTGAGTTCCAGGAGTCCCTGGCATGCTGCTGAGGGTTAAAAGTCCTGCATACAGAGAAGCCTCTGCAGAATAACCATGCAGCAGAGTAAGCTATGTTCACTGTGACCGCAGAGCCAGAACCACTGCAGGAAGAAACAAAGAGCCAAACGGAAAACGTGAGGAGATGAGGACCACAGTACTCAAGGAATAGAGTAACGGCAGAAAGAACAAACCACAAAGGCCACCAGAAAAGGGACCTCAGCAATGTGTAAGTGAGAAGTCCTGGCAGGAAGGAAGCAGGAGGAGGAAGTGATGCCCCGGGAGGAGGATGCAGAGCTGAAGCAGGACAAAAGAGTAGCACTGACCACCACCACAGGGAGCCAAATCTGAATGTGCCCAGGAACAGGCTCCTAGAGTACCCAAAACAAACTCCAAAGCATCAACTCCAAGACTCATGGGCCCCAGAGCAAAAGACCTACAAACAGTAACAGCAGAGGCCCAGCCTGAGGATGGACTCTGTAAAAGCAATGTCAAAGGAAGGCAACCATAGAAACACCTTCAGAAACATCTCAAGGGAATAAAGGTACTATCCATTGAGGGTACTATCAAGCCAGGTTCTCATGAGAAAATGTAGCATGTCTGTCCCAACAGTGCTCTGAGGCATCTAGGTGACCAAGGTAGGGGCTATCTGTTTAGGCCCTGTTAGCCACTTGTGTCTGTGTAACAGCTGAGCTTTTCAGGGAGAACACAAAACCAGCTACAGGCTATGCCCCATTTCCCAAAACAAATTTGGCTACTAGGGGTGCCGATCCCCAGTTTAATCCACCGATAGCGCCTGTTAGGTTCTTCAGCACCCACAGATACTATATATACTACATATAACTCTTTATAGCCTCAAGGTTTCCACACAGATAGTGGAGCATTTTTACCTCTACCACCATGTACCCAACCTGATGTCATCAATGACAAGCCATATAATAATCTCCAAGATTATAATGGAACTGGAAACCCTACCACCTCATGTCATGGTGTTTGTGTCTGTGGTGATGCCAGCACACAGCCACTACTGCGCAAATGACTGTTCCTGGTTTATGTATTCAGTGCGCTGTATCTTCAGAGATAGTGTTCTACTCCTCCTTACTAAAAAAAGGCTTCTTTAGAACAGTCTCCTACAGGGCAGCAGCAGCAGCCTCCGCCATCTCTAATCATCGTATCCCCTTACTTCATCCAAGGGCCACACTGAATGCCTGCCTTGGCCACCAAAATGTATGAGTTCGCTCTGAGTGCTTGCCTAGCAAAAGTATCTCATGACATGCTTCTTAGAATGAGTCCCTGCTGTTAACTGACACATGACTGTGTATCACAAAACTAGGGCAACCACTCAAAATGCCAGTAAAAGGGCAAACATCTAAAACATAAATCAGAACAGAATGCAAAACCCAAAACAAAGCAGGAATGAGAAACAAAGAACAAAAAGCAGAGTGTGCACACAGCAAGCAAGCATGAAGGGCAGATGCGACCTGCCACACCGGTGCTCACAATGGCAAGTCTGGACCTGCCACACTGGTGCTCACAATGGCAAGTCTGGACCTGCCATACTGGTGCTCACAATGGCAAATCTGGACCTGCCACACCAGTGCTCACAATGGCAAGTCTAGATCTGCCACACTGGTGCTCACAATGGCAAGTCTGGACCTGCCACACCAGTGGTGCTCACAATGGCGAGTCTGGACCTGCCACACCGGTGCTCACAATGGCAAGTCTAGACCTGCCACACTGGTGCTCACAATGGCAAGTCTGGACCTGCCACACTGGTGCTCACAATGGTGAGTCTGGACCTGCCACACCGGTGCTCACAATGGCAAGTCTGGACCTGCCACACTGGTGCTCACAATGGCAAGTCTGGACCTGCCACACCGGTGCTCACAATGGCGAGTCTGGACCTGCTCTGAATGATGTGGCTGTGTAAAGGAGACAGTTCTTTCAGATTGTCCCCAGAACCAAACCCACTGAGACAGTCACCAGCCTCACTAGATGGCCCTAGAGTCAACCTGGACAGCCAGTGGAAGGTGGCGAGTGCAGGGAGGACTCGGGTGGCTGCCAGCCAAAGCCCCACATTAGAAAGGCACAGGCTGGAAGCAGTTATTCAGAAGTTATACAAAGAAAGAACAACATCATGAGGGTAGAGTCAGTACTGATGCCAGTAAAGGCCTCAGAAGATGAAACTCAAAGCCATCAGAGAGGAAGGCAGAAACATGATCTGGGGGAAGGGGCAACAACGCAAAGCGCCCTGGGCAAAAATAACAGAAAAAGAAACTGAGCCATAATCACTGAAGAAGCTCACCATCCATCCTTAGCAACACATATACTCATGTGCAGACTCACAGTCATGGTACACACATGTACACACACTCACACGAGCACATACTCTCATGAATACAAACAAACCAGGACACAGGATAGCATAACTACAAGCCAAAACCTATGACATCACAGATCCTATGACATACTCAGTGTCTACAGGATGTGAGCTCTTGTTAGATGTGGCAGCAGAGGACAGAAGGGATGACAGGCCCCAGACCTTTCATGTGCAATGCACAGCCACATCTTGGTCATGCTGAGGGACTCATGGTGTAGACCTATATCAGAAGCCCTCACTCAATATTCCAACTAGATGAAGTGAACCATTTGTCAAGAATGTACCAACAAAGTCACAAAAAGTTTAATTTCTACTAACAGAGCAATCCATTCTAGCCATGTAAGGAACCGTGAGGCCCTGAGTCATGACTGATGTTCACTAGGACTCAGTACTGTCCTTCAAGTGTAATGATAAAGGAGCTTCCTTCTTGGTCCTTTGCAGATTAACCACAGAACGCTTGTGGATAACTCATCCCACAGTCCAATTTGGCTTGAAGATAATGGAAGTGCAGGAGCTGGTGAGAAAATTACAAGTCTGCCAGCTGCAGAGATGCTTGGTACATAAGAGCACTGGCTGCTCTTCCAGAAAACCTGATTTTGGTTTCCAGCACCTACATATGGCTCATACCATCCAGACTTCTAGTTCTAAGGGACCCAGCACATTCTTATGTACCAGGCCTGCATGAAGTACACATGCATGAATGTAGGCAAAACACTCCTGCACATAAAATAAAATAAATCTAAAACAACAAATCTGCCAAGCTCAGCTGGGGTAGGAGACTGGTCTGGAGTTTGTGCCCGTGCCCTCTACTTCCACAGGCTTGAAGCTGATCAGGCAAATGTATTGAAAGACAGAGAGCCCCAAAGCTTACATCCCCTTCGGCAGTTACCATAGTCCAGCATTTCTTAAGCTATGGGTCTCAACCCCTTTGGGTATCAAAAGATCCTCTCAAAGAGTTGCCTATCACTATCAGAAAAGACAGTTGTTTATGATTCATAACCATAGCAAAGTTACAATTACAAAGTAGCAACAAAAATAATTTTATGGTTGGAGGTCACCACAACATGAGGAAGTGTATTAAAGGGTCACAGCAAAGGTTGAGAAGCACCACCATAGTCCCTTCTGAAATACTGGAATGGTCTTAAAAACCACCTTGAAGTATCACAGTGAGCATGCCTGGATCATGGGAAATTCTGATCTCCTTTAGGGTCTCTGTTCTTTCCTGGTTTGCTGATGAGAAGGCAGGTCCCTTACAACTGTCCTATTGTGGAGCTCTCAACCTGGAACCTGTGTCACACTCCCATGGCAGTGAGGAGCTGTGCTCAAACAATGTGAATCCATCCTATACCCACCTGTCTGCAAGGCTGGCACAAGGGCCAGATTGCATGCTCCAGTGATAGCACATTCGGGCTGACCCAGCCACCATATTTGAGGAGTTCAAAGGAGCTCATCAGAAGAGATTAATTTTTAGTAACAAGCTGTTGGAAATTTTTGAATAACATTTTTTAAAAAGTATTTCTTTTACAAGGGAGTGAGGCCATCCAGTCATCTGTAAGGCACATATAAACACTACTCTGAGAAAGTTGAAAGTCTCAGGGGCACAGAAACAGGACACTGCCAATCTCCACGGGGAGAGGGCCAGCAACAGGGGTTCTGAGGAAGCTGAGCAAGTAACACTGGCTGCAACATCATGTGACAACGCAGACTCAAAGTATACTGCTGGTTTCTAAAGCATCCCAGGAATCACTCACTGCCTAGGGGACATAAGTTTCCTCAAGTGGTCAAATGAGAGTGCTTGCTCAACTCACTATTCAGGCAATGGCAGCCTGAGGAAAAGTGGTGTACAGCACCTACCCATGTCCCTGGAGCCAATGCCTCTAGCACACCGATACACACCAACACCCTGTGGGTGGAGATACCAGTAACTCACTGCCATGCAGCAGCAATTCCAGACTCACAGCACAGGCAGGTCAACCAGGGCCATAGGCAGAGACAGTGCCACACAGTCATTAAGGAGAGATGAGCCCGGGGCAATCACGATCTTCAGTCTCACTGTCACTTACTTCATTATGTCACTTACTTCATGTAATTTGATTCTTAGTAATAGCAGCATCGAATGTCTGACCCGCAAGCTCCTGAGCACTTCGTAGGCTCCAGTGAGCTAGCCAGCCAGCTGTAGTCGGCCATTTAGCAAAGGGTGGGGCCAGCAGAGGAAAGGCAAGGCCTATCCAGGAACCACACAGGACTATGATTCTTCTTTGCCACCTGCTTCAGAGATCCCGGGCCTCAGCTGAGGGTCTGTAATGTGACTGCCCTCCTTAGGCACATGTTGTAAGGTATTAATGAGAATGTAGGTACCAAGTCCCCAGCACAGGAGGCCAAGTGACACTGGTTTGGAATTAGCATTCACGCTAAAGGCTCCATCAGGGGCAAGCAAGATATCGCCATGATGGATGGGCACAGGCTGTCCTACTCAGGACCAGAGAGGTTGGAGACCTCATGTAAGGTCTTCACAGCAGCTACAAGATAACCAACTGGCTCCTGTGCTGATCTTAACTGGCTGCCTGAAAGAGCTTTGTGCCCTTGAAGAGCCTGGGCAGGCAACATAGCTGGCTTGAGAGCAGCATGGTCAGTTTCCTTGCTGAAGACAGTGGACCTCATGAGTTGCCTGGCAGCAGGCTGCCTGGAGGATAGAGTGTAAAGTCAGCTGCTATCAGATGCCACATCATGGCAGCACTGGCGGGAACTACACTGGAAAACAAACACTCCAGCCCTTCACAGGAAGTGGCTGTGGACTGCATGGAATCCCATTCAGTACTGCCCTTGCTTGATAATGGAACTGACAGGTCTTCTCCAGGGCAAAAGGAGCCACTTCTGACTTAAAGATAACATGGTTGCTGCAGGGGTTCTAGTGTCATTTCCATGAACTATAGTCTTCAAGGAAAGCTAAAAAAAAAAAAAAAAGCATTAACTAATATTTAATATTAAATATATTAAAATATTTTGGAAAAGAGTGAACTAGGTAGACATTGTAGCCAGAAAGAGCACAGGGGCTTACATACACCCATGCAGGTTGGTACACAGCCTTCTAACATTAAGTCCCTTCTCTGGGACACTGTGCAGATGCCTGAATACAGGGCCATACTCAGCTCCCAGGAAGCCTACACTGTAAGCCTGTGGTCATCAACCCTGTACACTGCCAAGAGCAGAGTTAAAAATAGCAACAACCAGGCCTTGTTAGGTAGGTTTCCTCCAAAGAGGAGTATTGGTGACCTAAAAAGGAATTCCATCCTGCAGGCTGTACCACAGGAGCCCAGTCACCAGGATAAGCACTGGGGACAAAAGAGCTCTCTGGCCTGCTACCAATGCCAGGCTCTAAACACCTAGTGCCCTTGGACTCAGGTGTGGGCTCTACTACATCGTATGGGCTGGGCAACAGGCACCCCTATACTTGGGTCTATGGTTCTCTAGTTTGGGACCTACTAGATGCAGCTCCTGGTAGGCCTCATCAAATGACCTCTCTCAAGTCCTTGCTTAGCACAGAGGGCCAGCTTGGGGGCAGGAGGTCAGGGGCTCACTGCTCTGCACAGGACACTGTAAATTTCTCTACCCCATGGGAGCACAGCCCAAGGTTTCTTGGTGAGGCCAGTGACTCTTGCTGTGTTCTTCCCTTGTGGACAAAACTACTAGCAGTTCCTCTGGGGACTTAAAATGCCTGCAGCCTGTGAAGAGTGACAGACGAGGCAGCTGTGAAACTAGGTCCTATCTTTGGACCCTATGCATAAGGAATTCTAAGCCATACTGACTGATTCATTTTCATATACGAAGTCTGTGCCTCCAGCTAAGGTCAGAGCAAATTCAAACTGAAGACCTCACACACAGAGCTGCAAGGCCTCTTCAGGTATGCCTGTCTGTGTGCTGCTCTCTCCTGTAGGTGCTACCACAATGCCCTTCCCAGAGTCAGGGAGCAACGCCCAGCCACACCTGTGGATTCTCCTACTGATAGGTCATGGTGCCCTCACCTGGCTACATTCTTACATCCTTTGGCACACATTCCTGGAGCAGACTGAGAGGAATAGGTGTCTATAGAGAATGACACACAAATGCCCAGGTAGCTCTGGTCAGAGGCAACCCAGATGCCACCAATGGGCAAATCATATGTTACATGTACAGCTACAGAAGAAGAAAGTAGTACCTATAAAGTGCGAAGCCTCCAAGTCTTGAGAGGTAAAAGAAGGAAGACAGATTCCAGCAATGGGCATTCTGGAATAGGTAACTCAGACTGGCAGAACCTCAGGTCACCCCTGGGAAGCAGGAAGGATGGCCACACCCTGGATCTAGAGACACAAGGTGTTGATGTGCAAAACCATACCAACAAGAACTTCAAGTTAAAGCATTTGGGCCCAACAATGTCTAATATACAGCAGGCCTCCTCACTCCTCAGCAAGTCAACCTGGCAGTGGGAAGACCCAAGAGGCTCCTGGACTACCCTCAAGACTGGTATCACCAACTCCAGGACCCCTCTTCTAAGCCAGGGACCAAATTTGTTTCATGTTTGTATGGCTGTTGACAAGGCACTTCTGTAACCTCAGCCAAAGGGACAATCTGAGCAAAGGAGCCTAACTTTATCAGAAGCTTTAGCATACACTTAGGGTCATGCTACTCCATGGCCTGCACATGGGACCCTGATCCAGATCAGACCCCAGTGACAAAACTGCTGCCAGGGCCTTCCCTCTCTATCCCCTCCCACTGCTCCTCTTGTACTCCACAGAAGACCACAGCACTGGCTTCCTCACCTCTGGCTGTGGCACACTGTGAAAATGTATTGCTTCCTCTTCTAGGCCAGGCTCTAACCCAGAAGTTGAGGGTGATTCCTGCCTCTATGGAATGAGACTAGGTTATATGGTATGTTTAAGACTGGTGAAGCTGTGCCTGGTGGTGCAGGCCATAATCCCAGATACTGGGGAGCCTAAAGTCTGCCTAGCTACACAGCCTGGGTAACTTAGTAGGACACACATCAAACTTTGATGCTGATCATGAAGAGGAAGAAGAGGAAGAAGAGGAGGAGGAGAAGGAAGAAGAGAAGGAAGAGGAGGAAGAGGAGGAGGAGGAGGAGGAGGAGGAGGAGGAGGAGGAGGAGGATTTTTAAAGAGAAAGGGGAGATGGGGTTGGGAATGGGCTCTAGCTCAGTGGTAGAGTACACACCTCACATATGAGAAGCTTGAGACTTAATCCCCATACACACAATGAGGGGAGAAACAAAGAGGGTGCAGGGAGCTGGGCACAGGGAAGGGAGCTCCTGCAGGACCTTCAAGATGAGCTGAGGCCTCAGCTTCTGCCCAGGCTGCTATGTGAAAACCATAATGAAAGGGAGGCAGAGGAAGAAGCAGAAGGCCACTGCCTCTAACCAGGACAAGGGGATGATAACATGAACGGAGTGGTGAGGCTGAGGTAATAGAATTCAGATGACAGAAGTACCCTGAGGGTGGCAAAGGATGGGAGGGATGCGGACTTCACAACTGAAGACTAAAAGTGAGGACGAAGGGCTGCATCAGGCACAGGCAAGACTGCAGATCCAGCCAGCGAGGTGTGAGACATGGCACCCATGAGAAGCAAGGGGTCAAGAGACCCAAGGGGCACCAGGTCACTCCAGAAGCTGGAAATTGGTTTGGGAAGAAAAGGAAAGATGCAAACAACGTCACATCCAGGGAGTCACAAGCATCCTCAGAGAATTTCAAAAGGAGGACATCAAAATATAAAAACGCAGCCTGTGGGCACTGTGGCATCTTGGCAACAGAAGGACACCTGAGGGACAGAGGAGCTGTCAGGGGAGTACGGAGTACACAAGTATGCAGCTGACATCAGTCTGGACATCTATTTGGAATTCATCCCCGCCCCTATTCACTCCTCAAAGAACCCAGGCAGCCCAACAAGGGGGCATTTCTGCTCCATAGTCCTGTCACTCATCCACAGCACATGACAGTCATGTGGCATGTTCTGAGCCGGGCTTCCCTCAAAGGCGTGAATTACAAATAAAGCAGCTGTACATATTTGCATCAAGCCTCAGCATAAACATGCCCTGTGTCAGCTAGGTAAACAGCAGCAGGCCCTGCTTCCTAAGAATGACACAGTACTATGAATCAAAGAATTAAACCCAGTAGATCCATATATTAGCCTTCAGGTTCAATAGCTTCCCATCAACTGATAACCATATAGGAGCTTTTGGGAAGAATTCATCCCTAAGCTACCCTTCCTCACCTGAGATTTCTTTTCATTCTTTAACACTGTTTTCATGAAGAACTGTTCTAATTCTGATGAAGTCTAACTTTGGGGTTTTCTTTCTTGAATATACTTTTAGTGTTGTATGTAAGAAATCTTTATGTGCAAAACATGATGTTGTACAACTTTAATACCAGCACTCAAGAGGCAGGTGGATATCTGAGTTCCAGGCCAGCCTTGGCTACAGAGAGAGTTCCAGGACAGCCAGGACCATACAGAGAAACCCTCTCTCAAAAAACCAAAAAGAAAAGAGAAAAAATAAAGAAAAGAAAAAGAAATCTTTACCTAACCTAGGATGGCAAAGATCTTCTTTTAAAACATCCTTCTAGAAGTTTCATGGGTCTAAGTTTTACATTCGCTCTAGGGCCTGTGTGGGGTCAGTTTCTGTACACAGCAGCAAGTAAGGACTGACATTTAGCTCTATGACTCATGTTGAGTCACAGTACAAAGTGAGGACTTTACAGGTGCATTTGCACCGGCCTGAGCAGCTGTCCCAGCGCACCCACACTGGCCAGGCCACCTGAATTCTACACTGCTGCCGCTCACTTGCTCATATCCCTGGTCTCTTCTTCCTCTCTGCTGTCACACCCATCTGTGCCTCCACTGTTATCAATGCATGTCCAGACGACTGCAGCTTTATGATACTTCCTGAAACCAGAACTTTGAATCCTCAAATCCTGTTTTGCTTCAAACTGCTTGGCCCTTCTAGTTACTTTCCTTGCCCATATATTTTTAAATCATATTTTAACTTATAGAAAAAACTTCTGCTGAGAATTATTTTTGAGACAGGGTCTCATTATACAGTCCAGGCTGTTCTCAAATTCATGATCCTCCTGCCTCAGCTGCCCAAGTACAGAGATTACAGGCATGCACCACATACCTGTCTTCTGCTGAGACTTTTATTACAACTACATTAGATTAGTAGTATATCAAATGATGGAGAATTAACACTGACAGAATTCACACCTTCTAATCCACAAATGTAGCATCTCTCGAGTTCTTCATAGTCTTTATTCTTGGATTAGTGTCGCACAGCTTTTCAGTATGTATATTTGTTGAGGTTTGGTCTGTTGCTATGTATTGTAGTGCTAAATACTGGTCTCCAAGATCTGATTGACATTAGGGATGAGGAGATCCTCACATACACCAAGTAATGCTATATAACCTTGTCCCCAAGTTATCCCTGATTGGTCAATAAAGATGCCTACAGCCTGTAGTTGGGCAGAAGAGAGGTAGGCAGAGTTTCAGTTCCCAGGATTGGAGTCTGAGGCAGAGACCACGAGGGAGCAGAAGGTGAAGAAGAGAGGAGAAGACGTCATTGGGTAAGTGGATCGTGAGAATAGAGCCATGCGGGCTGGCTAGTCAGAGTGAGAACAGCCCAGGTGGAACACAGCAAGTCTTAACTTGGAGCTATTGATAGGGGGGTAGACACTAATAGTTTAGAGGATAGATATCTGCCCAGCTCCAGTGCTTTTAAGGCTATTATAAATATAAAGGTTTTGTGTCTTTTATCTGGGGAACTAAATGATCAAAGGTGGGGTAAAAACCCCTGATTAATTTTAACTACAACATATATTGACATTACATTAGATTTTACCTGGGTATTTCATTTTAGACTGCTAATGCTTTTCCTAATGCTAAGTTTATAGCTGTTTGTAGCTAATAAAAACACGTTTTCACGCCGGCTTGCAGGTTGCAAACCAAATCCATTCAGTTAGCAGTACAGCAGCCGGTCTTTGTGGATCCTCGTGATGTTCTTGGCGCTAAGCAGTGTCTCCTGCCAGCAGAGGGTTGTTTCTCCTCTGATTCCATCCCTTGCCACACTGCAACACCATGAGAAGAGAAACAGCACTACCTGCTCCAGTCTTCAGTAACAAGTCATTCTGCGTGTCACTGTTAGATACAAGTGAACTGGGGGGCATGGCACATGCCCCCCACAGTTCTGAGGAAGTTGTTTTCTATTTATTTGCCATTTATTTTGAGATAAGCTCTCACTATGTAGCCTTTGGCTGGCCTGAACTCACTATAAACATTGGGCTAACCTCAAACTCATTGATATTCATCGGCCTCTGCCCCCCAAGCACATGGATTAAAGGTGTACACCACCACACCCAACTGTTTTCTCCTTTGCTGAAGATTTTTAATCAAACACACTAGAGAATTTTTTTCTGCATCAGTTGAAACAAATATAGTTCTTCTTCATTCAACACAGTAAATTACAGTCACTGATGTTCAAATGTTAAGCGAATCTTCAATTCCTACGTCTTTATACATTAATCACTATATATACACTTGACTCTCTACATTCGTGGTTCTACACACACGGATTCAACCAACCACAGACTGAAAATACCTGGAGAGAAACGCCTCTGGACTGAGCATATACAGACATTTTTCTTGCTGCTGTTCTCTAAACAATATAGTGATAACTATTTACATAGTATTTATATTGTGCTAGATATTAAAGTGCGTGGGAAGATGTAGCTAAGTTCTATGCAATATTGGTCTATTTCATAGAGGGGATCTGAGCATCTATTGATTTGGGTATTTGTGGGATGTACCAGAAGCCATCTCCCCATATGGAGGACAAACTGTATCATCCCTATGCATGTGCGAGAATTTTCATATTTATAGCTGTGCTTTCTCAATCTTTTTAGCTAGAATAACTTCCTACTTATATTTGACGATCTCATACACGTAGGCAATGCATCTTGATCATGCGCCCCCCCAGCTCACCCTCCCACTTCCTCCAGGGACCCCCCAAATGCCCCCCTCCCTGTTTCATGGTTTTTTGCTTACTAATCCACAGAATCTAATTAGTGCCTGTTGGAGTGTTGAGGGATCTTATTGATCGGATCTGTGTAATCAGTCATAGCTGCAGTTGATGGGCACTATGGCCATGCCAGCCCTTAAGACAGTATCTCCCAGAACGCCCCCCTCCCCAGGGTCCAGCTCTTACAGTCTTTCTGCTCCTCTTCTGTGAGGTTCACTGATCCCTGGGGGTGAGATCTGATGATGTCCCACAAGGGCTGAGCACTCACTAGACACATATTCTCAGCACTCTGGCCAGTTACAGCACTCTGCATTAACCGCTGACCATTGCAGAGAGAAACTTCTCTGGCTAGTGCCAAGGCATTGGATTAAAAGAGGCCGTCACAATACATCGTTTGATGTACTGAACCTTTAAGGACTGCTGTACTTGTCTTCAGGGTGGATACTGAGATGTGTTTTCTTATCATGTAATGTCTGTCTACTTTGGGTGCCAGGATAATTAGTGTTCATGTCACAGGCTGTTGGGAAGCATCAACTGTGACTCAGTTTTCTTGGAAAGTTACAGTAAAACTGTTACTGCCTCTTGCTGAAATGTTGGACAGAACTCACCAGGGAAACCATCTGGACCTGGAGGGTTTAGGGGAAATATATGAGCAAAATTTTAATCTAATTAGTACAGGGCCAAGCTCATTTACTATAGGGCCACGTTCATTTGCTGTCTCTTGAGTAAACACTGATACTATGTTTTTCCAAGAATTTGCTCACTTCATATAAAACTTCAGATCTGCTGGCATCAAGGTGCCAGTGCTATTCCCCGTATAATCTTACTTCCTATAGGATCTTGAGTATGTAATGTTTCATTCTGCATTCTGATCCTCTTTTCAATTTGTCTTCCATCTTCAGGAGCTCGGTATAAAAGGACAAAGTGAAGCAAAGTAACAAAAGAAGGAGGAAAATCAATGAAAAGAGGAAGTGGGCAACAGACAGTGAGTACAGTGAACACAGCCTTAATAAACAGTGAGTACAGCCTCAACAGGCAGTGAGTACAGCAGAGAAAGACAGTGAGTACGGCAGAGAAAGACAGTGAGCACAGCAGAGAAAGACAGTGAGTACGGCAGAGAAAGACAGTGAGCACAGCAGAGAAAGACAGTGAGCACAGCAGAGAAAGACAGTGAGTACAGCCTCGACAGGCAGTGAGTACAGCAGAGAAAGACAGTGAGTACAGCAGAGAAAGACAGTGAGCACAGCTGTGACAGACAGTGAGTACAGTCTCAACAGACAACGAGTACAGCAGAGAAAGACAGTGAGTACAGGCTCCATAGAGAAAGATGGTGAGCAAAGCTGTAACAGGCAATGACTACAGCTGCACAGCAGCTTCTTCAGAGTGGACAAACCCAACAACCCTGAATCACACTAACAATTGGTTTTTCTCATTTCGGGCCATGCTTTCCTGCATCTTCACCTGCTAAGTAATTTGTGACTATTAAACTCTCTTTAACAGGCTGTTGACGCTGCTATGAAAATTATCTTACTACAAGCTGAGTGAGCAGAGTGCTTCCCTCGCCTGCTCCCTCCCCAGGGACCACTCTCCAAGGCTGTGTGCTGTCTGGTGCCTGAAACCCAGGCGTGTACACAAACTGTTCCTTCATGTTAGCTGGACACAGATGTACGACCCATCACATGGATCTTAAACCACCTATAAGGAAAGGCCATGGAAGACTTGCAAGGGCAAAAGGCTTAGCATCTGTTTAGCTCACCTCTTGTAAAACAACTCATGGTGAAGGGGAGATTACAAGTCTGTACATTTAAAGACACAGCAGTGCACTTGGCCTACGATCATAGAAAGGCCTGCTGCATGACTGTCCTGCTGCAATATTGGCCACTTTCACATATATTAAGCTAGTTCACTTCAGAACTACCAAGGGAAGAACCTCTGTACCCTGGCAGAATGTAGCAGAGAAAATATTTCTTCAAGCTTTTCTTTTTGTTGTTGTTGTTGTTGTTGTTCAATTTCTGCAGAACAACTGCCTCTCCTCTTTTACACACACACACTCTCACACACACACACACACTCACACACACACACACACACACACTCTCACACACACACACACACTCTCTCTCACACACACACACACACTCACACACACACACACACTCTCTCACACACACACACACAC
>CM052703.1:58552965-58642089 GCA_028551405.1 Uromys caudimaculatus
AAGTTTAGGCTGAAAGTATCAAAATCAACACAAGCCCAGCAAGGGCTCCTTCCAGCTCCTTAAGTCTCAGCCTCCTTTGGAGGCTGTCTTCAATGGCACTGTGAAAAGGCTCCTCATTCACCATGATACAAGGATGCTCAAGAGAGGGAGGGCAGTGTGTGTCCAGTTTGTGCTGCTGCCCCCAAGATGCATGACGTTCCTATGAATGAATGATGAATGAATGAATGATGAATGAATGAATGATGAATGAATGAACGGACAAGTGAATGAGTGGGCTGAGGCAAGGGCTCTGAAAGCTGCTGCATACATGAGGCACTACAATTGCACATGACTTGCTAAAATACGTAGGAGAGGCCTTTCTTCTCATTCTCCCTAATTGTCCTCAGCATACGTTTGGAGCACAAACTGCAAGCTCATTCAAGCTTTCCTCCCACCAAGGGTGAGGGACAGAGCCTGGCTGAACAGCCAGTGCAGAGTGAGGGAAAGCATGCAATACCAGCAAGACCCCTAATATCAGCACTGAGGGCTTGTCTTGGGAGGCAGGTACCCAAAGGACATTAATCAGACAGGCACAGTGCAAGCCAGACCTAGCTCCAGGCACACAGCTTCTGTACTGGCTTTCTCCGGTGAGTACCTCCAAAACAAAGCTCACAGGCACCATATCTATACTCTCGGACCTAGCTCCCAATTCAGGTATGGCTTTGTAGGATGGGCACCCTGGAACACGGCCGACCAGAACTATCTTCATGTACCCAGGCCTAGCTCCCACCTACCCTTGTCACTGGAGAAGGACTTTCTGTCATAGCTGACATAGTCACACAGGGATGTCCTGCCCTCACCTTACAGGACCCTATATCATTTCACTACTTCATGCCTACATCTGTCACCAAGAAACCAGGAATCAGAGGCCCAGGTGAGCCAACTGGGACCAGTGCATCTCCCACCCAATTAAATGCCCAGGACTGGCATAGATAGCCATTTTCCACAAGCCAATCCCTATTCCCAGATAGCAAGACCAAGACCCTTCTGCAGGGGAGGCAAGCTCAGGCAGAATCCTTCTTCACTTCGTGCAATGCCAGCTACACAGGACCACGGCAAATCTGGGACCAGAGTTCTAGGAGGTCCCTCCATGCTGTCCCCCAGGCCTCTCCCATACCCCAAACCATTCCCTCTATCAATCTCACCATGGCATGCTGGGAACTCTGCTCCTTGTATAGAGGTACATAGGGCAATCCCAGGTATGACTCTCCCTGCATCAATCACTCTTAGGACTGGCTTACAACCTAAGAGGGATATCATCTCCACTGTGGCCATTGGCCCATACTAAGGTCCATTAGCCCCCTGGTTTAACCTAAGAACATGCAAGAACCATCCAGGAACTATGAGAACAAGGGGAATATATGCCCACCACCTTGTGGGTATCCACACAATTACATGAGCTCATAAAACAATCTCAAGGCCACACCACACCATCTCCACAGGACCCAGACCTGGAAGCCTAGGAGGCAAGGTTCATGGTGCCCAGGCCCTAGACCCAACCAGCTCCTTGTCATCTAGGACCATGTCCCGACAAGGCTCTCCTCTGCTCACTCACTGAGACTACCTTCTGACAGAGGCCTCCACTTCACTTACTACCAGACCCTTTCATGGCAGGTCTCTGCCCCGCCTCTTACTACCTCAGGCCTTCTAGGCAGGACCTTACCCTGCTCCTCACTGCCCCAGACCTTTCCATGACAAGGCTCTCACCAGCCCCTCATTTAATCAAGCCATCTCATGACAGAGCCCATCCCCCTACTACCTCAGATTCTTCAATGGTAAGGCCCTGCCCTGCCCCTCACTGTCTCAGGCTATCCCCTGGCTATCAACTCCCTATCTGAACCAACACCAAGTATACTAAGGGCCTTTCCTTTCTTGGCCTTAAATATACACCATGAATCTGCCTTACATCCCTAAGCCAAACCACGTGTAATACCTGAACAATGGGGGGTTCATAAATGCTAGATGCTGAGTAAATGGTCCCACCTCCAAATGTCTAGCAGACATACATGGTGGCCAGCAGGACAGGAGAACTGCCAAGCATTGTGTGGGATGAAAAGACTCACCCCAGAAGACTTACATCACTGTACTCAGGATGAGTAGCATGTACTGTGACTCCCCTGACCCTGACCTTGACCCTGACCCTACCCATCCTGCAGCCCCCTTCAGAGCTACAGGCAGGTGTGAAGCATGGGCTCAGGGATATCTGCAATTGTCTGCCTCTTTGCCTCATACATGACTGGGGCCCCACCCTTGTCCTCCTCCACCCAACAAATAAACCAAGCTCAGAGATTAAATACCACAGTTCTAACCTAAACCCATGAAAACTACATGAGAACTTCTGTATAGACACACAGTATGCCTTGCCGTCCTCTGGGCTGTGGTTACTCACCCAGTTACCTTGGTTTACCCTTCTTGGCTGCTCAGCCCTTCTCGTCCTCCAGGTCTACATATCATCTGCTCGGAGATCTGTTACCCACCCAGAGCCAGCTGTAGAACCAGGTGGCTGCTTGCTGTACTAAACCATCCTCCTACTGGGATACATTAGGAGACTGCTGCCTATCTCTTCAAAGTGACACCCCCAAGGGTTTTCCACCCACACCTGCAGCAGGCCCTGTATGGTCATGCCATCTGTGTGGGTCTGTCCGAGCTTCATGCTGCACCTAGGGAAACCCTCCTGAAAAGCACTATGGAGTATCCTCCTCAAAGAGGCACCCCCACCAAGGTCCTCTGTGTTCTGTCCCCCCCCCCCGCCAGGGGGAGCAAAATGTCAATCATTAGAAGATGGCAACAATTGTTTCCTAGGACTGACCTGGTGACAGCCATTCCTGCCCTCCACATGGACAAGATGTAACCTTCACATAAAAACACCACAAACAAAAAGAGATACTCACCACCCAAGTGGCTACTGGAAAGTGTTGGCTCAGAGCCTCTTACCTGGTAAAATTCCCGAAGCCAGTTCTTCTGAAGATTTTCTGGCTGTAAATTAAGGGGAAAGGGGGAAATTAGAGCACAGCCACAGCCCCAAACAGGGAGCAGAAGCTCCAGTAAGGAGACCTAAGAGCTGACCTCATGGGGGTGGGGGCTCGGGGGGAGAGGAGATGTGCATGGGAACCTCTATCAGCAAGGGTCTGTGCTCCCCAGAGAGAGACCATCCACACACAGGCTGGCCTCTGTGGGCTGCCCTGTGATGTAAAACTGAGCGATCCTTACTTAGTCAGAGGCAGGGGCACAGCACCTATGTCCCACTGACCCACATCCTAATTCTGTCCCCAGCTGGAGTTGTAGGAAGGGAGACAGGAATAGCACCATATATCTGCTTCCAAAAGGCAGCAAGCCACTCCACAGTGCCATATTAGCATACGGCATCAGACATCATGGAGCTCTTCTGTGAGTTGAGGCAGGAGGAGGGTGGTGTGAGGAGGGATTTAGGGAATCAGTCACAATGCTCAGACAGAAAACCCCATACCATGTATGTACATGTGCTCTCAAACAGGAAGCAGGACCAGAAGAGCCACGTGTCAATCATAACAAGCCCTGCGCAGGGAAGTAGGAAGGAACTATGGCCACACTAAAAGGTTCCTGAACCCTCAAAGTGCTCCTTTATGCGTTGTGTCAGTCAGATGTCCTAAGTAGTAGACCTTGGTCAAAACTTGGCATGGGGGAAGACAGCCAGTAGCCCATGAACAGATCAGTGCTACCCTAGGCATGTCAAAGCCATTCAACAATGAAAATGTACTTTGTACTCTGAAGTACATACTAAATTAAAATTGCAAAGGCTATATAAACGTAATGTTATATGTTTGTCTTTCTGTCTGTTGGTTAATGATTTTTTACAAGGCGTTCCTCTGCCACTGAAACTGAAGTCTCTGCCCAGGTCATCTCAGATAGGCAGAACTTGAACACCCAGAAGCAAGGCTCAGAGGAGCAACACCCAGGCTGCCCAGCCACAGAAAGGACCTAAACCACCCAGTACTTTGCCCACTGAGTGTCCTAAAGATCATGGAGACAGAACTGCAAAAAAAATTAATGATGGGGAAAAACTGGCAAGGAACAAGAACATCACAGACCGTATGGAGCACAGAGGAGCCCAAGAAGACTCCACCAAGTCTCAAACATATGCCTTAGCGGGACTCCCAGGTGAGTTTCATGGCACAGGAGACACTGCCTCCCTGCCCTGTCCTCACAGAAGGCAACAATAGGGCACTACAAAGACAAGCCAGAGTGGGGCAAGGACATGAACAGAATAGCCAAGCACAGACTGAGAGGCTCAGCATCACGTGCCATGGAGGAAATGCCAGTCCAAAACCAGAGTATTCTGGTATGGTGGGGCACACTGTAATCCTAGCACTGGAAAGCAGAGGCAAGAGGGTCACTGCAAGTCTGACAGCAGCCTGGTCTACAAACTGACCTCTAGCCCTGCTGGGCCTACAAGGTAGAGCCAGTCCCTAAGGTAATTAATTAACTAACCAGACTATCAGGGCAGATTATACCATGGTTAGGATGCTGGAACGGTGCAGAGAAAAGGGTAGCAAACAGAAACCCTCCACACTGCTGGAGGCAGCAGTCAGGCTGCTCCTTGAAATCTGGACCACCATTTAACCAGCAAGCCCACTCCTCCGAATAATCTCCAGAGAAGTAAAAACGCATTCCACATGGAACCTTATGCTGACAGCAGACAAAAGGCAGACACAGCTGAACGCCCACAATCAAAGAGCACAGGAAATGGGGTGTGTGCACACTGAGAAAAAGCTTAGCAGGTTTGATCCTCAAGGCCTCACAGACTCTCTAGGCCCAGGTAGAAGTCAAGTCATGGAAGGTAAGCCCTGCCCAGACCTCTGAGGGTCTGTGGAGGGTGAGGGTTATTGGCAGGGGATAAAGGAAGGGGAAGTGTAGCCCCCAGAACTTCTGGGTGCAAGAACCCATTGCATGCCCTTCAAAGTAGCCTGTGTCCAGGACAGTGACTCTGGAGTCACCAGTTCCAGTACAAGGAACACCAACACAACCAGGGTTCCCACCTGCAGCACCTTCTCATTCTCATCGAGGGGGCTCTGGATTCCGTCATCACTCCAAGTGCCCTTAAGTATTAGATGTGGGACTTACTTCATGAAACAAATGTCAAGCCCATTATCCAAGTCCCCAGTCTGATCACAGGCAAAGCCCAACTATGATCTCCCAGCTTCTGCCACCTGGTCCAAGAGCCCCACCCAGGTAAGTTCTGCAAAGGAGCTCCATGGTGCTTTGCTCTCCTAATCTTGGGCTTCTCATGCTTACAGAAAGTCTCTCAGCAGGGGACACTGGCACAAGGCCACCCAACAATCCTCTCCAAGCTGCTTGCTATGGGCCACAACCCACATAGTCCCCATCTTTCCAGTACTTGCACCCTCACACCAGGAATGGGTATCATGAGGTTTCAGAACAAGAAAATGGGACCCTTACAAGAGAACAAGAGAAAGCATTACTTCAGGACAAGCCAGCAGAAATGGCCTCAACTGAGCAAGGACAAGGGAAGCCCAGGTTCGAGACTCAGTTCTTATTTCAATAGCACCTGAGTACGTTGTCATTCTGTACTACCTCTACAGAAGCTAAATGAGGAGCTAGCTGGAGGGTATACCCCCCAGCCTGGGGCATATTCTACTGGCCTCTCCTGTTACTTACACACATAAGCTTTGCACTGTAACAACAGCACTGAGGGACACCTGCCTAGGAACATAAGGTGTGATGATCCCAGGTCTTTCCACAATCCTGGGCTGCCAGGGACTTTAGCATGGTAACATATGTGTGCCTGTGTCTCATGGCCACTCAGCTGGCTAGGCATGGACTAGGCATGGCTAGGCACTAACATGTACACCTTTAAGCCTGAAAGCCCTCACTGTCTCGCTCCTGTGTAGATGAAAACACACTTTCAACCTCTGTGGGAT
This sequence comes from Uromys caudimaculatus, assembly GCA_028551405.1. Taxonomy (NCBI): domain Eukaryota; kingdom Metazoa; phylum Chordata; class Mammalia; order Rodentia; family Muridae; genus Uromys; species Uromys caudimaculatus. Next base: position 58,558,923 of record CM052703.1, read on the forward strand.
CCAGCTGAGCACCTCCACAGCCTGCACCTTCCCCTGACATCTGAATCTTAGTACCTCAGTATCCACAGAAGCTGAACCCAACACATGTTCCCCTCACCCAAACAGCACCTTTCTTCATGTTCTCACATGAGCACTAAACCACCAGAAAGAAGGGTAAGGGAGACAAGTAATGCCTGGCATAACCCGGATCTGCCGCCATGACACCCCCACAGGCCCACACTAACCCAAAGTTCCTTGGTTTGGCTCACACCAAGCAGTCCAGCTGTGCAAGATCTGGACACACACTCACCTCAGCTGCTGTGCTAGTGCAGTACCTGTTTCGTTTAGAAATGGATCAGAACCAGGGTGCCAGGGATCCAGTTTGTATCCTGTACAGAACCTGGCAAGCCTCTCCAAAGTGGCCTGCTAGGAGTCATGCTCAAGGCTACGTGGCCATGGCCGTGAAGTGTGTGCTGGCACCTCTGGAAGTGCTTCAGAACGGCAAGCTCCTCCAATTTAGTTTTTGCACTGCATTCATGCTTAGATCATTAACCTGACTTTCTCCCTACTTTCACTGTGGATCCACAGGAACTATGAAACAGCGCAAAGAGGGTGCTTTAGACAAGGGGAACCTGTCTCCTGTGTCAGAAGCATCACAGCTGTGGAGGAATTAGACAGCAGTCTAACTACATAACTGAAAACGCTCCACAGAGAAGTGGGGAGAGGAGAACTTGAAAAGAACAAGGTCAGCACCATGAGGCACAAAAGTGTCCACCAGGCTCCCTGGCCACGCTCCCTCCCTCCTGGCCACTCGCCCTGGGTCCTCTTCAACTGCACTCCCACCTCCCTGACCTCACATGCACCCACTCCTTCCTGCACTCACTCTCACTCTTGAAGACTCCACACTGACAGAGTCATGCACACTCGCTCTCACACACTTACTCACACACACGCTCACTCTCACACGCTCAACTCACACATATGCTCAACTCACACATGCTCTCACACACACATGCTCACTCACACGCTCACTCTCATACACATGCTCACTCTCACACATGCTCACTCTCACACATGCTCACTCTCACACATGCTCACTCTCACACATGCTCACTCTCACACATGCTCACTCTCACACATGCTCACTCTCACACATGCTCACTCTCACACATGCTCACTCACACGCTCACTCTCACACATGCTCACTCTCACACATGCTCACTCTCACACATGCTCACTCACACGCTCACTCTCACACACGCTCACTCTCACACACATGCTCACTCTCACACATGCTCACTCTCACACTCACTCTTACACGCTTGCTCTTTCACACATGCTGGCTCTCACACACACTCACTCTTACACACACTCACTCTCATATGCTTGCTCTCTTACACATGCTCACTCTCGCACACGCTCACTCTCATATGCTTGCTCTCTTACACATGCTCATACACACACATGCTCATGCACACACACGCTCACACTCTCTCACACACGCTCACTCTCTCACACGCTCACTCTCACACACGCTCACTCTCATATGCTTGCTCTCTCACACGTGCTCACTTTTTTTGTTGTTGTTGTTGTTTTGAGACAGGGTTTCTCTGTTTAGGTCTGGCTGTCCTAGAACTCACTCTATAGACTGGGCTAGCTTTGAACTCAGAGTGCTGGGATTAAAGGCGTGCATCACCACCACCCAGCCTACAGGCTCTCCATTTACTTATGCCCACCCTCATGTGTACCCACACACATGCTCACTCTCAGGCTCCACCCCCACCGGTGCCCACACTCTCACTGTCTCACCTGCTCAAACATTTGTTTTCTCATGCACACACTTGTCTCTCTCAGACCACCACACTCCCACAGCCCTGCCCCTAAGGGTGACCACTGTAGTGGTGCCCCATTCCTCAGCTCTTCGTGGCTCTGCCCACATGCAGCCCAACCCCATGTCCTGTGCTTTTACCATCAAAAGAGGCTGAGCACCATGCTGGCCACACTGCCCAGCCCGGGCTGCTACACTTCTTCCTCCAAAGTAGCCCCTTGCTGCTCTTCCCCTCTTAGGCTCTGTTCCTGCTGCAGTCAGGGCAGTCTGCATGCAGTGCCTCTCGAATCCCTCAGTAAAAGACAACACCCTCCAGATCTTTAGAGCCACTTGGCATGACCCATACCATACAGTGTAGACCATTTTTTCTCTGGTGTCAGGCAGGGCCTCTACATTTTGTCCTCAGAGTCTTAGAAGCTCAACCCTATTACCATGAATGGCCTCAGGCCACCTCCTCCCCAGCATGCCCTCCCTGGGTCACTAAGCCTGCCCAACCATCAATTCTAAGCGCCTATGTTTCCATCCCCACAAACAAGCTACACAATATTCCCACCCTGCCTTCCCTCAGAGACTGTTACCTCCTAGCCCTACACATTTCTTCCTAGCCCGACCTGAACTGTAAGACTCAGTATGACAGTGAATCAACCTTCATCAGGCACTGAGACACAGAAAGCCAAACAGAGCTTGACCAAGAAATGGCTGTAACTGAAACAACAGAGTATCAGTGGATCAACCTCTTCTTGACAACCATAACAGCCGAGGACAGGGGTGAAGACACCAAGACAAATGCATGAGGCAGAAAACTGCAGAGCAAATACCAGATCAAGAATCCCTGAAGGGGAAGGAAAACCGATCAGGCCAGAGAGAATACTGTAACCCTGCTCTGGAGCAGGAAGATGGCCACAGACAATCCTGAGTAAATCATCACAAAGCCTCCCAAGATGCGGAAAAACACCAGCGTGACTGTGGCTATCCACAGAGGGACACAAGGAGTGAGCTAGTGGAAGGAAGCGCTAGTGAGAGCAAGCAAATTGGGGAGAAAGTTTGGGGATGGCTAGCTGGTTTCGAGCAGTCACCCCTCAAGGCAGGGTAGGACATTCACAAATATGGCCTCACATGAAAACGCAGTCCAAACTCCACTTCTGGCTGCAAGAAGACCTGCAGACGTGACCCTGTTATACTAATAAGGGTTCATCTCCAATTCAGCAGTCCCTCTGCTACTTCTGTGCTCCTCCCCGTGATCCCAGAACAGAATCTAACCCTTTAAGCTGGGGACAGTAGACACTGTCAGGTAGCCTGCTGCCTGATGGTTGTTGGCCTGTGATACTGGCCACCACAAGGATGGAGATTTCTGAGAGGTCAGATCTGTAGGTGATCTGTGATTTTCTATAATGCTTTTTTAATGGGAGATAAAAGACCTTCATGAAATGACTTCATTTTAATGGAAAACATGTAAGAGTTGAGACTGGCCTCTTAGCATGTCAGTCACACATCCCTAACACAGAACATGCAGAGATGCCAAAGCAGCCTGAAGACATTGTCCCCAGAAGACCTAGGAAGAGAAGGTGGAAAGCTGGCAGGAGTAGCCAGGCACCTCTCACTGGTGAGGTTAGGCAACAGACAAGGAATTCCTGGCCAGTAGTGGATGAGTCTTTATTTCCAGAATGATATATATATAAATAAATAAATAAAATACTTTCTTTCTTTACTCTACAAACAAAATCCAAAGGAATTTGAGAGGTAAACAATAACTTGAAACCTCAAAAGATTAAGAAGGGAAAAAGCCAATAGCTACTCTATGCTAAAAAACATAAGCCAATAGCAGTGGCTCATGCTGGTGCTGTGGTATGCTCAGTGGTGTTGACGTCCTGGGTTCAATTTCCAGTACTACAATAACAATAATTTAACTTAATTTTTTAAACAGAGGGATAAATCTTTCTGGATATAAAAAGCAAAGGAAGGGCTAGAGAGATGGATCAGTGGTTAAGAACATTAGGCTTTTCCAGAGGACCCATGCTCAGTTCCCAGTACTCCCATGGGAGCTAAAAATCGCAACTCCAGTCTCCCAGGAGACCTGACATCCAATTTTGTCCTTCACTGTCACTGAACACACTTGGTTCACAGATGTCAGGAAAACACTCATACATAAAAACAAATTAAATATAAGAAAATTTTAATTAAAAAAAGAGAGAGGCACCTGAGGAAATGTCCACAATTTTAACATGCAACACCCAAAAGACCCCCAGCAAAACACACCAACTACAGAATGAGTGTTTCTGCTGAAGTCAGGAACAAGGCAAAGACACACATGCCCTTCTGCACAACACAGCAATGAAGTTAGGGTTCCGTGGAAAGTTGGCTGGATGGTGTTTTGCTGGGGCAAACACATGAAAGGACGTTTAGCTGAAGTGGACCCAAGAAAAGGAATGTTCTGCTAAAGCAAGAGTGTGAAAGGGCACGTGATGAAGACTCCTTGCTAACAACAAGCATATACTGGTCTGCCTTACACTGCATAGCTCAGCTACATTTGTCGGGACTCCGTAGAGAGAAATGCACCAAAAAAACTTCTGGGTGTGCTGCAGTTTCTTGCTGCTTCTGCAAACTCAGGCTGATTGGCAAAGTGAGTCAGCTGAAACAGGTGCACTCACTGAGGCAAGACCCATGGAGGACACGTGATGTTTAGAGGGAGTATAAATAGAACTTATGGACAGTGATTGAGACTGAGCTAGGCTTGCTTATAGAACTAGCTGTGCAATGCTTGTTGGTCTCACATCTTTGCTGATCTTCAATTCACTGAGAGAACTTTTCCTGGAGTTCCTGTTGGCCCTGGTCCCTCCTGCTGACTTGTGCTGAGGCTGAGGTCTGGCTGTCTCTGCTAGGTGGTGCTTCCTCTGCTGATTGGTGTTTGCTATCCGGACACTACCTAACTAGACTGCTGATATATCTGCAAAGTGTTTGTGAGTGGATCAAGCTGCCACTGCTAACCTGTAAACTAAACTGCCAATTTCCAGACAATACAGATGGGATTTGCTCCAAAAGAACCATTTCTAAACAGGTCCACTTCCCTTGTATCTTTTCTTTTCTACTACCTCTGGTGGGTGGTGGACTAAAAGGAAGGTTAAAGTGTTTTTAAAACATCATTAAAAATAGACTTAAAAAAATTAAAGTTACACAGCAATGCATGCCCCAGTGAGAAAATTGAAGGAAGGAAGGAAGGAAGGAAGGAAGGAAGGAAGGAAGGAAGGAAGGAAGGAAGGAAGGAAGGAAGGAAGGAAGGAGTCAAACTGAAAGAGAAAGGAGAAATTATCTCTTCTCAAAGACAACATGATCTTGGATATACAAAATTCAAAAATTATACATAAACAGAGAAAACTCTTAGAACTAATACATTTAGCAAAACAGCAAGATAAAGAATCATCTCTCTCTCTCACACAGAGAGAGAGAGAGAGAGAGAGAGAGAGAGAGAGAGAGAGAGAGAGAGAGAGAGAAAGAAAGACACACACTAACAGTTATATTTCTTATATCCATAATAAACAATCTGAAAGCCAAATTTTAAAAAAAAATCTCATTTAGGATAACACCGTAAGGAACAAACAGGAATTAAACAAGGAAGCAAAATACTGTACACTCCACAGTGCAAAATGTGAGACAAAGGACCTAGATGATACAGCCACAGCTGCAAGGATGCTGGTGACAGCTGCAGAGATGAGGAAACCAGTGGAGAAGCTGGCACAGTCCACAGCCAATGCAGTAGGCAGCAAAACACCTATAAGGTTTTTCACAGAAAAAGAAAAGTCCATTCTAACAGCCATGTGGAACTCTCGGGGAACCCCAAATATCCAAAATAATCTTTTTTTTTTTTTTTTTAAGGAACAAACTACCCCAGGCATGGTACCTATAATCCATCCTAAGGAGTCTAAGGTTGGAGAAAGGAGGTGGAGATGAGGAGGTGGAAGGGTGAGGAAGAAGAGGGGAGAAGAGGAAGGGGAAAGAAAAGAGAAAGAAGGAGGGGGAGGGGAAGAAAGGAAAAGAAGGAGAGAAAAGGAAGCAGGAGAAGGGAGGAAGAGGTGGAAGAGGAAGGAGGAGCTGTAGCAGCAGCAGCAGCAAGAAGATGGAGGTCCCCCCTACACAGTGTCAACTACCTTTAGACCTGTAGAAAACAGGTCAGCATGGGCTGGCACAAAGGAAGACCATAGACCGATGGGACTGCCCAGAGAGCCAAGGAATAAGCCCTGACTGACAGTCTTATGCAGTGTAACATGGATACCAGAGCCACCCAGTGGGCAAACAGACTGTGCTAACTCTTGCTCCATGCTCCATTTAGTACAGAAAAGCAGGTAGGGAGATACTAAGAGCAGCAATGTCATCCAAGCAGCCCACCCTGTGTTGTACATGTCCAGGTCAGCTGAGCTGTCTTACAGAACTAGAGGAGGTTCAGGGCCAGCAATCATGAGAGGCCCCATAAATTCAACCCAATTAAAGTGAAGAGAATTCTGAGTCTAAGACAGACACAGTAGTATGTCTGTAATCCTGGCACTCAGGAGGTTGGGGCAAAAGGAGTCCTGGGCCAGCTACTGCTATACAGCAAGACACTATCTCAGAAAGGAGAAGATAGGGAGAGAAAAGGGTGATCCTGGACTAGAACGGCAAACCTACAGCAACCTTATAACACACAGCAAAAATGGGACAGGCTAGAAATAAACACAGGAATGAGGAGACGACCACAATCCCATGGTCAGAGACCTGAGTACAGTCCTGCATAAAGAGGCTGGGGTGTCAAGCCACCCTTAATCCCAGCACTCAGGGAGGAGGCAGAAGCAGGAAGACCTCTGGAGTTCAGGGATAGCCCCATCTACATAGCAAGTTCCAAGGCATCCAGGAATGACACCCTGTCTCAGAAAAGCAAAAATACAATAAAATAAAATCCTGCACAAAGGGTCAGCAAGTTAGTTTCTCTGGGTAAAGACACTTACCAGACAAGGTTGGTGACCTGAGTTCAATGCCTAAAACCCATGTAAAGGTGGACAGAGAATCAATTCCACAAAGCTGTATTCTAACCCTCACACTTGTATCAGCATGTGCATATCTCTGTCTGTCTCTGTTTCTCTCTAATCTTTTTCAAACTGAAAAACTGCATATAAAGATAGCCCCACAACCCTACTAATAATATTGCTCCCATGTTCTTACAGATGTGTGGGAAAACATGATCGCTTGAAGGTCACAGCAAAAGTGACAATCTGACATCCTAATATTTGCCTCTCATTTTCTCCCAACAAATATAAGGGCTGTAATAGCACAGACAAGAACATATGGACACAAAACATGTGCATCAGCTGTGGAGTGGGGCAGGCATCCTGAAGGCCTGCTGGACCCTCCTTCACACACTTCTACCTCTCATACCCTCCAGAACGTAAAATGATGGTTTATGATAGCACCCATCAACATGGAAGCTTCTACCTTAAAGAAGCTAACATGATCCCAGTACTCAGGAGAGAGAGAGCTACAAGTTGGAGGCCAGCCTGTACCACACAGTCAGAGAAAGGGCAAGGGGGAGCAAGAGAGGGAGGGTGGACAAAATATATCACACCTTCAGATAAGTCTCCTGCAGCAAGACCCAGGCAGCAGAGCCCCTCCCCCACCCCAGCCCTGGGATCCTCTCCACAGCATTCCAAATAGGAAAGGAGGAAACACCACATTTTGGAATAGCTGTCCTTCCTTCTGGCAGTGGTTACTTCTTCTTATAAGTACCATGCAGTGCTTTCATATTTTTAACTCTTCAAGTCCGAGGAAGAAAACCACCAAAGCGTTCAGAATGCTATAGCCAACACTGAATAAACCACTAGGGCTGAAGCCGCAATAAAAGACGAGTGATAGAGAGGAAATATGTGCGGCTTCTATGAAAGCTGTGGGCCAATGCCTGGCAAATATAAAATGCTGCTAGATAAGCCAGAAAAGGATCATTAGCTCAAACACACACAGAGAGAGAGAGAGAGAGAGAGAGAGAGAGAGAGAGAGAGAGAGGGGCATACACACACATACACATACACACACACACAAAGACATACAGAGAGAGACATACACCAGAGAGAGACAGAGAGACAGAGAGAGACAGAGAGAGAGAGAGAAAGAGGGAGATTATGAGACTGCAAGACTACAAGAATATGCACAAACACATATAGACCACATGCATGAGACGCTTGCCCACAAGTACAGGTACACACATCAACTCAAATGGCACCTAGGTCAGGTGGCTGCTACACAGATACACAGCACTGTAGAGTCCATCCAGAATCAGGAGTCTCTCCCACTGCAAGTCAGCACAGGCTTCACCTTCCTGTGAAGACAGAAATGTTCTGTATTTGCAGTGGCAGATCTGTACTGGAAATGTGCTACTGTGGCTGGATATTTTATGCTATTTTTATTGTTTAAGCAATATGGGGTCGGTGGCTATGTTATAGACAGGAGAGCTCTAGATTACAGACAAGGGAAACTGAGTTCCTATGATGCAATAAATATAGAATTACATATAAACAGGATGAGCACAGCACACACAAATAAGGGCAACTCAAACCAACCACGTTTACAGCTGCAACACACATGCCCAACACACCCAGCAGCAGTCACAGCTTCACATGCCACATTCACTGGAAAATTAAGAACACACGCACAGTTTCCTACTGGGGAAACAATGCTGACCACACTATCGAAGGCAATCAAGTAATCATCTTCACAGTTCGCTCCAACCACAGCTCTACACAGAAGGAGCAAGGTCCTCCTTGCTCAAGGTCCTGTTCCTGTCCTCAGAGGAAGGAGCCAACCAAGTGAGTACCAACAGGCCAGCAGAAGCCTCCAGTGCTGCAGAGTTAGCACAGAGACCGAAGACAAGCACACTGGAGTCACAGCCAAGACCAGCTAGCCTGAACAACCCTGGGAACGGCCATGGCAGCAGGGCACAGATAGTATCTGTACAAGTCACTGGAGTTTGGGTGCAGACTAGTGTAAAGAAAGGAATCCATGCCACTGTGTTACAGGTGTGTTGGTTACTTTTCCATTACTGTGACCAAATATCTGACAAGCAGCCTAAAGGGGGTTGTTTGTTTTGGCTGGCGGTTGCAAAGCATTCAGCTTGCAGTTGCTTGCCTCAATGTACTTGGGCAGAACATTATGACAGCAGGAGCTTGCAGTTCGCCTCAGAGCATAGGACAGAGAGAAGGAGACAGAAAGGGGCCAGGAGGAGGATAACCCCCAAAGACCTACGCCAATGAACTACTTCCTCCAGCCTATCACCCCAAGTTTTCAGAACCTCCCCTGAATAGTAAGTATCACCAGTTAGAAATAGGCTTTAGCACACACACAAACCTGTGAAACACTTCATATTTAAAACACAACTGGGCATTCCATACACTGTGGGCTTTACCTCTGGTAACCTTCCAGGTTCTCAGTCAAGAGATGGGAAAGATCCTTGCAGGCCCTGAGAAGGATATAGAAGCAAGGAGGTGAACTGCACCCTGAGCATCCCCATAGCCAAAGCCTATCCCAGGGCTCAGGATTTTAATAAATACCTAGCCCATCTGCAAGGGTTCCTCCCTCACAAAGCCTTCCACCTCACCTGGGAAGAGCAAGGCAAGATGTAGAGCAAAGTTGGGGCACAGAGCCATGGGTGGTAGGTGGGTCTGGGAGGGGTGATCAAAGACTACAGACTCTCCCACCTGATTGCTGCACAACGGCAAGCTGTGACAGAGAGGTGCTACAGCAGCAGCCTCTCTGGAGACTCAGAGACACCAAAGGCATCTGAAGAAAGGCACAGACACAGAACTAGAGAGATTCGAACCCACTGCTGTGGCCCCAGAATCAGCCAGTTCCAGAGGCCAATCTATCTCATCTCCCTTCACCTCACATACCACATCTGCCTGCATTCCAGCAAAACTCACAGAATTTTCAAAAGACAAGAAAAGCCCAAAGACATGAAACATCAGAAGCGACCTCAGCTATGACACACGCCTGAAACAATGGGGATGCGCGTACACTAAGGACTCTCAGGGGAGAGAGGATGTTAGGAGAACAGACTGGTCATATCACAAAACGATGGAGCCAGAAGTCAGGCACTGCAGCGGAAGAAATGATGGCCTCTGCCAGGATCACTGGAGACCCAGCTACAGAGGAGAGTGCCAGTAATCACAGAGAAAGTCAACAGGAATGTCCCAGACTGAACCACAGAGAGATAAAGATCTTAAACAGAACAGGGCTAGGGCTAGGGAAGTAGTTTAGTTGGTAGACTGCTTCCCATGCAAGTTTGAGGACCTGAGTTCAAGACCCAGAACCCATGCAACAGCTCAGTGTGGCCAGCTTGTAAATCCTAGTGCTGGGGACATTGAGACAGCAGATTCCCTACAGCTCACAAGCCAGCCAGTCTAGCCTAATCCTGGAGCCCCAGACAGTGAGAGACCCTCTAGTAAAACAATAAATATAAGAGGTTGGAGAGATGGCTCAGCAGTAAAGAACACTGGCTGCTCTTCCAGAGGACCAGGTCCAGGGACAGTTCACAACTGCCCCTCCAGTTCTTGAGAATCTGACACCCTCCTCTCATCTCCCTGGACACCAGGCACACATATGGTGCACAGACACACATGAAGACAAAACACTAATATGCAAAAAAAAATTTTAAGTAAAAATTAAAAGCTACATCAGACTGACCTCTAGTGAAGGAAAAGAATGAACGAGAGCAAGCTCTCTGGAAACAGAGTGATTTCAAAAGCTGTGAATCTTCAACATACCAAGAGAACCAGAAGAAGGGATAGCAGAAATACAAAGCAGTAATGATTGAGAATTTCCTGAAATTAATGACAAGCACGACAAAGCACTCTACCAACTAAGCCATGACAAAGCACAGATGCAATAAACTGAGCAATACCATACAGAATAAATATGAAAACATCCAAACTTGATTGTGTTTCATTCAAATGTGAGGACACGATTAACAGGGAAAATTCTTAAAGGAGGCAAGAAAAAATAGATCTTAACTATGAAGGAACAGTAACAAGAAACAAAACAAACTCCATGGTTTTTGGTTGGTTTTTGGTTTTGATGGGCTTTTTGTTTCATTTTGCTCCCCCCCCATTGGTGATTGTTTGTTTGCTTTAATTTTGTTTTCTTTTTTTTTTTTTAATTTTGTGTTCTTCTTTTTTCTTTTTGGGGGAGAGTGGGGAGGGGGAGGGGGAGAGGAAACAAACATGGGGAGGGGAGTGAGAGGGGAGGTGGGAGGATCTTCGGGGAGCTGGGGAAGGGGAAACAATCAAAATATAATGTATGAAGAAAATTTATTTTTAAAATGAGTGCAAAGGTCTTCAATAACAGCCAACAGGGCTGGAGAGAGGACGAGGTGCTTATGAACACTGCCTGCTTTTCCAGAGGACCTGGATTCAATTCCCAGTATCTACATAGTAGCTCAAAACCATCTGTAATTCTAGTCCCAGGGAACCTGATGCCCTCTTCCGGCCTCTGTGGGCACTGTATGCAAGTAGTGCACAGACAAGCAGGCAGGCAAAACATCCATATACATAAAATATATTTTTAGAAATAATAAGAAAGCCAACAGCCATCTGTGATAAGGCTGTGAGAACCCAAGACTGCAGGCACTTCCTGGGTGCTAGCAGCTGCTCATCCACTCTTGATGGCTTCACTCCAGGTTAACTCTCACCTACAACCTGACAGGACCTGTGAACAGGCACACCCGCAAGGGCTCTAAGATGTAAGCAAGCACCACCTGGGTCTTTCTTAAGTTGACAGATGGGAGGGAAATCCCTGGCAGGTTTGGCCTTATCAGATGGCCATTTCTGAGTCTGCAGGTGAGACCCTGGAAGCACACACTGCAGCGGACACCTGCCAAGAATCCCACAGCCAGGAGAAAGGGTATCAGCAACAACCTACCCTGGGAACCTGAGCACAGACTCTGCCCTGGTGAGAACAAGCCCTGCCTACAAGCTGACTGCCTCTAGAGATTGGCACAGGACCCATCTGTTGCATGAAGCCAGACTCCCACCCATGGAAACACAAGACAGTAAATCAGTACTTGTCACATAGCGCAGAAAACTGTCATAAGTAGGCCAGTGTGTGTAGCAGAACACAAGGAGTATTTCAAATATCTGTCCCAACCAGGTTTGTTTTGACATAATGTCTAAGGTCAGGATTTAATTTAAAACGTTACCCAGCTTTGCCCTGCACGGCTATTAAAGGGCGACTGCTATCAGCCCACCCATCTGCCATCTCCCAGGCTTGCCAAATACTCGCTGTCCATGTTTTCAAACAAACAACTCTTGACATTTCCTTCACTTATGGTCCTTTTGTCTTTTCACTCAGAAAAACTTGGATCTGTCTCCCTTTCCACGCTCCTTTGGGTACTCTGTCATTCTATATTCTAGCTTTTGGGTCTATTTATTACATTGTGTTTTATAGCAACAACTTGGAATATCGTGCGATATATGTTATAAATATTGCATGCCATATGTTTGTCTGTATCTTAAAGCCAGCCCCTTCTCAGCAAAACACTAAGGTCAGCATGAGGCCAGAGGTCTGTAACTTGCAGAACAACAGAATAAGGTCAAGTAACCAGGCCAAAGGAATAACACCAGAGCCAGAGATTGGGGAGGGGGCTGAGGCAAGGGGCAGCATACATGGAAACCCAGACACCCCGCAGGGAAACTAAAGAAAATGATAATAATAATAATATTTTAAAAATTCAGGGAAAACAGCAGTTTATAAAAGCATCACACAAAATCAGCAACCATCATACATACAAAAAATAAAAATTAAATCTAAAAATGCAGAAAATACCTTGGAGGGGGAACCTTTTTGTAGAGTAACACAAATTTTTAAGTGTGAAAGTTTGCATGACAAAAAAAAAAAAATCTTTAAAAGGATACTCCTGCAAGAGGGAGGAAAAGCAGCAGGCGTCAGTAGAATGATGTCTGCTATCCTTCAAGACTGAATCCTAGGCTGGAGAGATAGCTCAGCTGGTAAGAGCACTGGCTGCTCTTCCAAAGGTCCTGAGTTCAATTCCCAGCAACCACATGGTGGCTCACAACCATCTGTAAAGGGATCCGATGCCCTCTTCTGGTGTGTCTAAAGACAGCGACAGGGTATTCACATACATATATACAGTGTACTCACATACATAAAATAAATAAATATTAAAAAAAAAAAAAGACTGAATCCCTTCACGGTCCAGCTCTTCCAAGGCAGGGCAACAACACACTACTGACGACCTGCTTGGCAAACAAACTAGGTGGACCCTGGTGGGTGCAGCTGATGTTCTTGTGTCAGCTGGGACAGGACACAGGATCTCTCACCCTGCTGCCTGGCAGGAACCACTGTGCATGTGCAAAGATAAACTATGACTCAAAAATCCACACACCTTTTAAGAAGTAGACATTTCACCACCACCACCCCCATAGCTTTGTATGGCAGACCCAGCATCTACATAGTTGAAAACGTCTATAATGTGTATCCCAGTGGATCTTCCTAGTAACTGAACAGCTAAAATACCTATCAGGTATTACAAAAGATCTCAGAATGACTTCTCTTAGAGGAAGGGTGTCATCCAGTCTCCAAGAGTCAGCCATGGCCCACTCGATTGAGGCAATACAAAGCCAATGCTCACCCTGATGGTAGGTATTCTTGCCAAAAATGTCTGGCTGGAAATAACTATGAGACAACTTCCAGAATGGCCCAAACAACAGTACACCCTATCTGACACGTATCCAAGACTTCAGATCAGTGTCAGAAAGATGATGAGGGCTGGGGATGCAGCTCAGTTGGTGGAGTGCCTGCATGCTGAGCATGCATAAAGCCCTGGGTTCAGTTCCAGCACCACATAAAATCGAGCATAGTGACCCATGCTTACAATCCCAGCACTTAGGAGGTGTAGACAGATCAGGAACTCAAGGTCACCCTCACCTATACAAGTTCAAGTCCAGCCTGAGCTACATGAGATCCTATTGAAGGGAGGGAGGGAATAAGGCCCTCCAGACACACCACATGACCCTGAGTATTCTCTGGGAGGAAGAACAGGCACAGTGGCTGAGGACACAAACAACTGGAAAGCACTATGTAACATGTCACTGTATAACGACATGCTCACAGCTGCTTGGGGATAAGAACCACAGCAGGCTGGGCTCTGGTATCTCACTACAGGCTGAAGGGTTGTCTGCAGCTTACTTGCAAACAGATACCTGGCACCCTGAGAGGTGGCATGTACAGTTGACAGGACACAGTATCCCACCTTGTTCCCTGGAAGGCATCACTGGGCAGTAGCTACGTTCCTCAGGAAAGCCTCACCTCTTTCTCAGTAGCTTCTCCATCCATTCACTTCTCTCTAGGCCCAGGGATACTTCCTACCCACAGGGTATGTTTAGGGTAAACAGGCTTCAAGCAACACCTATGCTCTATATACCGCCTGCTGAAAGACTCCTCACTGAGGATGTGAGCGTGCCCATCAACCCCACAGAGCCCTGCTCCTGCAGGAAGGCACTCATCATCCCACATCCCTAAAGGCAGACAAGGCATTGTTTATACACAAGGATATGGGGCAGAGAAAAGTCATGAGAACTTCCCAGCAAGCAAACTTAGAACTACATCAAAGATCTCCCCACAGGTACTAAGAAGGGTGCTGGGTCCCATCTGAGATGCAGGTGACAATGCTGCCTCTGGAAGCCTGCTGTCAGACCACAAGCATGAATGAACCCCTTCCTGTGGCACAGAGCACATTCAACAATTACACCCTCTAACCCTGCCATCCTGGGCAGCTACCTTGTGAGCTACCTTCTTGAAAAACTTAATAACAAAAACAGGCACACACACTCTAACATCTAGAACAATCTGAGTCTTCTTAGTAGCCTATAAGTGGTGCTGTTATCTACATCTGCCAGCTCATACCACTACGTGAGCCCTGCTCTGCAACTCCCCAGTGTGCTAGCTACAGGCAACCACCTTTAGAGGACCCCCCAATACCTGAGTCAGGCTGCACTGGCTGCACCTTTAGAGGACCCCCCAATACCTGAGTCAGGCTGCACTGGCTGCTCCCAATGCTGTGAGCCAACATAGTGAGTATGAAAAGAGCAGGCCGCCCCTCCCCTCACCCCTATTGCCCAGGCCCAGAAGACAGGGCTCGCGCCTGACTGACCAAGTGTGTAGTTCCGTCAATCCAAAATTTCTGAGGAAGCAGCCTGGAGCAGTGTGACTTTATCCAGATTTGCAGAAATATGAGATGGGCGAGACTCTAAGAAGCCTGAGAAAGGTTCCCTAGTTTCACCTCTCTGCAGCCCCAGAAAGCATCCAGGGTTGGCAAAGCTTTTCAGGGAAGGAGGACTCTCAGAAAGGAGGGCTGGGCACATGGGTCCAGCTGAGAGAAATCCAACGCAGAATCCAAAACATACGACACCAACATACTCCCAGGGGGCCTCATTTTTTCCTGGGACTCTCAGGACTGGAGTCCACAATCTCAAACTTAGTCCCCACCAGCTGCACTTCCATGATGCTTTCACCTCAAGGATCACCACACTCAGGAAGGAACCAACAGCCACCCCTGGGGCCACTCAACATATTCAGTGTCTGTCTTCTGTCAGATAAACCTCCTCTACCTCTATAGAGGAACCCTGCCTCTTGCACAGGAAAGGGGTGACTGGTGTCCAAGGTCTGGAACCCAAGCTTAGGGCAGACCTGGGCACAAACAACAGAAGCCCTTGCACCCATGTGACACCCAGCACAGTGGGCGATCACACAGTCAGCTGTGGTGAGACCACAACCCACAGGCCAATTAACAACTGAGGACACCTGACTTCAACATGAATTCATCTTTCCTCAAATACTTCCTCAGAACTTCCATGCACAAGCCATAAACTACTGTCATGGGCTCCCAAGCCCTGTAGATGGCACACACTGAGGCTCCCCAAGGACCAGAGCGAGGCCCCCAAGGCAACACAGGGACCCAGGGTGGAGCTGCTGGATTCTTCAGGAAATCCTGCCCCATGACACCCTTATCCCTGCGGAAAACCATTTCCTCTCATGAGGAACACAAGCTTGTCTACACAGTCACGAAAACACTGAAGCTAAAAATAGTTTTATAAAAGGAAGTGCTGATTGGGCCTCCCCACTCCAGTGACAAGTGCAAGCTGTGTCCCCAAGGATGGGGCAGAAGATCCTGCTGGCTGGGGAGGATCCAGGACAAGGAGACACCAGAGAGAGTACTGGGACCTAGAGCCCTCCTGGATTCAGCTTCCTCCCTGGCGATGGCTCTTTGCACAGAAGCATGACAGCAGGACTGGAAAGAAGGCTATGAGCAGATACCTCCATCTGAAGGCCAACTAGTGATCTCTCCTCTTTCATTAAACCAGAAATTAAAGCAGCCCAGTGTCTGTGAAGTATGCTGAGCTTCTCCAGAGGACACCCAGGCTGAGAACCTTAATCCATTGGGAAGAAATGCTAGGTAAATTTTAAACCAAATGAAGACTTTAAGCTTGAAAGAAAGAGAGAAAGAAAGAAAGAAAGAAAGAAAGAAAGAAAGGAAGGAAGGAAGGAAGGAAGGAAGGAAGGAAGGAAGGAAGGAAGGAAGGAAGAAAAGAAAGAAGAAATGCCCTGGACCAGAATTTTAAATGATTATTTTCCATTAGAGAAGGTCAAATCCTATAAAATAAAATCAAACTTTGAAATAGCAGCATATAAAATTAAGTGATTCAAGGTTGCAAGATGGCTCAGCAATTAAAAGTGCTTCCTGCTCTCTCAGAGAACCTAAGTTCTATCCCCAGTGCCCATATCTGACAGTTTACAACTGCTTTTAACTCCAGCTCTAGGGTATCTGGCACCCCCTTCTGGCCTCTGCAGATCACACACACACACACACACACACACACACACACACACACACACACACACACACAATTTTAAAGAAATTAATGAAGTAACCCATCTTTCAGGCATAGTCCAAACAACTAGCTGGGGCTGAGACCAAGAGCTAGGTCCCACTTCTCACCATCCCTATGTAGCTAGAATCCAAACACCATACACAAAAGAGGATAAGGAAACAGACTGGAATACAAGGCTGGTATCCTGGTTTACTTTCTGGTGCTGTAACAAACACCAGGACCTAAGACAACCTGGGAATTGGGAGACGACCCAACCTGGGAAGGAAAGGGTCTATTTCAGCTTACAGCTTACAACCCATTACTAAGGGAGTCAAGGTAAGAACTCAAGGCAGAAGCCTGGAAGCAGGAACTAAAGCAGAGGCCATGAAGGAATAAAAACTATTTACTGGCTTGCTCTCCATAGCTTGCTCCACCTGCTTTCTTATATAACCCAGGCCCACCTGCCCAGGTGTGGCACTGTCCAGAGTGAGCTGGGCCTTCTCTTATCAATCATTAATCCAAAAAATGCCCCATAGACTTTGCTTACAGACCAATCCAATGCAGGTGTTTTCACCCCAGTTGCTGTCAAGTTGATAAATAAATAAACAAACATAAAGAGCCAGTAGAGCAGGTTTACATAACATTGAAACTTCAGCTGCTCTTTCGATTTGAGTATACCCCGACTCACAAGCCCAATGGCCCTGCAGACATGACTTAAGTTTCCCTCACAGGCCACCTCTCTCTCAAGCTCCTGCCAGCTCTGCACAGTGCAGCAGGCACAGAGGAGGCGGTGTTTCTGTCCTCTTTATTTTCTAAATATGTTCCTCGCCAATAAAAAAAAATTGAAAACAAATCCTAGCAAACAAGCCACAGCACCCGATGTGGTACGCAATATGCTCACAAGCCTCTTACTATAAACAATCATGGAGTGAAGATGGAGAAAACGGGTACTTATATGGAGCAGGGGCCAGTAAAGTTGGGACAGTCTACAGTTAAAAGATGGTGAGAAATCAGACAGAACACCAAGTTGCCAGCTCATCATTTACAAACCCACATCTGAAAACCAGAACTAGGGAAGAGTAAGAGGTGGCCAAGAGGAGGGGTAGCTAGGAGGAGGGGTGGTCAAGAGGAGGGGTGGCCAGGAGGAGGGGTGGTCAAGAGGAGGGGTGGTCAAGAGGAGGGGTGGCCAAGAGGAGGGGTGGTCAAGAGGAGGGGTGGTCAAGAGGAGGGGTGGCCAGGAGGAGGGGTGCCAGGAGGAGGGGTGGCCAGCCACTTCTCCACAATGTGCATTCTCTGCCACACTATAAGTATAGACACTTCTAGTTCCTACATAAAATAGACAGCTTTCTAACATGAACTGCACTGACTGAAAATGTTGGAAAGTTGCAATTGTGGTAATGGTGATACCACTGTCCTGGGGCTCTCATAGCTCTGTGATACCCATCAGGAAACCAGCCAGCAGAAATGCACAGGCCTGCCTAGTCCTCCCAAGTCCATGGCAGCCTCCAACCCAAAGGGGCCATACCCACGCCATGTGCCTGGGGTGACAGCCCTGCCAGCAACCCTTGGAGCCCTACTTGCCTGATGGGAAGGCAGGTATGAGCCCCACCTCCACCTAAGGAAGACACTTGCTTTGTTCTGCTAGTGACAGGCCAGCTGTGATCATACATAAAGAGTGGGAAGAAGGTGAGAAAGCCCCACTCTTTTAAAGGAGGAATGGTTTCTGCACCTATCTGCCCAGGTGCGGTTGCTCTCCACCCTAAAATGTATCTAGAAAATCCCAGCAGAGACTCCAAGCCCTGCAGGTGGTCCTGCTCCTCTGTGACCCAACCAGTGTGACTGCCTCAGCCAGGGCTCACAGTGAGCACCTCTGCCTGCAGGCACTCCCACCTCGTGAGTTGGGAAACAATATACATGAAGAATTAGTAGAAGTGAATAGGGATAAAAACCAACTACGGGGCTGAATACCTCTTATTCAACATGCTTGGTTCAGAAGTGTTTCTATTCTATACTGAGAGGAGGAGTACCTGCACATACATAAAGCTATCTTAGGGTGGGACCCAAATCTAAACACAGAACTTACCTGTTTCTGATTTACCTCACATGCATGATCTGAAGGCATGTTATACTGTCTAATAAAATCTGAGGCAGCATCTTCCTATATAGCCCTGGCAGGTCTGGAACTTGATATGTAGACCTGATTGGCCTTGAACTCACAGAGATCTGACTGTCTCTGCCTCCAGAATGCTGGGATTAAAGGTAAGTGCCATCACACCCAACTGTAGTGCAAATATTTAGAGCCCTTGTGTTTTGTCTGTGGTCTATTATGTGATCCCACTGGGTGTGAAATTTTCTGTTGGTGACATCATTTGGCATTCACATACTGGATGTTGAATTTGGGGTTTTTGAACCATGGGTTCAAAACTTTTTCCACTGCAGAAGAGAAACTCAAAAGACAGAGCAGTCACAAAAGTAACCAGAGGTGGTAAGTTGGCCTGGACAGGTTACAGCCACATCTGAGTAAGGACCTGTGAGCATGGGGCCACCCTGCTGCCATCCCAACACAAAGATCAGAAATAGGTGCAGGTACAACTCACAGGCATGAAGGCATCTGTGTCCTACTGCACCAACCCACACTACCCACCTAGGACAGAAAGGATGTCCAACAACAGGCTCAATTCACTTTATTTTTAACATAATCAAAGAGCCGTCAGGTGGGCTCAGTTGGTGAAGGTACCGACTGTCAAACCTAATGGCCTGAGTTTGACTCCCAGATTCCAGCTGTGTTCAAATCTCCACCATGCCATGGAGTACACATTCTTAAATATGTACACACACAATAAATAAGCATGCAGGGTTGGTTGGTTGGTTGGTTGGTTGGTTGGTTGGTTGATTGGTTGGTTGGTTGGTTGGTTGGTTGGTTGGTTGGTTGGTTGGTTGGTTTTTTCTTTGAAACAGGCTCTCACTATGTAGCTCTGGCTGTCCTGGAGCTCACTGCTATGTGGACTTGACTGGTCTCCAACCCACAGAGATCTGCCTGCTTCTGTTTTCCAAAGTGCCTCTATGCCTGGCAAATAAACGGGTTGGGTTGGGTTTTTATAGTAGAATAATTTTTTTTAAATTGAAAATAGATTCTTTTCTCATACATCTTGATTATAGTTTCCCCTTCCCTCTACCCCTCCCAGTTCCTCCCAACCTCCCCTCCCCTCTGATCCCTTCCCTTTCTGTCTCTCATTAGAAAAGAACAGGCATCTAAGAGATAACAATCAAACATGACAAAACATAATAAGATGAAGCAAAATTTTCATACAAAAGTTGGGTATGGCAGCCAAACAGGAGGAAGAGAAGCAAAAGCAGATATAGAGTCAGAGCCCCACTTGTTCTCACAGTCTGGAATCCCACAAACACCTTAAACTAATCATGATGACATACACAGAGGACCTGGTGTGGACGCACACAGCCCCGTGCTTGCTGCTTCAGTCTGAGCTCATATGCACCTTGCTTAGTTGACTCAGAGGGCCGGGTTCTCTTGGTGTCCTCCATCCCCTCCGACTCTTAAAATCTTTCTGCCTCCTCTTCTGTGGGATATTCTCATTCTCTCTCTCTCTCTCTCTCTCTCTCTCTCTCTCTCTCTCTCTCTCTCTCTCTCTCTCCATATTGCCTGGCTTTGGGTCTCTGCATCTGTTCCCATCTGCTACAGAGGAAGCCTCTCTGATGATGACTGGATAAGGCACTGATCTATGAATGTAACAGAATATCATTAGGAATCATTTCATTAAATTTTCTTATTTAAACCAGTCATGTTCAGTTTTACCCTAGGACTCTGGACTATCTAGTCTCTGGTTCTTGGTTATCCAAGTAGTATTGGGTATGTGTTCCTTCTTGTAGACCAGTCTTGAGCCTTTGTCTTGAGTCAAATCAGACATTGTTGGCTACTCCCTGAAGTTCTGTGCCACCACTGCTCTAGCATATTTAGCAAGCAAGAGAGACTATAGGTAAATGTTTTGTGGCTGGGCTGGTGTCCATGTTTCTCTTTCAGTAGCCTGCAGTGTACCTTATTATACCAAAAAGACTAGAATGTAGGGGTGAAGGCTCCCTGTAGGCACCAGCTTGATTCTCCATGTGCAGTGAGTTGTGTGAATATTGTCCTCAGCAATGGAACCACGCTGTCCATTTGTGGAGAGCAACACTTTGTCTTAGCATCATCCTGGATTATTTGGGGATTTCCATTGGATACCCCTGGCTAACAATTCAATTGAATGCAATGTCCAACTCTACCTGGCAAATAAATATAATTTTTTAAAAAATAAAAATTATTAAAGTTTCATACTAGCGACAGTTCAAAGCCAACCATAGAAGGCAGTATAGGCTTCCTTCAGATCTTTTACTTGGCAAGCAGCCCCAGGTGAGGACCCTAGACAGATAGAGGCCTTCATTCCATACCCATGAAAGAAAAAGACCAGAAAGCAGTGAGCAATGCCAAAAGCTGGTTCCTGGGGAGAGAAGCTGGGCCTCTGGAGAAGACAACACAAAGGACACATGACCAGCTCGGGAATACAAGGACCATCACAATAGACATGGCAGAAGAAACAACACATGAAAACATTGTGCCACCATGCAGATAGCTGAGAAGAAATGGACAAATTACCCCCTTTAAAATATGAAGTTGGGGGGTTATTGAAACAGGGCTTCTCTGTGTAGCCCTGGCTGTCCTGGAACTTGCTCAGTAGTCCAGGCTGGCTTCAAACTCAATAAAATATGAATTTAAATGGAAGCTTATTTTTTCTTTATAAAGTAAGTTTACTAATTTTCTCCCTTAAAATACAAATTTTAGTTGGGAGGTGGTGGCTCATGCCTTTAATCCCAGCACTAGAAAGGTAGAGACAGATGGATCTCTCTAAGTTCAAGGCCAGCTTGGTCTACAGAGAGAGTTCCAGGACAGCCAAGGCTACATAGACAAACCATGTCTTGAAAAATCAAATATATCAGATATTACACACACACACACACACACACACACACACACACACACACACACACATATATATAAGTTTGGAGAGAAAGAGAGAGGGGGAGGGAGGGAGAGAGAGAGGGAGAGAGAGAGAGAGAGAAAAAGTATGTACTGAGAGATGGGGAGACAGGGTGGCCCAGCATTTAAGACCACACACCTTTCTTCTGGAGAACCCAAATTCAGTTCTAGCACCCACTCATACTCATAACTTCCTGTAACTTTAGCTCCAGGAGATCTGACACAATCTTCTTACAATCTTCTGACCTCACAGTTACTATATTCAGACGCGTACGCGCGCGCGGGCACACACACACACACACACACACACACACACATAATTTAATTTTTTAACACATAAAACTTACCATGTAATAAAACAGAAAACTTTTACATTTAAAAAAAATCTCAGAATAGCGTCAAAGAAAAAAAAACTTCGCCAAGAAAAATGGCACAGATGGCCTCACTGTCGAACACCATAGACATGGAGGGAAGAATCCCACCCGCCTCACACAGCTCTTTCCAAGCTGAGAGAGGAGAACATCCCAGCATGTTGTGTGAGACAGTACGAGAGACACCTAAGCCAGACAGCATTGCTGCAGAGGGGAACAGAGAAGAAAGCCACAGGCAGAGGTCCCAGCCAAGCAGGTCCTAAACTACAGGGAGAGGAGCAGGGTAACCAAGACGTGCCTGGCCTGGGAAGACTAGAATATCTAACACTTACATCACTGACATCTACCCTGAGTCACAATGGCGGAAAGCTACAGGTTCCTTTTGGTGGACACAGAAAAGCATGGGACAACATTCAACACTCCTTCACAGTGAGTGACAAGAGGAAATGCCCTCTGTTTGATAAGGGACATCAAAAACCCCACAGAGACACTGTGTCCTTACGGGTGAGCTACTAGACAGAGCCACTTCATGTGTGTCCTGAGGGCACACTGAGGCTGGAGAAAGACATGCAGGTGCATCACCTGTAGACATTGTTCACATAAGAAACTGGAAGCCACATAGTGGTTGTGACTGCAGGGTCAGGGATACGAGAGTGATGTCCTAAAGCTCCTTTCCTCTCCTTATACTAACGAACTGGAAAATGAAGCAAAGAGCGCTAGCAGCCTGAGTTCCACAGGACAGTGCTTAACAAAAGACATAATGACCAAGGACTACAGACTGCTGTGAGAAACTGAGGCCACCTCAACAGACCCTCCTACTGATCCATGATTCAAGTCAGCACAGCTCTCAATCCTCACAGGGTCCGACAGAAACTGGCAAGGTACTGTAAAATATATGTGAAATGAAACACGCCACCAACTTGCAATGCAATCTTAAAGTGAGGGGCTTCACTGACCTCAGGACTTACTATAAAACCACTGCATCCACATGGAGTCCAGGGATAAGACCCAACGGAGCAATGGTGAAGAACTGAGTCCAGATACAGACAAGCACCTACACTCTGATTGTCAACAAAGGTGCTACTGCAATCTAATGGGAAACAAAGCCTGGTCAACAGGCATAGCCCCAAGCTATATGCACAGGCGGGAAGAGTGATGTCCACTCCTATCCACAGCATATGAAAAACATACCATGGTGAGAGCCAGAGCCAGCTGTGGACCCTAAGCCACAAAGCTTCTGTTCCCCTCCCTTCTCTTTCTATGTGTATGTGCTGTTCACCCACATGTATTTATGTGTTCACATATGTTCAGGTGCATGTGTCCATGTGTGCACATGTATGGAGGTCCAAGGTTGACCCTGGGTGGCTTCCTCAATCACTCTCCATCTTGTGTATTAATCCAGGACTACTTGCTAAACCCAGAGCTTGCCATTTCAGCTCCTCTAGCTAGCCAGCTCAGGAAAGCTTTTAAAGGCAAGGTTGCCTGTGACACAGCTTCCAGAAGCAAAGAGGTCTTATGTGACAGAGAGTGCAATGAAGAAGAAGTCAAGTTCAAAATAAGTCTAAAAATATAGTTCTTGGCCCATTATTCAAATGCTGAGGTGAGGCAGGTGGATCATGAACTTGAGGACTGAGCTTCATAGCAAGATTTTGTCTAAGGAAAACTGAAAGGAAGAAGATATCCCTGTAAATAAACACTCCTACTCTCCCTTCTCTTTCCCACGCTGTTGGCCGTGAGTGCTGCATCGACACAGAACATCTGGGACCTGGGGGCCCAGATGCATGGCAAGGTCAGACACAGACAGCACCTCTGAAAATTAAATTCAACTCTCAGGTCCCCAGCACACTGCAGCCCTGCCTCTTAATCCTTCCCATAGTGAGTCAGGATGCCCAGAGTCTGCTCCCACACTGTAATGCTGTCCAAGGAACACAGATCCTCCAGGTACACCTTCCATGGGGCTAAGGGACAACCCTCTCTAACCTCCACCAGCCTCTTCCCACAGGAGGCCAGCCTCCTCTACCCCAAGACCAAATGGCATCGGAGGGCCCATCCCTCTTGCACTAGCTCAACCCAACTGTAGCTAGATCCAACTAATTACCCAACTCAGCTTCTTCCCAAGAGCCCAGCAATAACTCAGGTCCTGGAAGGGGGACAGGTAAAGCAGAAGAAGCCTGACAACCTCTGAGTAAGGAAGGTAACAGGGTGCCTGGCCCTGGCTTGCTGCTAAATACCCCCTGTCCTGTCTCTTTTGCTCTAGATCCTGCTCTTGTAGCTAATGATACACACACAAGTAAATGGAAAAGGTGAGTGTACCCTCAAGTAAAAGAGGGAACCCAAGACTTCTACTCCAAAGTAACAGTCAGCTATATGCAGTATTCCCACTGTGGAGCTGAACATGGCTACCCTTTCTAGTGCAGTTCCACATAGGCCCAGATCACACAGACAGTGAGTGCTGGGCTCAGTTGAGAACCTTGGGGCAAGACATCTAGCACCCAGCTCCATGGCTGGACTAATAGCCCACATTGCATCCAAAACTAAATGAGATCCTGGCTAGCTGGTCACCAGGACCCAGCTTGGAACAGTATGTGACAGAGGGGACAACTATTCTACCAGGAGATGTATGCTAGGCAGACCCAACACAGAGCCTGTATCAAAGCCATGCAAGCAGGCTGAGACACAGGCACTCAAAGGAGAGCAACCTTGGCTCCATAGAGTACATATCTATTCAGGCCTGCAATTGTCCCCAGCTGTGGACTAAGACAAGAGAAGTTCACAATGTACAAGCTGCACTTCTGACCCACAGGTAGGGCAACAGCATCTTTCCTACCAGGATGGGGCAAAACACCTACCCAAAGCCTGTGACTGGTTTGTGCAAATCTGTTCAATGCCATCAAGTCAGAGGTATTCTCAGCACCTGAACTCAAGCACCAGGGACGTGGCAGTCCTATCTGTCTCCCTCCACCAAGCTCCTAAACTATGGAGGATGTACAACAACACTAGAGCCCAGGCTAAGAAGCTTGAAGGACATGAAGGTCATGGCTTCACTGGTGCCTGTAGACGGAGTGCAGGCCGCCTGCCCAATGGGCCTGGATATGTGAGTCAGGAGCAATGGAGGACGGAGGTTTCATTGGCTGCTACCCACAGTGCCAGCCTTCTACAAGACTTCATGAAAAGTGCCCAGAGAGAAAACTGCTCTGCCAAGGGGCTCCTCCACCATGGATGGTGACAAAAATTCAATTATTTGATTTTTTTTTTCCCTAGAGAACTAACCCATTTAAAGAGCTCAACATCAAGCTGGCTGCACCATTGAGCAATGAATGCTACCAGGTTGCTGGAAGAGGAGCCAGCAGTGTCTCTCAGGATCACCAAGGGACACACTCAACTCCACAGATCTCTGTACAGTCCATAGCATAACCCTCTTTCACATAACTGAAGCTATCCCAGTCCCACCTCACAAAGAGACCAATCCCAGAGCCAAGCAGAGCTGCCAGACCAAAATCCATGCATGCTGGAAGAGCCATCCCATCTGTGAACAGTACACCAGACCCAGTGTCTCCTGCTGTCTGGTTACTAAAGACGTCAGCCCACTGGCCTCCCACCATTGCCTAGCTTGCTTCTTTAAGTATGAGCATATGTGTAGGTGGGCATGAATGCATGCATGCCTACATATTCCCAAGAAGGTACTTGTAAGGTCTTAACCATCACAGTCATCCCACATGAACCCAAAATGAAAACATCCTTCCAATGACACATATACAACCTGGAAACTACCCTAGAAACTGCCAGCCAGCAGAGCTCAGAACCCACAAAGAAAGGAGTAAAGCTTCTCCTTGGCTCCTCTGGAAGCACAGAACCACTCCCAACATCCTTTACTCTACGATTTGTGCTATTCACAGACATCCTGTTTTGAAGTGAGGACAGTTTTCCACCCTGTCTTAAGGAATGCTGCACAGACATCCACATTTCCAAGGCCACTGGGCACCAGGGGTCAGGACTGCAGCCTTTGTAACCCAATATGAATACAAGCCCTCCCTCCCCATTAGAGGAACCAGCACCCACTCATTTCTTCAGGAACCACTGAAAGATAACTACCCTCCTGTCTGTATGGTTCAGTATAGCCCAGGAGCAGTGACTATTGGAGAGAAACCAGGCCTTCCCCCACAAGAACCAGGCCACTGTCATCCATAAAATAAAGCCATATTATGGGACCCCCTAGAAAAGCTAGAAACCAACACCAGATAGATACTAAGAGAAGGAACCATCTGTGCCTCCTCCGTGCCCAGAGCTCCACCTGCAACCAACACTCCACTGCAAGACTGTACCATCCCTGCACCACCATCCCTGCACCACCATCCCTGCACCAGCCCTATCTGCTGCCCAGGAGCACCCCTGGATATTTAAGAGACTGGAAAATTCAAGCCAGTCTGCTCCATATGTCCCTATTGTCGCAGACTCAGCCAGTGACAATTCTCCCCTTTTAGCAGCTTCTCCCGAAAAGCATAACACCTTCTTCATACAAGTCCCTTGCTTGACTGAATCACACCTCTAAAGCTCAGGCTGAGGCTTGGGCCCCTGGTGTGGCTACATATGGAGACAGGGCAAAACAGGAAGCTAATTAAGATCAAAAGGTCCTTAGAGTGTATGCCCAGCTGTCCTTCTAAACAGAAGAGGAGCCAGTAGAGAGCTCTCTCTAAGTGTGCAGTGAGGCCAGGTGGGAACACAATGGGAAGCCAGCCAGCAGCAATACAAGCAGAAAGTGGCTGTGGTGGGCCCTTCATCTCTGTCTTGTATGCTCCAGGACTATTGGAAGCCCCTGCTGTGAGACATGACTCACAGCTAAGCTGCTATGCCTGCCCACTCCTCATCTCTCATAGAACGTGCCCACATACTCCATAACCACAGACCCAGATGAGTCACTGTCCCTTCCTGCCTCCCTCTCCATTTCTACTATGGCCCTTCCAGTGATAACTGTCCATCTCACAGCCATATCTGTCCTCTCAAAGCCTGGTTCACAACCTGTGGGGCAGTGATCTGTGATGCCCGGTTGAGCATGGGCTGGAAGCTCTGGGAGACCCGGAGGTACACCAGGGACCAGAATTTATGCTTCTGGCTAACGCTCCTGGGAAATTCTTCATATCACAACCCCTGTATGGAAAGAGGCCTGGCATGTGAAACTTGTGTATAGGCAAATGAGGCAACGATTAGGGCTCCCAAGCTGGCCAATGGAAAGTATCAACTATAGGCAAATGAGGCAACGATTAGGGCTCCCAAGCTGGCCAATGGAAAGTATCAACTACCAAGTCCCGCCCCCTCTCTCAGAACTATAAGTAGAACACCTTGACCCAGCTCTCTCTCTCTCTCCCCTCCTTCTCCACCCGCCTGCCCTGGGAGCGCTGCCCGCCATCTTGAACAAATAAAGATAGAAACTACTTCGGCATCCAAGAACTTTGTCTAAGGGAGCTGTGACTCTTGGGGTGCAGGACGGCGAGTGCTCTGAGCACAACAAAGCCGGTGGATGATCTCGGTCCGCTCCCTTCCTGCACCTCGGCTAAGCCACTGGCCGAAACCGGCAGCGCTAGGCAGCGTGCAGCGGCTTGGGCACCGAGTCGGAGGACTCCATTAGCACCAGGGGTGCTCGACCCCGGCATCTCACTCCGGCGGCGTCAGGCCCCGAGGCATTTGAGACAAAGAGGGCTGCGGTGGTGATCCTTGAAGTCCAGGGCGTACTCTGCGGACCAGACCCCTGGTGGTCCCTGGACCCGGAGACTCCACCCTCACTCGCTTCCCCCAACGGGAGAGAACGTGACAACAAACTGTTCCCAAAAGTTGTCCAGAACCACTCAAAGCCAACCTGTTTCCCCCAATATGGCCCCAGCTCCTCCCTACAAAACAGAATGGTATTCTTAGCCATCCAAAAGGAGTCCCTTTGTCCTTTACATAAGGTGACAATCTCCAAAAAGAAGCCAGGAAAATGACTGTGACAGACCTGGAAAAGTATTTCATAGTCTTTAGAGACTGCAAAGAAATATACCATGTCAAGCTTTGGCCCACCAGTGCATACGCACTGTTGCAACCCTTTTCAACAGTGGGTCCACAAGGAAAACACTGAAGGAAGATGTCTTTAAAATATTAACAAAGACACCAATATTAAACCCTACTATTCCCCAAATCTCACATAAAAACCACAGCAATGAAGCATGCTAACCTAGGCATCCTAAGTCTGCTATGCCCACTCACAGGCTCTGCCCAAACTCCCTACTTGAATGGCCCACTACAGAAAGACACCTCAAGCTGGGGTTCACAATGAATGAAGGTGACCACTCTCCTCAAACATGCTGGAATCTGAAAAACTGAAGACAGTACCCACACTTCCACCTGTTCCTTAAATCTGGTTCTGCCTAGTTCTTCATTCTCCTCCATGGCCCACCATAATATTCCGAGGTTCTAAGAGTGAAGACAGGAGCCAATGTATGGCTCAGTAGGAAAGCTCTTGCCTATCATGCAAAAGTCTTAGGTTTGAGACCCAGTACTGTCTTGAACTTTAATTTTTAATTAAAACAACAACAGCAAACCAAACTCATTCACTGGTAAATGTTCCCACTTAGGGGTACCAGCAATCACACCAGTTGTCCCTACAGAAGATAGAGAGGGCTGTGTACCCGCTGCCCAGTGAGTGAAGGCTGCGTCACGTCTGATTCTGAGTGCCCACTCTTCCCTACCTTGTGCCCTCCTCCAGATGTCTCCTGCCCTGTCTTTCTTAGAACAAAGAGCACTTCCTAAAGATCCCAGTTCCCATCTGCCCCTAAAAAGATCAAAGCCCAGTTGCATCCCCTTCTCCTGTGTCCCCTTACTCTAACCCTGCTAAACTAGACCTCACAGATCAGAGGCCAGTGTGTCTGTCATGGCCACATCTTGTTCTTCAGCTCAGTGACAGATAAGTCGTAGCTTATTGGATGGTAAAACCATGCCAGGAAGCTTGGTAAGATAGAGCAGGTTGAGACCTGGAGATTCAGAGGGCACACACCTGAGACTTAGGTGACTCCCAGCTCCCTGCCAGATTCCTGGCCTCAAACACATGCCACATTCCTCACATAAAAGAAATGTGTCCTATGGTCACGTAGGCCCAAACAGAGTTCTCCATACTAACGAGGTACCTAGAGGCCAGGAGGGCTTAGCCAATAAGCTTCCCTTCCCTCCCTGCAAAAGGTATTTAATCTCAGATCCACCCTGAGAAGTGGGTGTGGTACTTTATGCATCCATTTTCCACCATAAACAACCAATAAACTATTTAGAACCATGGACTGTCTCTTTCATCAAGATCCACCAGGAGGAACCATGGAGACAGCGTTCGACTACAGAGCCGCAGCCTAATCTCCCATAGAAAGACTCTCTGTGCTCCAAGCCACAACTGCCACCAAGCCTGCCTCTGCCAAGCTAAGGACAAGTCAGAGCTCCCCTTGTCCCCCCAGCCCATGGGCCCCCAACTCCATTCTTGGCTCTTCCATGACTCCCAGCGGTTCTTGGATGTCCAAGGGTCTGAGAACCCCACGGTCCCAGCCTCATCACAGGCCCAGGGGCTCCTGAACTAGCTCCGGCTTTCCCACATCTCAGACTGCGCTTTCCCACCCCTGAAGCGGAGTCTAGGCGTTTCTAGAACAGCCCAGCACCCACCCCGGCTGTGGTACCCAGCTGTAGTACCCAGTGGCAAAGCAGACTTGGACCCACAATAGCTATGTGAAAAGCAATAATCATAAACATGAAGGGATGCATGAGACTTAGGCCCATACCACCTCCTTGACATCCCACCTCAGCAACATAGCTTCTAGAGTCACTAGAAACCTGCAAGTAGCTCCACAGAAAACACAAAAGACAGCAGACATGTCAAAGTTAAGCCCTGGAAAGGATGGTGGCCAGGATGGGCTCCAGCACAGGCTGTGCCTCTGGCTTTGCTCTCTGAGCTTTGCGCAGAGTGCAGTGTCCCTGCCAGGGAGTCCCTGTACCTTCCTCCTCCCCTCTTCTCTTTTCCATTGGGCTCCTGCCAATGGCCTTCCACACCCAGCTACCTTCCCAAGGTCCATTCCAATCAAAGCTTCTGGGAACCTACCATGACATCTTCTTCCAAGATTCCAAGGTACTCTGGACAGGGATTCCTCTACTTGTGGGTGCAAGCCCAAGGATTGGGTAGTGGCCTGCCTTTTGAGGAAGGAGGAGAAACCAAGTGACACCCAGGAGCAATGCAGAGGTCTGCGTAAGTCATTCTGAAACTAGAGTTCCAAGGTAAAGGTGTGGCAGATCCAGCAGCCAAGTCCCAGCCAGCTTCTTGAGCCATATCATGTCTCAGGACACAGCCTAGGGCCTCCCAGGCCTAGGCAGGTACATGGGTATCCAGGGACATTCCTTGGTTTCAGTGAATGAGAAGGTACCAGTTTGGGAATGCAAATAAATGCCCAACTGTGTGTGCTGGTGTGTACTGGTGAACATCAGCCATGTCGATGACCACTCAGGAGATTCCCAGCTGTAGCTAGCTCTCAGAGAGAAAGCTTCAAGGAGCAAGGGCTGCAGCCACGAAGTCTCCAAATCCCACAATCTGGGGGACACTGTTCTTTTCTCCCTCTTTCAACATCTAGAACCAGAGTTGTCCCCCTATCCCAGGACCAACTGAAGAACCCTCTAGAATTTGCATCCACACACCTGAAAGGAAAAGCAGTATGTGGCACTGCCCAACACCTGGTGGGGCTTCTTCTCCCTGGGGGGGAAAAGGGGGACCCATATCCCACCAGCAGACAGGCTATGATCTGGAAGAAGCCAGGATAAGCCCACCCTACCATGGCTGTCAGGAGCCACGCCTAGTCACTTTAAGGCTGGGGCCTGGGATCTGGCTTTCAGAGTGCAAGTACATACACCAAACAGAGGACAATCCAGACTACAAGGAGGCCCACAGCAGTAGCACAAAAAGCTGTGATAGACAGGTGGCATCTGTGGACAGAGAAATGTGTAGTAAAACCACTTCCCCAAACACTGCTTGTGGCCCAGGCATGGAAAGGAGCCACGGGCTCTAAAGTGTGCATGAGCCTCAATGTCAATGACATCAGACACTTTGGCAGAAAACGAGAGGCAGACAATTAGACCAGAAAGAAAAGGCCAACATGGGGAGCACTTCTGGACACTCCTCAGGTCCCTGGCCACTGGAACCACAGCCAGCACAGGAAGGATGACACTGGCAGAAAGGCCTCTGGAGCCCATTGCAGCATACACACACACACACACACACACACACACACACACACACACACACACAGTCCATGCTTGACTCCTCCTCCACTAACATAAACATCACACACAGAACTTTAAATAAACAGTGTTCTGCAGGAAGAGCCTGGACATAAACATTCTCCACTGCCTCAGCAGCTGGGGGGAGGGGGGGCTTACAACTGGGTTTCCTCTCCTGGTTTCCAAATAACTGTGAATGTAGTTATGTGGGTTTGATTACTAGTTTGATGGTTTTTAACTAGACTAAGGGCACTTGATAGGCTCTACCAACACCACTTGTCTTCCCCTCCAACCCACTTTTTGGCTCATGGGGACTGGCTAATGTCCATGATACCTAACTCCCCAAACAAGATGACAAAAGCCTGCCAGTTTTTTCCAGATAGGATTTGTATCAAGAAAAAGGACCAACCCACTGAAACAGAAAACACACATCACCTACATGCACAGGCCTATTCTCGGGGCCATTCTTCAGGAACATACAGGTCCCAGATCGCTGAGAGAGGACACGGGCCTTCATATGGTACACAAAACCCCAATGCAGGGCAAAAAGCCTGGGATCTTCACTCTGCTATGCTTTTAGTCACTACCATTTTGGCCTAAAAGTTAATGCTAAAACCACTTAACATGATATAGAGATTCCAGAAAGTAGAATCTTAGCAAGTGCATGAGCAGGTGCAGGTGCAGGTGCAGGTGTATGTCCAGGTACAGGTGCAGGTGCAGGTGCATGAGCAGGTACAGGTGCAGGTGCAGGTGCAGGTGTATGTGCAGGTACAGGTGCAGGTGCATGAGCAGGTGCAGGGGCAGGTGCAGGTACAGGTGCATGAGCAGGGGCAGGGGCAGGTGCATGA
The DNA here is from genome assembly GCA_028551405.1 of Uromys caudimaculatus. Classification (NCBI taxonomy): domain Eukaryota; kingdom Metazoa; phylum Chordata; class Mammalia; order Rodentia; family Muridae; genus Uromys; species Uromys caudimaculatus. The sequence continues at coordinate 58,591,142 of CM052703.1, forward strand.
GCAGGTGCAGGTGCAGGTGCAGGTGTATGTGGGAGGAATGTTTCTCAAGGTACCTGACACCTGTGCTACTAGGGAGCCACCCTAGACAGTGTGTGCAGAGGTGCTTCACAATTTCAGCCACCATCAAGATAGAAGGCTTCCAGCCAGCTAGCTGTGACCAGCCAGCCTACTGGCTACCTGATGACCTTAAGGAAGGCCTGGAAATACTGTCCCTAAGACCCCATTCACTCCATTCCGGCCCCAGTGAGAGGCATATATGAATACAAGTTGCCCACTAGAAGCTCACAGGACACATACACATTTCAAAAAAAGTTAAGCATGTAGCAAGAAGCAAACATGAAATAAACTCAGCTAAGAAGTCTTCAGAGAGGCACTTCCAACCAGGTGTGGTGGCACATGTCTGTCATCCCAGCCCTGTGGAGACTGAGACTGAAAGATATCAAGGCCCAGGCCAGCATGAACTCTACAGTGAGTTCCATGCAAGACAAGCACTTTGTCTCCATTCCAGAGAGAACCAAGTCCCAAGGTTTCAACCAGCAGCAGAGACTGCCTGCGAACATAAGGGCAACACATGCAACCCACAGACTGAACACTGTGGCTTTCTGCTCAGCCAAAGCTTCTCTGCATCTTGCCCTAGGTCTTAGAAAAAGCTACAAAGAGAAGACGAAACAAGCATGCAAGACCAGTAACAAGCAATAGTAATGCCATTTTTCATGGGCCAGGTACATGATGAAGAGCAAACATAATGCAAGCCTATCGGGCTTCAAGATTGTAAGTTTCTCAAACACGTGAACTTTAAAGCAACTTGCAGCCTCACTGCCCTAAACACTCCAACTCCTAACTACAACCACTGGGATACCCAGTGGTATCAGAGTACCCCTTAGGAGGCTGCTGCCCAAGCCCCTGCCATGTTAGCCTGGACTGCTCCCCAGACTAAACACGTGAGTCCTGAGTTTTCTGGATAGACTGTCTTCAGGGTAACTTGAAAACTCCAAATCACCTCTCTGCCATCCATAGCAGACAATGTGTCTATGAAAGTCATGACAGGGCTTGGGCAGTAGGAGGAGAGGTACTTCACCTTGTATATGGCCTATATCTTGAGCATTTTAGGTTTCAAATTAAAAAAAAATCAGATATGTACTGCTCAAATCCATGAAATGCACAGTGGCTTTCTGGATGCTATAAATGCATCTTGTCATTGTAAGTGCTCTCCTACAGGGTACAGCTAGGTGGCCAGCAAGGGGTCCCATGTGCCCTAAGCACTGCTCAGTGCTCCCACAGCCAAGCTGGGTCCTGAACCATAGCACATACTCAGTGAACACTAACAGCCACCCTGACATACAAAACAAACAAACAAACAAAAAAACAAAAAAACTGGCATAACACACCCACCTCCAAGGCTCCAGACAAGCCTGGGAGCAGCAGTGTGACAAGATTCACATTCAGGTCTCTCTTCTCTCCTATCCTTGGCTCTCCGTTTGGTTTTAGTCAAGTGTTTGGTCACTTAATATTACTCTGGATATACACTTCCAAACCACAGGGAAACTTGGAACCAATGGTGGATTCCATGAGCTGTTTCCCAGCTGAGACTCGTGACTGACAGCGGTGAGCTCAGAGCCAGGCCACATGCAGTAGGGAGGGGATGTGCCAAGAAATCTCTGAGTATATCACTGGCCACCATGGAAGCCTCAAGTCACATGTCCACCTGTGTAGACTACAACACATGGCAGAAGAAACTCAAAAACACTGAAGATGCCCAGTATTGAACCCAGAGGAGAGCAAGCACCACCTCTATAAGACACTAGACATCAGCAAAACATCCTATGTAAATTACCTTCTCCCCCATGGCAGGTCACCCATCAACAGGCCATGGAGAAGTCAACCATCAGTCCCAACTCCTTACCTCTCTACCTTCCTTCTTTTACCTCATACACTAAAAACCAAGTCAGATCCGTGAACAGGCTGTGGTCCTGTCTGTCTGGCATAAGCTTGAGGAAAAGCCGCAGCTTCCCTCTGTGACTCACACAGAGAACAAGATACAAAAGGGGTCACAGGTCAACATCCAAACTTTCCCTACAGCACTAAGACTACTGCCCTCAGGTCCTGCCAAAACACATCCTGGGCTAAGAGCTGTTAGTAGTGGCATGTAAGATGAGAGAACACAGCCAGCTCTGACAGCAGTAACCTGGTATTACAGATGGCACAACGCAGCCACAGTGGTGAGAGCTACCAAGAGAGCAGAAGAGGCGAAGCACATGAGACTAAGCTCAGTGGTGCTGAAGAGGAAAGAAGAGATGAAGCTAAAAAAACAAAAAAAAACCAAAAACAAAAACAAAACAAAAAACAAAACAAAACAAAACAAAAAAAACGGAATGAACTGGCCAAGAACATGACAGACACAGGCATACATTCTGTACCAAGGGACCCCAAAAGTTCTGGCCTTCAGATGGCTATCCATGGCTGACGGTACCTAGGACCTCCCTCACACCCAGACTGCAATGGTGAAGCCCCCTCCTCACCCAGATAGGGGCTAGAGGAAAGTCTGGGCCTATACAGGCTGGGGTCTGTGCTGGGGACCTGGATCTATATGACAAGGACAAATTCACATGAACCGAATGTATCTTCAGTTAGTAGAGAGGCATGACTGAACAAAAGCCTAATTTGAACCCCTGAGACTCTCACGGAGGAAAGAGAGTGGGACGTCCTAAGGGATGTAGGGAAAGGTCTTCACAAGGACATGAACAGAATCTAAAGTTGCAAAGGAACACAGTGCAAACTGAGGAATGAAGAACAAGTAGAAAGTGGCTGGGGCAGGCAATGACCTGAGTGCTCCAGTGTGACTGGCTAGGGGAAACGGAAGCATATCATGAGGCTCAGGGCTGAGTAGGTACAAGGGCTCAGTGCTGGGGTCCCTGCTATCCAGGCGCATGCTGCCTCTCAGGGATTCCCACAGTGAAGCTGATTTTGGAAAGGTAAGGGGGAAAAACACTGGCAAACCTTTAGAATGAGTGCAGCTGCTGAGGAAACAGAAAAGACACAAGGACAACAGACAGCAGGATCCAGGAAAGGAAGGAGCAATCGGGGAGTGCACAACGGATCTAGAGTAAAAGGTCTTGCTCCCCCGCCATGGTCTTCCCAGAGCAGAGGAAGCCTAGATACTGCCTGGTCCTTAGGGCTTGAGTAATACACTCAAGTAGGGTAGTAGACAGGCCAAAAGATGGAGTCAGGATACTGAGACACTAGACCAGGGAGAGGAGGAAAGGTAAGCCCGAACCTTCCCTAGTAACCTCAAATCTTCCCTGGGCTCCATCCAGCTTTATGAGCAGCAGCAACCTGCCATCTCAAATGGCCTCTGTTCTTCCTCTACAGCCTCCCAACCCTGCAGACATTTTGGTCAGGGACTTGGAGCTGAGGAAGCCCTTGCCACTGTTCAAGGGACACCTGAGAGTTAGCCTAACTAGTCCTCAGCTAATGCTGTGGCACCTCTCAGCAGCGAGCTGAACCATTCACCACAGAGTGGTCTCTGCAGACATAGAAGCATGTGTGATGAACATAAGGAAACCAGGCCCATACCTCTCACTGAGAACCCCACTACCTGCCCAGTGCGGTGTCCTGGTGGAACACTCACATCAAATGAGCACCCCACAAACTGCTTGCCTGCCAGTCAAAATCATTGTATTTCTGACCCAACTCAGAACAGACGTGAGGAGCAGGAGCAATATTTCATTTTGTCAATCAAGTGGCCCTGTAGCTTGGTGTTCTGAGAAAGAGATGGCCCTGAGCTTGCATTCCCAGGTTCGCTACATTCTGGAGTTCTTGTATACAGGAACAGACCTGACAGCCAGGCTACAGGCTAACGCCATATCTGCAAGCTGCCTATGGTCCAAAGAGCTGTTTAGGGACAGGCATGTTGACCATGAACCTGAGAGCTGACCACACACTTGAGAGTTGACCATAGATCTAGGAGCCAAACATAGACCTGAGAACTGACTATAGATTTAAGGGCTGACCATAGACTGGAGCCCTGACCACAGACATAAAAGCTAACTATAGATCTAAGGGTTGACCACAGACCTGAGAGCTCACCACGAACTTAAGAGCTGACCATGGACCTGAGAGTTCGCCACGGACCTGAGAACTCACCACTAACCTGAGAGCTGACCAGAGACCTGAGAGCTCACCACGGAACTGAGAGCTCACCACGAACTGGAAAGCTGACCACAGACCTGAGAGCTCACCATGGACCTGAGAGCTGATCATAAAGTGGAGAGTTGATCATGGATATGAGATCTGACCACAGGCCTTAGAGTTGACCATGGATGTGAGAGCTGACCACAGGCCTAAGAGCTGACCATGGATGTGAGAGCTGACCAGGCCCACAAACACAAGACTTCTGCATGTTCACTTTCCTGACATCACATTTCACATCTAATCCATCAAAGCTTTCCACCTCAAAATACTAGGCAGAACTCCTTTTAGAATCTCTGGAGCTCAACTAGACTATAAAACCTTTACAAGGCTTTCTATCCTCATAAGATAGCAAGTCCATGGATGCTTTTGAACATAGCACAAAGGAAAAAAAGGCTGAGATGCCATGGCAGGCCATGAAGGTAGCACCTTTTCCCTTGTGGCCTTGGCCCTCATGCTCCCTGTGAAAGTGGGGATGGGAACTGTATTCACCACGTCAGCCATCCTCCCTGGCCAGTTCTAGAATGAGATCAGGATCCTCACCCAACAACTATACTTCCTAGGCATAGGCCAATGCCTGCTGTGATGAGCTCAGGAAGAGGCTGAGCGGTTGTGTAGACAAACAACACAGAGGCAGGGGTTGGAGCCAGGGTGTTGGCAAGGGCCATACACACTGCAGCAGTGTGGGACAAGCGGAGAAACAGAAACTAGGAGTGAGCCCAGGAAGGGAGCAGCCACTGACTCCTACTCCCAGCACTAAGCATCTGACTACAGGAAGTGTCCCACCCTCCTTGGAGAAGCTGCCAGAGTGCTGTCTATAGACATGAGCAAGTTGACCACAGACCAGAGGTTCTAGTCTCCTACCTACCCACAGAGCCAAACTCTGAACACAGTAGCATGCATGGGCATCTGGCACTTCTCAGAAATGGCAGTGGATACAGGGAAGGACAGGAGCTTTCCACCCGAAAGAATGGTAAAAGATGCACATAGACACTCCCTGAGGAAAGGCATGGAGCAGTGGTGCGCAAGCCTAGCTCTCAGGCTCTTCCTGGAGCTATCCAGGGGCTTGCTTTTAAACTTTCTGTTCTGCTTAAGCTATCCTCAGGCTGATAGGTAGAAGCTACCTTCTGGCTGACAGGTAGCTAAGGGATTCTGTAATATGTAATCCTTTCAAATACACTGCAGGGCCTGAAGAGGCCTAGCTGTTCTCACTAGGAGGTGGAGCAGGACCTGAAGCTCACACTTTAAGACAGAGCCAGCAGCTGGGGTCAGCCTGTACAAGACAGGCTCACATCTACAGAGAGCAAGAAACCTTTGTGACATCAGTAACCAAGCCCACGACCTAAAGGAAGATACAACACACACCAGAGCCAGATGTATTTTCTACGAATTCTTCCAGGTGACAAATATGAGGCCAGTCTAACAACCTAGAAGAGCTCAAGCCACACTGACCTCCAGCAAGATCCCCATGATAGCTGTCACATCTTGAGGCTCAGTGAGAAAGCTGTCTTACATCACCCCAAAAAGGCACTCCAACCTTCGGGGGCTTAGGTCTTGACCTCCAGGGCCTCTTAGCAACTGTAATTGCAGTCACAGAGGAGACACCAGCAGGTCTGCATCAATATGAAGCAGAAAAAAAACAAGGTGGAGGCAGCACTGGATCATTTTCCTACAGAAGGCTGCCCTTTAACTCAGCTCAAACCCATCTTTCTCAAACAATGCCAATTAATCCTGTACAAAAAGATATCTCACCGCAAGAAGCAGGAGAGGCAACACAGGTCAGCACAGAAGGGAGCAAGTACACACAAATGGAGAACGAATCCAGGCCAACAGCTGCCTCTGGTCCCAGGAAGGCTTTTGGTAAGTAGCCCCAAGCCAGTAAGTGTCCATGTTCTCTAAAGACCAGGACCTCCAGCAAAGGTCATCGTCAGGAATAAGACAAGCAAATGAGTCACAACCCAAGTGAGGCAAGTTGGCCTGGTCTCCATATTCTCCAAGCCCACAGGGTATGCACACAAAACAGATAACCCCAGGTGTTCACTGCAAAGGGCTGCTGAATGGAAAGTGTTCAGAGGTCATTTCTTCAAGAGTCATCCTGAAGTGCAGCTTTTTTCCTAGTGTCAGTTGCAGTGGTCAACAGAGTATGTGGGTTAGTTTTCTCTGTCAACTAGACATAAGCTAGGTCATCTGGGAAGAGGGAGCCTCAATTGAGAAGATGCCTCTATCAGATTGGTCTTTATGAAGCCTGTGGAGCATTTTCCTGATTAATGATTGATGTGAAGGACTCAGCCCACTGTGGGCGGACCACACCTAGGCAGAAGCTGAGCAGCCATGGGGATCACAGCAGTAAGCAGCATCCTTCCATGGTCTCTGCTTCAGTTCCTCTTCTGAGTCTTGCCTTGAGTTTCTGCCTTGATTTTTCCTTCATGGTGGACTGTGAGCTGTAAGATATTATAAATCCTTTCTTCTCCAAGTTGTTTTTGGTCATGATGTAGAAACCTTGTTAGAATAGAGGAGAACTCACCAGAACATGGCAACTCTGCAGGTACCAGGGTACAGGAGTGCTGTGTTCTCTCACACGTTTGGAGCTGCTGGCAAAATGCGGCAGGACAGCTGGCTCAGAAGACACCAAGGCATTCATCTTTCTGTTGGAAGCTGACCCTCACCTGGTGGCTGCTTATTCCATCTACATTCCACTAAGTCAACAAAGGTGCCCCTGATGAGGTTCTCCCAAGGCTTATGCAAACAGGAGCAAAGCCTCGAACTATACCCATGATCCAGGACACTCAGAAGGTGAGCCCCATCTCCCTGCACAGGACATACAGTCTGCTCAGCTGCTCTCATGCATCAGCTTAGTGTCCTATGAATACAAGAAACGAGGAGATGAAGGCAGAAGGGTGAGACAGGACACTCAAGAAAGGCTCCGTGTGATTTAACCCTGAATGCAGCCAACACAGAAGACAGAAGAAACCTGGCAATCCAAAAGATCAGCAATATTGGCAAACCCGCAATAGATGATGAGAGAAAGATGCAATTACTCAATCAGGAAGGAAAGACAAGCCACTGTCTCCAGCCTTCCAGCGGGGAAAGGACCACGAGGGATGTGTGAACAACTATGGACCAGTGAGGAAAGCAGCCAGGTGCCCAAAGGATTCCTAGCAAGATGCAAACCAATACAACTGACTAGGAAAGAAGGAAAACTCTCAGAGATCACCCACAAACACAACAATTAGGATAAATTTAACCCAAGTTCAAGATCTGTAAAATAATTTTTTAAACATCAGTGAAATTAGTTGAAGCGATGGAAAAGATAGGAGAATGAATAGCAAAGTGCAGTCGTGTGTGTGAGGGGGTGTGAGGGGGTGTGTGTGAGGGCGAGGTGTGCGTGTGTGTGTGTGTGTGTGTGTGTGTGAGGGTGTGTGTGTGACTGTGAGGGTGTGTGAGGGTGAGGTGTGGGTGTGTGTGCATGAGGGTGTGGGTGTGAGTGTGAGGGTGTGTGAGGGCGAGGTGTGAGTGTGTGTGTATGAGGGTGTAGTGTGAGTATGTGAATATGAGTGTGCGTGTGTGCATGAGTGTGTGGGTGTGACTGTGAGTGTGTGTGAGTATATGTGAGTGTGTATGTGAGTTGTGGGTGTGTATGTGCATGATTGTGTAAGTGTGTGTGAATGTGTATGTATGTGTGAGTGTATGAGTGTGCCTATATGAGATGCGTGTGAGTGTGTGTGTGTATGAGTGCATGGTATGTATAGGTGTGTGGTATGAGTGTGTGTATGAGTGTGTGAGTGTGTGAGTATGTGTGTATGAGTGTGTGGGCATGAGTGGGAGTGGGAGTGGATGTGAGTGAATATGGGTGTGAGTGTGTGAGTGGATGTGAACGTGTATGTGTGTGAGTGTGTGTGTGTGTGATTGTGTGTGAGTGTGTGTGTATATGAGTGTGTGTATGAGTGCATGTGTGAGTGTGGGGGTGTGAGTGTATGGGTGTGTGTATGTGTGTGTAAGAGTGTGTGTCTGTGTGAGAGAGATCTTTTATTTTGTATGTTAACTTTTAAAAATTCAATAAAGTAAGAAGAAATTAAGATGAACTCACCATGATTGGAAGAACACCATTGCAATGCTAACACTCCCTTGAAGAACCTACAGGCTAGTAATAACCTCTGTCCAAGTTCAAGCTGGCTTTTTGTGGAACCTGACAAGTTAACTTGCCTGAAACTTATATAGAAATGGAAAGAAATGGCCAAGATTTAGAACCAAAACAAAACAATTGGAGGACTCACACTTCTGACCTCAAAGTCTACTACAAAGCTACAGTGATCAATAGAGTGTGTGGCACCAGCAAAAGGGTGGGCGTGTTAAGCAGAGAGCTGAGAAATAAATGTGTAAGGTCACGGCCAAGTAAAATTTCAACATGAGTGGTAAGACGGCCCAGTGAGGAATAAGAGTCCTTTCAGTCAATGCTACTAGAATGATGAGATTGCCACAGCCAAGAGAAGCCAACCCCTACCTTGTGTGACGGGAGGTCATAGAAGAAAACATGTCTTTGTAACCTCAGACTAGATAAAACCAACCAAGGAAAAGGCAAGGCATAGTCCATCAAAATTACTATCATCCCTGCCTCAAATAACACTCAAGAAATGAATACAATACACCAAATGAGAGAACAAATTGTGAATCGCACAGCTGGTAAGGGTCTGGTATCCAAAATATATAAAGAAGGCTAACAAGTCAACAGTTAACAAAAGTTAAAATGTGCTGCAGATTTCAATCTTCAAAGTAGACATATAAATACCCACTAAGCTCATGGAGAAACTCAGCATCAGGGGGCTGCGAGTCCCACCACAGGGAGCTGTCACTCCACACCTACCAGGACAGTCATCATCAAAGATCACCACTAAGGAGTGCTGCTTGGGTATGTGGAACACTGGAACCGTCACTGCTAGTAGAACATGAAACAGTCTGGCTGTGGAAAGCACCCAGCAGCAGTTCCTCAAAAGTTAAGCTCCCTTGGCCAGCACCTCCACAGCTGGGTTTACACCCAAGAAAACAGAAACCTGTGTTCAAACAAAAGCTTGTGCGGGGATCTTCACAGCAGCCCTATCTGTAGCAGCCAACTGGCCACCAGTACCATTCAAAAGGCACTGTGTACCACACAATGAAATAGCATGAGGTCACAAATTGAGTGAAGTATCACAATGCCACACCATGGGCCATCCCAGAAAATATCATCGAGAGTCAAAGCATCAGACAGGACATGGACTACTGGGTCCCATTCATAGGAAGTATCCAGAACCAGAGTTCAGTTCTCAGAACTCACATTAAGCAGCTCACAACTGTAACTCCAATTCCAGGGGACCTGATTCCCCCTTATGGCCTCCAAGGGCACCTGTACCCATGTGGTACACATATGGACAATCAGACATACACATACATACACATACATAAAAATAAATCTTTTGTGTGTACATTTTGTTTGGGGGACAGGGTCTTACTATGTAGCTCTGGCTAGCCTGGAATTCACTATGTAGACCAAGCTGGCCTTGAATTCACAGATATCCAATGCCTATCTCCCAAGTGCTAGGATGAAAGGCATGTACCAGCATGCCAGCTAATAAATCTAAAAATAAATTTTAAAAAGATTAACATAAATATCTGAAAGTCCTTCCCCACCTGAGCTTCATATAAGGAACAGAGCTACTATAAGGAAAGTCTGAGTGGAAGTAGAAGAGCTGGGGTTATTATGTAAGTGACCTATAAAGGGTCAAGCTCTTTGTGGCCTTCAGCTTTGGAGGATTTACCCTCAGCTCATCAGCCTACTGCCATTTCCAGGAGGACTTTTCTTCCTAATAAACTGTCTATTTCTTTTTCTCACCATGTGTCCCTGATCCAATTCAATTCATTGCCCTCAGTTAGACACAAGAACCTGGATATTTCAACAGGTGACATTCTGCCAAGTGCCTATGGACTCAGATCTGAACCTGTAATACCTAGATTTGCTCCATGAACAGTGTCCAGCCACTGGAGGTAAGTTGACTCCAGCAGGTGAGTGCTAAGCACTCTCCTACAAGGATGCTGCAAGTCTGCATCTCATCAATAAGCCAGACCCTAATGCAAACACCACTGAAAGACTATGAAATCCTTCCAGTTCACATCTGTGCAGGCCACCCAGCTCACAGCAGTTAGCTCCTCCAGAATGTGAAGAGGAGGGTCAGTGTTATGCATCTATTACACACACTACTATAGGAGAATACAGTCATGGGTCATCAAAGCATAGATAGTGATTTCCACTAACACTAGGATGTATCTGATCTCTTCCCAGGTAGAATTTTATTCAAAAAAAAAAAATGATGGGAAGATCATGTGTTGGTATCTTTGAGTCTGTTATCCACAGTTCTTAGGTACACCACAATGTCCCTACTGTCCAGGGTCCTGCCGTTCAATCATAGGAACACCCACAAGAGCCCAGAAGTTCCAAGTCACTTGAAGCTCCTAGACTCCCCTAACCCTATATTCAATGCAACATCTCTTCTTCCATGGGAGCAGCTGCTTATCAGTAGATAAAGGTTTAACAACTTAGAGTCAGCTCGGGCTCAACCGGACCGGAGCCCCCACTCTGAGGGACAACAGCAGCAATGGAGCAGACATGGCACATCCACAACACAACACACCCTCCCACTGTCACAGGGGCCTGGAACTATTAGCACACAGTGTCTGTTCCTGCTTCTGTGAGCCATATCAGCCACACAGATCCCCATTTCCTGACTCTGCTTTTATGTCGCAGTACCCCAACAGCCACTCCTTCCTTGCCTCCCCAGCTAACGCAGATTGTCCAAACCATATCCTTCAAGACAGCCACAGCAGAGGCTGTGTGATCTCAACATCAGAACATCTCTGTGTTCTAGGCCACTCTTTTGAGACTGGCTCCATGAAGACCTCATTCAGAATTATGTTCTAAGGCTGGGGGAGTAGATTCCCTGTGGGGAAGTTGGGTCACCAGGTGTCTTTGCAGGGGACCCTCAGAACCATAAGGGTGCAGACCTTGGACTGCATCTAGTGAACCAACCACACCCCCACCCTCACCCTCTCATTCCCCAACACAAGCCAGAGGCCTCACTCCCCAGCATGCTCTCTCCAGGCCATGTCTTTCTGCTAAGACACAGCAGAAGCACATGAAACCCCTGCATCAAGTGAGGCAGGTTGAGGAAGTGATACCCCATCTGATCCCCTGAGAGTCTCAGACAGCCCCATGTCTATCACCAGGGTACTGTTTTGTTTACTTACTGGTCAGTTTCCATGTCTCTCTCCTGTTTTCCACATGACCTGGCCCTCTCCTCCCACCTGGACAGTTGATAGAGTACACCACCTTACTACAACAGCGAGGGCCCCCAGGTCGTTACAAGAAAACAGGAAGTTAAGACAGATCTGAGAAACTCAAACCATGATGAAGGAGAAGAGCAGCAAAACATGTCCCTAGAAATGTGTCTGCTCCTCACACAGATGCCATCCAAGAGAATAAGCCCTAGGAGAGTGACTCCAGATGACAAATGACTCTAGGTGTCACCTGCATGGGTAGGTCTCACCTCCAGCATAAGGCTCAGAGAATCCACAGAAGGAAGCTGCATAGCCGCCGACTCTCAGCTCTCACATGTGTGTCACCTGGCTGGTCAGAGCCAGACGCCCAAAGATGTCCCGACTCTGACTTCTCATCCTAACTAATCATGCAGCCAACAATCACCAAAATATCAAAAGGTAGACAAGGGAGACTGCACAGGACTGAAGGGTAGACCTCCCTGGCTCCTTCTCAGGACCCCAGATGGCACCTAGAATAATGGAGCCTCAAGCTCAAATGGGGCCAGGGCCACACACACAGTGGCCAACTCCCAGAGAGGCAAAAACCAGGCCTGACAAATGGATCTGCAATGCTGAGGGGCCCAGAGAAACAAGAAAAGGTGCAGTGGGCCAGCAAGTCTGACAGCCCATCACCCCACAGCCTTAGACAAGCATCCTCCTAAATGAAGAAACAAGACCAAATTCTCCCTTCCTCTGTTACCCCACCACTGAGGCAGCCAGATACCTCCCAGCTGCAATTAACACCCGCTGTTCTCCTACAGTGGCTATGTTGATGGGCCTAAGCCAAGATAGCCACCTGCTGCCAAGAAGGCCAGACCATCCCATTGCAGACAGATGTTCCCCACAGAACCTCGAGAATGCAACTGCCAAGCCCACAGAAACAGCCAACCTGGCAACAATGCCCCCACCCTAGCATGCCACGACTCATCCCCAGCATGACCACAATCCTACATAAAGCATGGGTGCTAAGTCCACAGAGCCACAGCCATAAAGTACCACTCAGATTTGCACACAGATGTACAGACACACACATCCAGATTCCCCGGGAGAAAGTAATTGTGAAAGCACAAGAATAGCAGGCCAATAGCTAATGAGGATCCCTGGAAAAGCCCCACCACACCCCCATAGAAATTGACAGGCATGGGATGGACTGCAGGGCCCTTACCCCCTCAACAGTGGCATGTTCCCTGCACCTGTAGGCAACAGAAGATGACCTTCTACTGAGTTCTCCTGGGAGGATGTCCACTCCTGCTTCACCTGAATTAACTGTGCTCAATGAAGGAATATTATGACGCCTGCCTGTCTGTCCAAGTAAACGGGGCCTCCAGTGGGGTTCCCAGCACCTTGTACCCCTACTAGAGAGGTGAGCAGGTCAGCAGCCATGGAGCTGCCCACTACAGTCATTGCCAAAAGTGGTTACCAACATGGCAAAGGAACCAACTTGTAGGATGCCTACTTTAAAAAGAAAAGACTAGAAATGCAAATGAAACCCACAGGGCACTTCTTATCATCAGGAAGGTGCCACAGCAAAGGATTGTGCCTTACACACTGCCAGAGTATGAAATGGTGCACACCCAGACACACACACATACACACACAAACACACACTGACTGCTCAACCAGTCCCAGAGAAGCAAGCACCCACACACACACAGAACTGTTAGTCCCAGGAAGACAAACACTTATGTCCATAGAAACAATGTTTACTCACTCACTGTACCCCCCCCAAAGGCCTGCCTACTGGGAATGAATGAACCATGTGACCATACAGTACAATACAACTCAGCCACGAGACAGGTCAACTGTTGACACACAAAACCGAGGAACCTCAAAATCATCACATTGTGCTCACTGAAAGAAACCACACATCAGACTGAATATCATATGATTCCGTGACATGGAAACTTCAGGAAAGACAGGATGCTACAGGTCAGCAGAGCTGAGGTGGGTGGGGCCAAGAGCCAGGGCTGAGCACTGAAGAGGGCCAGGTGGGAAGTGTTGCAAAACTGCTTCATGGCAACAGCTGCATAAATGCAGGCATTTTCCGAAGTCATTGACCTTTTCAGCCTCCTAGGTAAATTGTGTGGTATGCAAATTATTCCTCAATAAAACTTTTTAAAGGAAAAGGGAAAAGAGATACAGTCCAAGAAACAGACTTTTCCACTAACCACAAGAGTGCATTGGACCATACTTATCCCCATGGCACCAAGAGGCACAAGCACAGCCAAGGCTAACGTCACTGTGCCAGGGTAACACATTGCTGTCAGCTGACTAAAAACACCTCCCTCCCAGCCTCCACCTTCATCCTGACATGGAATGGGCATCAGCTCTCAAGGAAACCCACAAGCTCACCACTCCTGCCCTTTACCCACTCATGTAGATCCCCAAATCATGCAGTGTTGCTGTCAGAGGCCAGACACCTGGCGACAACATATATATATATATATATGTTGAAAGCTGTCAACAGGCGAAAATGACAAGACAAAGCAAAACCTGAAATCACCTCAGGTTGGAGGAGGAGGAGGCAGGCAAGGAGAGCTCGAAACATACTGCCCAAAGCCAGGACATAAGCTTGTCCTGAAAGGATCAATGAGAGCCGCCTGCCCCTGCGGGGATCTGGAGGAGTCCCTGGGAAAGAACAGTGGTTCAGAGGCCACAGATGTAGAAATGTTTCCTACTTGAGCAACCGGCACTGTGAGGAGGAAGAAGATATAAGAACATGAGAAGGGGAGACTGCACCAGTGCAGAAGGAAGCTTCCAGGGAGTCCCAAGTGTTCCTACAGGCCAAGGCAGCCAGGCAGCAAAGCTGCAGCAGATGAGGTTCCTCTGGGAGCAGTGCCAGGTCAGACAGGAGGCTGTGACCGTTAGCCACATGTGTTCAGGCTCAGGGAGTGGGTGCGTAGCCATCTGGCAGCAGCTCAGCACTCAGAGACATAGTGAAGATGAGGCTGCTGTCCCAAGGGACCCATAGCAAGTTCCCCACATCGGACTAGGGGGGCAGTCCTTGCCCAGCAGCACTGACAAAAGCAGGTATCCACCGCTCTCTGCTGTAGTATCCTTAACCAGATTTCCAGGTGTGATTCCTGCTTGCTGAAGCATAAACAGGCAGAAGCAGAGGATGAACTAAGGTCACATGTCTGATAGAAAGAGGGGGCGAGCACTGAAGCCATGGCTCAGCAGTTATGAAGGTATTGCTCTTCCAGAAGACCCAAGTTTGGTTCCCAGCAACCATGTTGGGCAGCTCACAACCACCTGTTAACTCCAACTCCCAAGGATTCAATGCCCTCTTCTGTCCTCCATGGTGTGTGTGTGTGTGTGTGTGTGTGTGTGTGTGTGTGTGTGTGTGTATACACATGCAAATAAATATAAACATATTTTTAAAGAATAGTAGCAGGCTCCAGGGTCCACAATCACTCAGAGTGTGGTCCATCTGAACCTCCAAGGGGAGAAAAAGGCCTGGGAGCAATTTGAGAGGGAAGAGTGGCAAGCACATCATCTGGAAGGTCCAACCTTTGGGATGCAGATAGTGAGTGCCAGATTAATGCAGATTAATCATGGAGACAGTGCTCTGGGGTGCAGTCAGTTTAGAGGTTGAGTAGGACCAGACATGAGTAAATCAGGAGCTGGTCTAGGAGTTCCAACATGAAAAGGCAGCTCTATTCTGCATGCATACCCCAGGACAGAGGGCATGGAGAATAAGCTGTAATCTCAACAAACTCCAAGGAAAGGCACCATACTCTCATCAGAGAGATAAGCCATGAAGACAAATGGCCCAAAGTCACAACGGCCAATCAGTATGTCAAGACTCTGCAGTAACTAGCCCATAGAGACACTCCTGGAAATGAGCTGAAGGCATTCCATATGCAAAAGGAAAAACAAATCCAGAGGCAGTGTTCTGCACTTGCTGAGTACAAGTGTCCTGGTACCACACTCAGGGCATATTTCTAGCCAGGAATCCCCTTACATCAATAGCAAGCCCAGTCCACCTAGAGCCCCTCCATGGCCTGAGACCCTCTGCATCAGAGTTGATCTATATAAGCCAGATATCCAAGCATCCTATAGAGGACCAGCTGGCCCAGCTCCTCCTTACGGCATAGGGCATACAGCTATCATCCCTCTGGTGGCATGCCACCTCTCAGAACAACCTTTCACAGTTTAAATGTTGTGGAGCTATGCAGGCAGTGCACCAGAAGTGCACTCATCACTAATGCCAAGCATAGACACAACAGTGACTCAAGTGTCTTGAAGATGAAGTCCAAAGACATGCTCACAAAACAGAGCAGATTCAAGAAACTGTGGGCTTAGGAGCCAGCCTCCCACAAAGCCCGCAGGGATGCTGCATTAAGTTGGTAGACCACACCCCCAATCTGCCAATACTAGAGTATTTATTAAATCAGAGTATGATTTCCATATCTGAATCAAAATTCTCCTCACATGAAAACAGGCAATGGCCTCTCATTGGTCTTACATTTTGAATGCTCCATTCTCCTTCATCATTAAGGAAAACCCAGACAGCTTTCTCACCACCGTATCTTGTCAGGAGGTTTACACCAGGGTCCTTAGTCCTTAGAGAGGTTCAAGATCAGGCTGCCTTCCCTGAGAATTAGTGCTGGACCTTTCTAGGTTTCACCATGCCTGAAGGCCAAACCCTAAACTATTCTTCAGGAAAAGGGCAGCCCAAAATAGCCACCACAGCTTCCAAATTCTCCCCCTGCAATTCCAAGAGCGATGCATACAAGGCAGACCTAGCTGGCCAAGGCCTTACCTGACTGCCTAACAGAACCAAGAGCTTGGCCAGCACAGGCACCTCCTCGGGCCTTTGGAGAGTCTGTCAGTGTAGGAGATTCCCAAGTGTCCTGCTGAAAAGGACTCACCTACTGCACTGTAAGGGGAAGAAGTCCATCTTCGCTGTCTCGGGCACACTGGTCATTCAGTAAGCTCGCATCAGGGCAGGAAACATAGTGTGAACATTGTGCCCTTTAACAGCACAGGACAGAAGGCGAGCAACTCACAGCTGAGGCCATTTCCAGGGGGAGCCCACACTCCCTCAGCTGTAACTTAGGGAAGCTGGTTTCTCTTTCAAAGTCTAAGCCTCTCCACTGTAGCCTTACTGCCTGGGACAGGGACTCCTGGGTTTCTGCGACTTCCCAATCAGACCACCAAGTCCATGAAAACACCCATCATAGATTCCAAAACCAAGCAGAGTCTCCTCACCCCAACCCCCGTGCTCCCAGAGCTACCCACTACTGGAAGGAGGGCCCCTGCATGCTGAGACTGCTCAGGTGTGTGAACACAACTGCCCCCCAAATGTCACGAGGCCATCCAACAGCTCTACCCTTAGTGCTGACTTCAAAGATGAAAAAATATTTAATATTTTAAGATGTCCCTTCCCATGCACCCAGGTCCCTGAGCCCTCTGGAGCAATGAAAGCATGGAAGATGAATGAGGCCACTTGGAGAGGGGTACTACACCCTCAAAGGCTAGTCGGTAACAGAGAGACGCATGGTCCTCCCTTTACATTGGGATAGAGTTGGGGTGGGGGACAAGCAGAGCAGGAAAGCAGAGGACCACCAGGTGTATCTCAAAAGTCTAAATAATGTCTCTCAAAACTCTAAACATTGAAAGAAGCCAGGAAATGATGTCTGTGGAAAATCACCTGTGTTTACAAATCAGAAATGGTTTCATACCATGGTCAGAAGCACCAGTAACAGTAGCATAAATGTTGCAATAGTGTCTCATTTGATCCCACCACCCTGAGAGACAAGTGCTGGGCCTGTCTTACAAATTCAGAAAACTGATTGCAATTCAGACTGCTTGCTGAAATCTCTGGCCACAAACAGCATGGCCAAAAGGAAGAATACTTTGACTCCTAAGCCACCTAACTATTGTAAGACCAACTAGGGACAGGTGGAGAGACACATGGTCCCAGTGCCTTCACACTAGGAAAGAGTTAAGGGGAGGGGGACATTCACAGCATGGAAACAGAAACAGGTTTACCTCAAGATTCTAAACATTGAACATAGCCTTTTCCAGCAGGAAAGGCCAGGCCACTGGCAGCCGCATGCTCTGCCAAAGAGAAAAAAAAAGACACATGTGACAGTCTCACTTCAGGAGTGTCATAGGAATGGTTCACGGCTGAGAAGCACATGGACTGCTTTTGCAGAAGCTCCAAGTTCAGTTTCTGCACCCAGTTCCAAAGGATAGGTGCCCTCTTCTGGCCTTGACAGGCCCTATATTCACATGCACACTCGCACACGTGAGCATTAGAAATAACTTTAAAAAGAGTGCTGGTCTTCTGTGGAGAAAAATTGCAGTGGGCCTGGCTGGGTGCCCTGTGCTTCACAGGGCCATCTTGACCTCAGTGTGCTGCAGCTTGGGGCATCACAAAAAGAAATGGAGCCTATGTGAGGCCAGGGAAGGCCTAGATTGACCTGGGCACACCACCCTGAGACGCGAGAGAGGAAAAGCAAATACAAGATTGCCAAGAAGCCAAGTCTAGAAAACAGAGCAATGCTAGGTACTGGGGAGGATGTAGAGAAAGCAAGAACCACCAGGGGGACAGGAAACGAATGGGGCGGGGGACTGAAGAGTTGGCTCAGTGGTTAAGAGCACTTGTTGCTCTTGAAGAGAACCCAAGCTTGATTCCCAGCACTCACATGGCAGCTCCCAACTGCCTGTAACTATACTCTCTGGGGAGCTGAAGCCTTCTTCTGACTTCTGTGGGCACTAGGCATGCATGTGCTACACAGACATACATGTAGGCAAAACACTCGCATACCTGGGGAGATATATAGATATATAGATATATTTAGAAAGAGAGAGAAAAAGAAGAACAGGAAAACAGGAAAGGAAAGGAAAAGAAGGGCATCCATATATAGACAGCATGGTCACTCTTCCAGAAGCAGGACGTAGTTTCTTCTGGACTCAGCAAGTCCTCTGCAAGGCACATACCCCACACCTTGTGAGCTGAAAACACAGAACATATACACCAGAGTTCACAACAGTTTTCACAATCAAGGTGCAAAAGCAGTCCAAATGTGCACTAACCCACCACTGGACCAACACGAGCATCCAGGAACAACGCTGTCCACAGAAAAGAGTAAAGCAGTGATACATGCTATGACAGGAAGGATTCTGATGATTGACTCCTTGCTAAGTTAAAAACGTCAGACACAAAAGCCACATTCTCCACAGGTCTACATCCAGGAACCAGGAATCTCCAAATAGACAAACCCAGAGAGATGGCAAACATTCTAGTGGTGGGCAGTAGCAATGGAAGGTAAAGCCAATATACAGGGCTTCCCTGTGAAGTGACTCCAAGAGCTGACTGCAAGGAAGTGATTCTAATCCTGACATCAGGAATCCCAGAGTGAAGAAGTGCGGAGCAGAACCTGGGAAGATGAGTGAGGGAGAGACCGTCCTCATGAAGGCTGCGATCTAGGGCAGAACAGGCTTGTGGAGCCAGACTATAGCCCCTTCCACACTAATGCTGAAAACCTGGTGAAGAGGATAAATCTGAAGAGAAAGGCTGGAGAGAGAAATGTGCCAAGGTATCTGCCTGGAGTCTACCCTCCCACAGCAGTTCGGATTTGCCTCTCTCCATGACTCAAAAACATCTGCTGACTAGGGACCCTTAGTCCCTGCTAACACTGCCAGTTCTGCAAGACCATGTCTGCCTGGAAAGGGTCACTTGGGAGTTAACTAAGCAAAGCAGGAAACAAGCTCCAAATGACATCTTACTCTGAATACATAGCAGGACCAGGCCAACACAGCCTGACCATGTAAGGGCGGGAGAACCCTGAAGCACGCCTGCAAGCATTTACCTTCTCAGTTCACTACTAGCCCATGAGTGTGAAGTTGAGAGCTACAAACACAGTGGTTAAAGCACCAGCCAGATCAGCAGAACAATCAAAGGCATGGCCTGGGTCACCCATTCCCTCTCTCGCAGTGACATCCAATCAAACTAGGAATCAGCCAGAGGCAATGTGGCAGTCACTACTAGAAAGTGAGAAAGTAACAGTGTCCCTGGCTACCTGGAAGAACACTTCTGAAGGGTCGCCAGCTGGGACAGAGGTCCTCAGAGAATGACGGAAGACTCTTCTCCCAAAGACTGACTGAGCCAAGGTTGTTTTTTCCTAACACTGTGGAACGACTTTAACTGTCTCGCTCTCACGCAAGGGATCATGGAGCTTCCCTGACCTGATGCTGGGTATAAAAAGACCAATACCTCTGCCATTAAGCAGAGTGTCCCATGATGTTCTGTGCTTAACATTTTTAGTTTTGACATTTAGCACAATGAGTACTGATAGTAACACACACACACACACACACACACACACACACACTGCAGGGTCTTCCACAAATTTTAAGAACATGAAACAGATCTGCCTACAGTGATGCATTTGGACAAGACTACAAGGTCAAAGGGCTCGAAGCCACCAGAAGGCCCAGCTCAGTAACTGCAGCGGGCCACCCTGCCAGGCAAGGATGCCAGCCAGGATTGCTGGTGAGACAAGAGCAGGCTGAACAAGATGTTCTGGAGATCCCAGGGTACTGACGACAAAGCTATGATTAAAATTTACATACATGGGCTAGGGCCTATAGCTAAGCAGGGAAGGCCAGGGTTCAACCCCCAATTAAAAAAATAAATGTACATGATGTTTTAAGAGGGGTCACCTCTGGATTAGGAAGAGGATGAGAGCATAGGAGGGAAGACTTCTGAAACTGCAAATGCAGAAACAAACCACCTACTGCTTGTGCATAAAAGGAAAAAATGCCCTTCAGAGCCAGCATGACTGCTTCAAAGTCGGACACTTTCCTCCTGGGAGCTGATTCCCTCAAGCAACCGCTAAGGCGCTGGGCAGGGCAGTGCTTGTTTCCCACAGCAAGAACTCCTTTACATCGTTGGAGAGCTATGTCTGTCATCAGGGCCACATGGCACACCAAGGTGCACAGTCAATCATAATCACTTTCTGAGTCCAGTAGACCTGAGGAATTAAAATCTACCTCACTTGAGACTCCTCTACTCAGCTTCTTTCCCACAGTACCCAAACCCTGACTATGGAAGCAGGCCACAGAATATGAGTGTGCTCTTCTTGGTCATTCCATTGAGGGTATGCCTGTCCCTGGGGTCTGGTTTGGAATTAACTTACGTACAATTTATCAAGACAGATATTCCTTTTCGATATAAGTGTAGTGCAAAATTTCAGAGAGCCTTAAGAAAACAAGTAAAAACTCAGAAACCATGTTGCTAAAATGTGAGTTAAGGTGGCCACGATGGTATACCATCTTTAATTACAGCAAATGCAGGTGGATCTCTGTCTGCCTAGTCTACACACTAAGTTCTGGGCCAGTGGGGGCTACATAAGGGCTCCATACATAAAGAGGGTGAATTAAGTCACCCTCTTTAATATCAGTGGAGAGAAGTGTGTGTACATATATATGTGTGTGTGTGTGTGTGTGTGTGTATATATATATACACGATTGAAATACAACAAAAACTCTAGAACTCAGAATCAAAAATTACTAGAAAGAATGTCTCTCATAGCAAAATTATTTTCCCTTGGAGACGAAAGTGCCCCACCATGCCTAATTTTCCTGACATTTCTGAGGCTTTGAAGCCACAGCTAACGGATCTGAATCATCTGAACAAAACCACGCTACAGTGACATGTTACTGGAAGGCCTAGAATAGAATGCTAAATATACAGGCACACACCCATACAGGCCCTTGTGGAAAACGATCACACCTGAAACTACATCAAGTTGTCCATAACTTTAGAGGGCAGCCAGTGCCTCTCTCAGGGAACTAGAACACTGGTGTGTCGGTACGTGAACACAAAATATAGCAAGAACGCGTGCCTTTTCCTAATAAAAACCAAGCTTACGCTGTCTGTGAACTCAGCTCAGTGAAACTCTTCTCCCATGCTCTCTGCCAGGAAGGAAACAGGACCCTCGCATGAAATCTACAACAGGCCTGTAGCCAAGCCCTGGCATCATCCCAACTGTTCACCTAGGCAGGGGAGGGAGAGGGAGAAAGGGGAGTCCGTGGCTCCATAGTCCCATCTGTGGCATTACCCTTTCTTCTGAAACAAGCATGCCACTTGGAGCCGCATCCTGCTTTATTTGGGTTGGCAGTTTAAGTACCAACAGCGGGGTGGCACCATGGCTGCAATGCTGAACTAGGTCAGCCCCAGCCTGCTCCAGGGAGCTCCCAGTGCCCCAGGCCTCAGCTCCCTTCTGCCTCCCAGAGGAGAAAGCCCAGAGTTCCAGGGTGGGACTGGAGGAACCGTTCTACAAGATAAGGGCCTTTGGCATCATTTTTGGCCTTGAAGAGCTTTTCAGCACCTTTTCATTTAGTAAACAAGAATATAAGGCCCTCCAAGGCTTGAATAGAGCTACCTCACTTGAGAACTAGTGCTATTGCAAGTTACATGACAAAATCAGGCCCCTCAGAAGACGGGACCAAGGGATGGGATCTAGGTACCAGGACTCAGATGATGGCGCTCAAGGTTTTGAACTGAGGTCTACCTACTGGGAGGAAGGTTCAGGGATGGGAGGTGGGGGTGCAGAATTAGAGGCAGGGATCCCACTCTGGGGCCAAGAGCAGGTGTAGGATCTGAGGTTTTAGGGTAGAGACTCAGCGTTCAGGGTCAGTGAGGTCTGGATTGGGAGGTCAAGGAACCAAAATTTGAAAGCTGGATTTCTGGAATCAGAAATCAGACTTTTGGGATCAGAGACTGGGGACCAGAGGAGAATCAGGAAACCTGGGGTCAATGTGTGCTTAGTTTTGGAGGCCAGGACATGCAAGTATCAGGATTCTGGGTCAAAATTCCAGGTCAGTACTTGTGGCTCTGGAGTTCTGGAACAGGAAAGAGATAGGGATTTACTGTCTCAGGAGCAAAGCAAGGAACCAGCATCAGGATTCAAGTATCCAGACTTAGTCTGGGTTCCTGTAGTATATATGGGTTAAGACAGGGGTTCAAAAGCTGAGTCTTCGAGTTTGGCCTCGGGTACCAGAAAAGCGGTGTCAAGGTCCCGGGTGTGTAGCTGGAAGTTTCCTGGCCTAGGGTACCCCGCTAAGGGGTCAGAGTCTGGGGCTTGGGAAATTCCTGGTCGGAGTCTCCAGCTGTGGGTAGGGGGCATCAGAGTCACACGTCCAAAAGATAACTGGCCCGGGGTCCGCGGCTATAGAAGGAGCTGTAGGGACCAGAATTTGGGGTCTCCAACTGGAAATGGGGATGTCAGGGTCCCGGGCTGGGAGACTCCTGGCCCGTAGCCGCCCCTCCCTAGCCGACGGAGCAGCACTTACGTCGTCGAAGAGCGAGCCCACGTTGGCCGTGACCAGCAGGACCGCGGTGCCGGGGGCGGCCGCCTTCCCCGCCATGGTGCCCAGGCGGAGCGGGCTCTGGACTGGGTGGCGGCGGCCGCTTCCTGCGGGGCCAGTAGGGCTGGGGTCTCGCGGGGCCGCGGGGCGTCAGCTGCGCCGGGGGACAACACCGGAGCGCATCGCGGGCTTGGAGGGTCGGACCGGGCCTGGCCGGGGCTCCAGCCTCGCGGTCGCTGGCTCTTCGCTGCTCCGCGGCCCCGCGCCCGCTCGCCGCCGCGCCTCACAGCGGCCCGCGCGCAGCCATTAGACCCGCCGGGAAAGTTCCCGCAGCCGCCGCCGCGGACTCCGGCTGGGACAAGTCCCGCCCCACAGGAGGTGGGCCCCTAGAAGGCGGGGCTGTCGGTCGCGCCGGGAGCGGGGCCTCCTTGTGGGGCGGGGCCTACACACAATTTACAGCTTCGGGTCCTAGGCTCCCAGGCTCAGGGTCCGCTGGAAGGGCGGGTCCTCAGGCCGGAGCCAAATGGGGGGTGGGGTCTGTGCAGGGGCGGGCCTGCTCACAGGAGCTGGGCTAGGGTGGGGCGGAGCCAACACCAGACAGAGGGGGAGAGGCGGGCATATGGGGCATTCCTGTCAGTCAGGTCCCTGAGACCTCCCCTGGCTTTGCCCCGCCCTGCCGCGGTTACGCGCATAGTCCACACTCCACTCCCATGACGTCACGACCCTGCTACCAATTTGCCTCTTAAAGGAGCCGCGAGTTTGGACGACTGCGCCCGCCCTCTTTTAGCCGCTCTTGTTGGGAGCCCTGGAACTCCTGGAACCTCTGTCCTGCCCCCGGTGAGGAACGCATCTTCAGCCAGGATCCAGGCCCTCGCCGGTACGGGGAGTCTGACGTAGGCGGATCGTGGGAGGGAACGAGGTCGCGGAAAAGTGGGGAGGAGCCTCCTCCAGCCCCGGTTCTGGGTCTGCAAAGAGTGGGTCTGCAGATCAAGTGTATGGGATTTTGCAATTTCCTAACACGTCCACCCAGTTCCTTAAATAGGACTTTGCTTACAAGACAGAAAGCTGTTGGCATCCAGAAACAAAAAAATAAAAGGAAACAAGCATATTGGTGTACTCCCGTAATCCCAGTACTCGGAAGTTGTGGAAGGATTCCTAGGAATTAGAGGCCAGCCTAAACTATAACTTGAGACCGTACCCCGCACCCCCCCCCCAAAAAAAAAAAGAAAAAGCTCAGTGTAGGTGTTTGGATAGCCAGCTGTAGCCCCACGCCACACCCAGGGACAGTTCCGAGAGTTGGGGATGTGGTCAGTCCGGGAATTTTAGCCACCAGAGAGAGCTGGGGGGCGCGGGGGGAGGGCGGTATACTGGTTAGAAGAATAGAATCAGTCCTATATGTAGAAGAAATCAAGAAATTTCTCTGAGGTAGAGTCAGTTTGTCCTGGAGGTGGGACGGAGCTAGTAGGGAACATATAGTGAGATGGGTCATCCTTACTAGTCTAGGCTACCAGAAAGCCTTGTCCAGTGGGCCCAGTTCAGTAGGACTGCACCGTAGCCCACGAGGAGGCATCCATTGCAAAAGAAACAGTACTACAGACAAACCAGAACCCTGTTTGCAACGAGGGTTTTTCTCGTAGGTTCATTCTTTAATGTTTTTATTTAGTTTATATGTATGCTGTGTCTTGGTTCAGGCACACATGCTACAGAGAACAAATTCCAGTTACCAGTTCTCTCCTTATATCATGGGTTCTGGGATTTGAACTCAGGTCATCAAGCTTGGTGGCAAGGGCCTCTTACTCACTGAGCCATCTTGCCCGCTGTGGATGGACTGTACAGAGATAACAAGTAACCGCCGAAATTAATTTTAGCAGGGCATTTACTTAACGCAGTAGATGTGAACATCATCCAATGTGTAACTAGCATTTAGCAATGTTAGTGAGCTTCCCACAGCAAGGCTTTGAAATGAGTAGCTGGTGCTTACAGCGCAGTGCCCAGTAACCACATGCTCTCTACCAAGTGTTTCCCAACTCTTGGCACCATCCAAGAAAGAATTCAGAGATGAGACAAAGTAAAGAATGAAGAGAAAGTAGTGTTACAGAGGGAAGTCCACACTCAAGGAGTGAATGTCTGCAGGCTTCTCAAGAAGACCATATAGCCATGAGTTTGAATGCTCTGTCTTACAGGCAAGCTTTAGAAGAAGAGAAGATTATTCAAGAGTTAAAGTTAGGGAAAGGAATTCGAAAAATGGATTGGCACTTTCCCAAAATAAGGTTTATTCTCTCTCCTGCCCTTATGGGTTTCGGGTTGTCATGATGAGAGCAGGCAAATTTACACTGCCAATGGCATGGAAATACTGCTATAAAGAAGCAAAGACGAGCGTCCATATTCATCCCGCTGTACAGAGTAGTTTTGTCTACACTGCACAGACACTTGATGTGCTGCTACTGCTATGCTACACTCTGCAATAGCATCCGACTCAAGCTGCAGTGCAGTTTGCCTTTACTTTTCCCTGTCCCTAGTCTACCTCACAACCCTTTTATTCCACAAAAATCCATCCATCAGCTGATCAGTGTCCACACCATTCAGTAGTAAATGTCTGCTGTGAACTTAATTGCGTACCCCACCCAGAATGATTAGACTTATAAGCCCTAACTCCACATTCGATTATTGAGAAATAAGGCCTATCCTGAGGTCTTTAACGTTACAGGGGCCTGAAGGGGGGGAATTCTGATCTGCTGGGATTCGTATCCTTATAAAAAGTGGGATCAGAAATCCCCAGTCCTCTGCCCCTCCAGCTGCACATAAAAAGGTCATATGAACATAGCAAGAGGACCTCTGCCTAACACCAGGAGCACCCTGAGCTGGAACTTGAAATAAAACTCTGCAGCCAAACTTCCAGTCTGTGTCATTTTTGCCATCCCCACCAAGCTGGATAATTCAACAGAGCTAACATATGCCAAACATTATCTGTTTTGTTTGTTTTGTTTTGTTTTGTTTGTCTTTTTTTGCGGGAAAGGAGAACCAGGTCTCACACAGCTAGGACTGATGCTGAATTCCTAATCCTCCTGTCTCTGTCTCCCAAGGGCTGCATAATTGTACATCACTATACCTGGCCAGCATACCC
Source organism: Uromys caudimaculatus (assembly GCA_028551405.1). NCBI lineage: Eukaryota > Metazoa > Chordata > Mammalia > Rodentia > Muridae > Uromys > Uromys caudimaculatus. Next base: position 58,617,123 of record CM052703.1, read on the forward strand.
TTAATAGAAACCAAATATAGGGCATGCTGTTCCCTGTAACCTGTTTTGAAAGCGGTGGCATTGCTTCCTTGCCTCCTCTCAGGCCATTTTCTCCCTCATATACCTGCACTCCCTGGCCAAGGTGAGTATTGTCCTAACCTCCTTCCTTCATAAACATCAGATTCTGTCCTTCCCATATCCTTCCAAGCATGGCTCACCCATGCACTGTTATCCCCTCTCGTGCCTGTTATACATTCTGGACTCCTCCAGTACCCTGGTGGGTAGTCCTGGTCCCACCTCAGCACCCTACCCTACCACAGACTCATCCTTTCACATCACCAATAACAATGCCACCTCCAAGTCCAGGCACCCTGCCCTCCCTCTGTCCTTCAGAATCCCTTCCACAGCGCGCGCGCACACACACACACACACACCAAAACCCCTGCACACCCGATGTTGACCCTATCCTTTATCAGTGCACACATACCCACAAGATACCCACACAGACGTGCATGCACATGCCTCAGCATCCAGCTTCCTCTGCTTCTCCAGGGTTCAGTCACTCTCATGAACCCCTCCCTCACCTCTCTCTGTTCCTCACACTTTCTGACTGCCCCTCAAGACTGATTCTGTGTGCTATGTACTTGCTCTGAGTCTACTCCCAAAGTAGAAAAAACTGAACTAGGAAAAAAAAAAACCCAAAAAATTAAAGAACATATACTCCCACATCCAAGGCACCCTCATATTCAGGGGGCACATCCACTGAGCACTAGACCACATGAGTCTTCATCACTAAAGATATCGACAGAAATCCTGTCTCCTCTCTCTGGACCACCAGCCACCCTAGCAATTGCTCTTAGCCTTCATTGTAGAAATATTTACAATCTGATCACCCTGCTGCAGCAGCAAGCTGTTTTATCTGGTAGCTACTCTGAGACTCCCCAGCCCTTCAGGGAGATGAGGCACCAATCTCACATCCAGGATGCTCCTGGGCTGTACCATCAGCTCACAGGCTGACCTATGAGTCTACTTTTAATAAAAATACCTTCCTTTACCCTGTACCTTGCTGTGCCCCTGCATCTTTCTGCCTTTACTGCAACCCTGTCCTAAAGGTGTCCTGGAGTCTCTGCCTAGCATGTCAAGGAGCCATTATCTTCCAGAGCATCAGGTTGGCTCCTCATACCCACATACTACAAAGGCATAATACAGAATTCCTCTGGCCTTCTAGTTCAGTGGCCAGTTCCTAGGCTGGATCTCAGCCAGCCTCCCAATGTGGCAGATGCCTCTCTTCACTCCTGAAGGCTTGCTTTACTGTTCATGACATACCTGCCAGGACCTACCTACACTATGAAGAGCATCCCTCCTTACCCTTCCCCCTCATCTCCTTTGCTAGGCTCTGTATGCCTCACCTAAATCCTGGGGTCCTGATTGTGTACTTCCTGGGGGCATAATTCCTCCTGACTGACCTCATGGGTCCCACACCCTGCCTTTGCTCTCCACAACTGATTGTGACTCAGAGAAAGCTTTCACAAACCTATATGCCTCTTTACTTCTCCAATTCATATCTAAAACATCCCCTTACTGACACCCTAGCTCTGACCTCAGGACCTTAGCAAGTCATGTCTCCTCTTATCTCAGGTCCCACAATAGCCCCTCCCTCCATGTGACCTTCCATTCACTTTCTCCTTTACACTATTATAGTATTATAGAGCTGGCTTCATAAAAAAAGTTCTCAACAAATATTTACTATATGAATCAGTGAGATGTCAGACAAAGCTGGATCCAGAACCATTCAGTCTTCAGGAAGAAATAGTGCTCACTTCACCCAAGTTCAAATCCACATTTCTAAAAGCAGTAAAGACGCCCCTTTCCTGAGCTTTCCTCAACTCTTGGGTGCAGTCTGGGGTCTCTGTGTTACAAGGACCAAGATAAAATGAGAAGCATAGACCTGAGCCCACCTGGTCAGCAAAGGGCAGAAGTCGGAAGTGGTGGCAGAGACAGCATGAGTCCCACCTGCTGTGGTGACATCCATCCGTCTTTGGCCAGAGGATTTGGGGCCCCCAGGAAGGAAACTAGATCCAATCAACTCTAAACTCTGTGTTGTAACCTTCCTAGAAAGAACAGCACACTGGCCACATTGTTACTTAGTCTAAGAGAATTTCTGATTCAGAGCTAGCAACAGGTTGAAAGGTTAAAACCCATCTTCCTTGTGAGTATTCTTGGTCCCATTTGGAAGTCACCCTTAGCATATGTAGTTATGGCACTTCACATTCCTGGGTACATTCACTCTTTCCACAGCCAGGCTTCAACATCCCTGTCACGGCCATACCACAACTGTGGTCAAGTGACTTACTGGATAATTTTCTGTAGACAGAGAATATAACTGGATGCAACGTGGAAAGAATCCAAGCTCCCATCCTCTTTTGGTAGGGAAACGGGGTGGAGAGACCCTTAAGCTGGGATATGTTTTTGATTGGGGTGGGGGGCTGTATCTATGTCTGTCTGTATGTCTGTGTCTGTGTGTCTATGTCTGTGTGTATGTGTGTGCATATGCCCAACCTGTGTGACCTGTGAGAGTCAGTTCTCTCCTTCCAATATGCAGGTCCTGAGCCTTAAACTGATATTCTCAGACTTGGTAACATTCATCTTCATCCACTTTTACTATCTAGTTAGGCATACTTGTTTGTTTTGAGATAAGGTCTCCTTCTATGGCCAAAGCTAGCCTTGAACTCATGGTGATCTACCTACCTCAAAATTCTAAATTACAGATATGGGCCAGTTGATTTTAGAGTTTGCTGTTGGAACATATGTCATCACCTAAAAGCCCTGCAGGAAAGGAGGGCATTCCTGAGTCTGATGAGTCCTCTCCACCATGATGGGCCTGGTAGCAGTTACCACCTTCAGATTCCGGCTGTATGAGAGTGATCACAATGTGCCTTACTGCTCCTCAGCACTGTCTTAAGAGCTGTTTCTGTTCTGTACATGAGAAAATAAGAGCTGGAGGGATGGCTCAGTGGTTAAGATGCCTTCCTTGGGACCTGAGTTCAATTCCCAGCACCCACATCAGGTAGTTTACAACTAACTGCCTATAAACCCAGCTTCTGGGAATCTGATTTCTGTGGGCACTTGCATTCATGTGCCTAGCCCTATTCCCATACATACACATAATTAAAATAATAAAAATAAATCTTAAAAAAATGAAACCTCCAAAGTCAGCAGAACGGGACGAAGGCGGGGCTCAAGCAGGACTCCCGATCAGCTTCTTCTTTAAGCAGTACCATGCAGCCTTAACCTGCGTGCATGCTCTTACTTACCTGACTATTCACTCGGCAAATATGTATTAGGTGCCGTGTATAGCTGTTTCCTCATGATGGTAGCATTCCTTTGGGGCTGGGTGGGGACTCACCAAGCTCATGAGGCTTTTAAAACTCACAAGAAGATTAAAAGACTCATAGGTCCATAAAACTTTTTAAAATGTATGAGGCCTTACCCTGAGATTATATAAGCAGTCAACACCAATGGAGCAAATCGTGCAGCAAAAACCATCTAGCTTGTGTGGGTCGTCACACATAATGGGGTGAGCTTTTCAGCAGTGCAGCGCCCCAAGCCACCCATATTTCTGTAAGTTATGCCAATAAATCCACTGATTGATCAAGCCAAACTTGGACGGGATCATTTGTTTCTTCGTCTCTCGCTGGCCTCCCTACCCAGTGTGAATACAAATAATGTCCCCAGGAAGCGTCACATGCTGTTGTGCACGCTTAAGATGGTGAAAATTAAAGTCCTGCTCTTCCACACGCTGAGATTCCCAGCGGAGGTGGGCAAAGGACACGTGTACTCTCTATCAGAGGGCATATGCGTGGTGGCTTTCCGAACTGTTCCATGGAAGAATCATATGCTGGGGCTAGGGAGGTGACGGCAAGCATGAATACCTGGGTTTGATCCCCAGCCCCAACATAAAAAACCAGGCATGGGCATGCACGCTTGTAATCTCATTGCTGGGGAGATTAAGACAGATAGATTCTTGGGGCTCAATGACCATGCAGCCTAGCCTAATTGGCCAGCCCCACTTCCTAATAAGAAACCCTGCCTGTCTCAAAAACAAACAATGAAAACAACAAAAAAGGTGGTTAGGAGCACTGGCTTCCCTTCCAAAGGATCCTGGTTCGATTCCCAGCACTCACATGGTAGCTCACAACCCTCTGTAACTCTAGTCTCAAGAGATCCAAAACCCTCTTCTAGACTTCATGGACACCAGGCATCATGGTGCAAACACATACATGGGGACAAAACACCGATATATATAAAATAAATATGGTGGACAGTCCTGAAGAATGGCCCCCAAGGTTGATCTCTGCCACACACACCTACCTACACATACATGCACACATTCATCTGTGCACACAGTTAAACACTGACCAAATAACGTCAGAAAACTACAACACTGCATAAAGTATGAAAGGAAGGCATCTACTTATAACATTATTTTGATAGTTTTCCTTAGTCCTATAATCAGCTCTCTGAGCATGACATGCGAACAGTTTTGGCTTCTTCTTTAAGCCCAATATTATACTGTAAGTGCTTTCTGATAAACTAAGACTCTTTCTAGATGTTTCTAGTGGTTGTATAAATAAAGGTCACCTAATGAACACATGCTAATTCACTGAACTGGTTACACCCTTTCGTTGTTAGATTGTCTCCAACGCCGCATAATTAGAAAAGGGTGTGCCAAGTTAAGCATGGTGGCTAAGCTCTAGAATGACAGTACTTGGAAGATGGAGGCAAGGGGAGCAAGAATTCCAGGTCATACTGGACTACATACCCCTAACTCAAAAGGGGGGGAAAAGGAAACAGAAAATGAACATTGCAATAAATGTGAAACATTTTCCATTTTTAGTATCCTTTTAGGACCTGGAGAAATTGCTCAGCAGTTCGGAATGCTCACTGCCCTTATAGAGGACCTAAGTTAGGTTTTCAGCATCCACATGGTGGTTCACAATTTTCTGTAACTCCAATCTCAAAGAATCAGAAACTTTCTGATCTCATCAGCCACCAGGCACACACGCATGGCGCATGCTAGGACTTTCTAGGAATTTACCAGCATGTATATTTACCATGTAATAAGTAGGCTATAAGGGGTGACAATGCCCCTCTACAAAGCAGCCTCTTTGATCTAACACTAAGCAGAGGAATGTACCGTGATTATGGCAGGAAGAGTCAATGGCGGCAAAATATGAATTCCCCTCTATTAATCTACAAATTCAACGTAATCCCAGCTTCTGTTTCCTTCTTTTCCTGTTCCTCTCTCCTCCTTTTCTTCCTCCTCCACACCTTCTCCTCTTCCTCTTTTTTCCCCTCCTTTATAAAAGTTGACACTCTGTTCCTAAAACACATAGACACAGAGAAAAGATCTAGAGTAATTGAGAGAGATTTGAAAAAGACCTAAGCCTGGGTACTCACACTGCCTGGTTCATGACTTGTCATAAAATTTCAAAGTCTTTTCAGGGAACATAAGGACAGGAAGCCAAAGGTGCCAGTGCTGTGGGGAAAGAGTGTTCGCAAATGCCACTGGAATCAGTTGTCTCCCTGTATGGAGCAGAATAAATCTGGACTATACCACACACTGTATCAAAGGGCACCACACCAAACTAACACTATGAAACATTTAGGACGTGAATGCACAATGATGTATATGTATCCTGACAATTTTTATGAGCAGTAATATAAGCCATAATTCTTTGTACATAGGAAGTTGTAAGTTAATTTGTTGAGTTGATGTAAAGAAAAATAGAGTCTGTGTGTACTAAGGTAGTGGTAGAGTATTTTTTTTCCTAAGGCAATTATACACCTAAGTATGCAGAAGCCCTATATAATGGGCAACTTATGAGCTGGGCAGGCTACTGACCTTGGGGAGAAAAATCTGAATTCTAAATGGCATTTACTCCTACAACTTCAGAAAAGGCACCATGGCACTTCCATTGCAGAAATGTCATAGAGAACAGCTTCTGGGTCACAAACAGAATGGTGGCAAGAGCCTGCTGCTGGTTTTTAACCCCAACCGTGGGATGTCTGGGTAAGAGGAGCTTGGCGAACACTCGGCCCTCCACAGCTCACATCTGATATCACCTGGAAGGGGGATGCAGGCAGGTACTTGAGAGTTTGTACTCCAGAAGAGGCTCTCAAAAAGGCCTGGCCCTGCTGGGCAGTGGTGGCACACGCCTTTACTCCCAGCACTTGGGAGGCAGAGACAGGCGGATTTCTGAGTTCGAAGCCAGCCTGGTCTACAGAGTGAGTTCCAGGACAGCCAGAGCTACACAGAGAAACCCTGTCTTGAAAAAAAAAACAAAACAAACAAACAAACAAAAGTAAATCCCTAGAAGTAAATCACCAGTCAAGGGGTGGGCTGTAAGGTCACTATACATTTACAGACCTTTCTCAAATCCATAGCCACTTGTGAGCTTGCAGCACAGGCAGAGGCCTCACCAATAACCACATGCTCCGTTCTGTAGTTTCTATTCTACCCTCACGGGTCCCCTTCTGCTGGATTGCTGACAGTCTCCACCCTAAGCCAAGTGCCCCACCAGCGCCAAGCTCCATCCACCAGTAAGCTCCATTCCCAGCCCTTCTATTTTGAACTTAACCAGCTCCATAAAAGTCACTGATGCTGATAAGAGCTCCCAATAGGAGGAAGGCAGCTTGTTCAGTCACGCCTTGCAGCCCGGGCCTCTCCAGTCACTCAGATTCAGAGCTGTCTCTCAGCACTGCAAGGCAATGACTGAGGATTTATGTGATCATTTTGAGCCTTCCTGACTGTCTCAGGATGCTCACAGAGGGATGGTGTGAGTTCTATGGCTGCTATTCTGGGTGAGGAGATCAATCCCTCTCCTTTGTCTTAAACAGACTGTGGACAGGGCCAAATTATCTACAAAAAATTAGCAGGCAGAAATCAGTGGCCTGATCCATGAGTCAGACAGAAGCCTACTCAGAATCATCCAAGTGCTTTGCAACAGACAGGGCAACCCCTCCCCACTGTGACAGGGCAGACCCCCCCCCCCCGAGATAGGGCAGGACCCCCCAGACAGGGCAGACACCCCGGGAAAATATGCATCCTTAGTGAGGGGCTAACTCTCTGTGGCCAAAAGGTACATAGGTCCCTAAACAACCAACATCCTCCAACCCCAACCCCCTAAAACAAACAAACAAACAAAACCTAAACTGAAGCCAGGAAAAGCTCAAAAATAACATTTGCCTTTGTGCTGAAAATGCTTCATAATGATGAAAGCTTCTTTCTTTAGGGTTGAAACAAGAATGGTTTTGAAGATACCCACATTCTTAATATAATAATCAGCAAGGCTAACGCTGACAGTCCATCCTCAAGGATTCTCTGACCAGTCATAATATCCATTCTACAACTTTGTGTTTCAATACATCATCTCTATAAAGATTCGTTCCCATCGTCCACTGTTGAGTTTACGGGAGACTTCAAAAATACACTCAAACCATTGTTAAAGGAAATAACTAAGAATAAAAAGTTTTAAAAAGCTGAAAATCTGGGTATGGTAGCACATGTCTTTAATCCCAGCATTAAGGAGGCAGAAGTAGATGGATCTTTGTGAGTTCAAGGTTTACAGAGCCAGTGTCAGGTCACACACTCTGCACTTCATGGCTACACAGTGAGACTTTGTCTCAAACCCAAACAAACAAACTGGAGCAAAACTAGGCTCTTGCTATACCATAGTGGAAACTCTGTTTCTCATATCCTCTCAATTTCATGAGTCGTGCCAGTTGTGTTTGTTGTTTGTTGATATATGTTGAGTGCTAAGTACCATGCCTGGCACACACATGGGACAATTAGGCCCTAGAAAATGTATAAACTAGTAGACAGAGATCCCACTGAACTAGTGAGAAGATACTGTTCTGGTGGGAAGATACTATTCAGTTACATTGTTATATTATTTTGAGCAATGATGGTCTCTTCGAAAATAAATCTCACTGGGTAGTTCCACGGGTCTATAATAGCAACAGTTGGGAGGTAGAAGTTCAAGGGTCATCCTCAGCTCTGTGGTGAGTTTCACAACAGCCTGGGCTATTTGAGACCTTGTCTTTTAAAAATGATAACTATTGCTGGATTATTAGCTAGGTGGTGGTGGTGCATGCCTTTAATCCTAGCACTCAAGAGGCAGAGGCAGGAAGATCTCTCTGTGAGTTCAAGGCCATTCTGGTATAAAGAGCAAGTTATATGATAGCCAGCGTTATACAGAGAAACCTTGTCTCAAAAAAGAGGGGGAGAAAAGGAAGAGGAGAAGGAAGAAAGAAAGAAAGAAAAAGTTAATTCTTTGAGTTAATTAAAAACTCTATCACGACCTTTTCTTGTCATGTAGGTTTAGTTTTGCTTTGGTGGATCTTGGTAAGTTGTTCACTATCGGTCATAGTATGTCTTCTCTCCTTGAGGAGAATGAAGAGATGCTATTAGCTGTCTGTCTCCGATGACAGTCCATAGAGGAGTCAGAAGTGCAGGCCAGAGGTTCCCACCTGGCTTTCAGGACAGGTCATTCTTTCCTTCTGCTGAGAGTACTTCTGGCAACAAAGAGGCATGGAGGACAGGCTGTCCTGTCACTCTGGTCCACCCCCAGTCCTCTTCCTAGGAACTTGAGCTATAAGTGGGAGGAAGAGAAAGTGCGGTCTCCTCAGTCACACCCAGAGTTCTGTGTCAAAACAGGAGAGCTGTGTCAGGACTCAGGGAGGCAGGAGGGAATCTTCACAGTACTCCTATGTAACCAATATGACCAGAAATACTTGCTCAGGGAGGCATGGAGAGAACGCCACAGCATCCTCGAGTAACAGGCATGCCCAGATATGCTTGCTCTGTATATGGTCTACTATCACCACACCATGGTTTATTGAAAGTTTAATCCCAGAATTCAGGAGGTAGAGGCAGGCAAGTCTGTGAATTCAAGGCCAGCCTGGTCTACAGAGTTCCGGGACAGCCAGAGCTACACAGAGAAACCTTGTCTTGGAAAACTAAAAAAGAAAAAGAAGTTGGTCACTTCCATTTCTGAAGTGAAATGAAAGATTGAATTGTGCCCAGTTGTTTACAATTAAGCACAAACCCGGTGTGGTTCCTGGGATTCACAATGGGAACATTTCCAAATCTCCATTTCAGCCACTATGCTTATTGACTTCTAGACAGAGCTACCTTAACTTAGGCAAGCATGAGTTATGAAAACAGGGTTGTTCCTAAAAATGGGAACATCTTGTAAAAGTTACAATTAAGACAGTCACACACCTCCTCCCCAGCTTACAGTAACTACTTTTATTCACCATTAGTTCAAGTCTAAGAATAGCGAGAGTCTAAAAAAGATTCATAAAAATAAAATATTTTATTACTTTTTGTGTTTATGTTTTTTCTACCTTGTTAAGCAATCAGAAATCAGTAAAATCAAGAGTATGCTAGAGTATGAACCTATCATCACAGCACTCAGAAAGCAAAGGGAGAAGGAGTTTAGAAAGTCTGATGCCAGCCTGGACTATACAGAGAAACACTAGCTTAAAACCAACAATGGGGACTGGAGAAACAGCTCAGCAGTTAAGAGCACTTGCTGTTCTTACAGAGGACATGGGTTCAATTCTCGGCACCCACATGATGACTCAGAACCACCTGTAACTCCATTCCAGGGGATCCAAAGCCACCTCTTTCTCCTCCTCCTCTTCCACCTCCTTCTCCTCCTCCTCCTCCTCTTTCTCTTCCTCCTCCTCCTTCCCTCTTCTTCCTCTTTCTCTCGTAGGCGGCAGCATCCTCCTCCTCCTCCTCTTCCTCCTCCTCCTGCTCCTCCTCCTCCTCCTCCTCCTCCTCCTCCTCCTCCTCCCCTCCTCCTCCTCCTCCTCCTCCTCCTCCTCCTCCTCCTCCTCCTCCTTCTTCTTCTTCTTCTTCTTCTGGCACCAGGCACACATGATGTTAACTGACATACATGCAGGTAAAACATTCATACACATAAAATAAAATAAATTAATCTTAAACAATACAATCCTGAAAGTATTCTATGATACAAAGCATGCCTGTCTTTCCTTGGTGATTTTTTTTTTAGTCTTATTTATTTATTTATTTATTTATTTATTTATTTATTTATTTATTTAGTGTGTGTGTGTGTGTTTGTGTGTCCCCATAGAGGTCAAAAAAATGTATTGGATGGATCCACTAGAACTGGAGTTACAGACAGTCGTGAGATACCAGTGGGTGCTGGGAACTGGGCCTGGATTCTGTGAAGAGCAGCCAGTGCTCTTAATTGCTGAGCCATCTCTCCAGCCCCCCTTTTTTTATTCTTTAAGTTAAAAATAAAAACTAATACATAACATGCCTTTCCATTAAATAAAAGTTCATATATTTCTTTCAGGGAAATTTTTGTACTTATATTTTATTTTAACTTATTTTAATTGAGACTTAAACATAAATGTTAGGCACATTAATGGAGTACCACATGGCTTGTTTGTTTTGTTTGACAGAAGGCCTCTCTCTGTGTAGACCTGGCTGTCCTGGGACTCTCATACCAGCCAGGCTGGCCTCAAACTCACAGCCTGCCTCTTCCTGTGTGCCTGGGATTAAAGGCATGCACCACCATGGCCATATTGATTACCCCCCTTCTTGTTTTCTGAGATTGTAATACAATTACATTATTTCCCCTTCCCATTCCTCCTTCCCAACCTTCTCATACAGCCATCTTTGCTCTCTTAGAAGTTCCTGATCTCTTTTTTACATTGTTACATAAATGTGTGTGTGTGTGTGTGTGTGTGTGTGTGTGTGTGTGTGTGTGTGTGTGTGTTTTGTTTTGCTCAGGCTATATAATGTTACTAATATGTAAATGTTTTCAGGGGTGATCGTTTGGTATTAGATAACTAACTGATGTGCTCTTATTTAGGAAAGACTGTTTCCCACTCTCAGCTCCCCTGGCTGTCTGTAGTTCATGGTGTAGGGTTGAGGTCTCATGAGAGAGAGAGAGAGAGAGAGAGAGAGAGAGAGAGAGAGAGAGAGAGAGAGGAACAAGATTCCAACTTGACAGGATATAGAATCATCACCGTGAAACAAACCTCTGGGTGTGTCGGTGGAGGAGTTTCTAGATTAAGCTAATCAAGATGGGAAACCAGCCTTGAGTGCAGGTCGCACAATTCTTTGGTCTGGGATCATAGACTAAATAAAAAGGAGAAGACAAGCTGAGAGCTGGCATCATCTTTCTCTGCTTCCTGACTGCCTATGCCATGTGACCAGCTGCCTTAAGCTTCTGATGTCATGCCTTTCCCACCATGATGGACTGTGCCTTCAAACTGTAAGCCAAAACAAATCCTCCCTTCTTTAAGCTTATTTTGGCAGGTATTTTGCCACTGCAACAAGAAAAATAACTAATCCCAGCACTTGGGAGGCAGAGGAAAGCAGATATCTGAGTCTGAGGCCAGCCTGGTCTACAGAGTGAGTCTCAGGACAGCCAGGACTACTCTGTCTTGAAAAATTAAAATATATAAATAAAATGAGAAGGGGGAGGGAGAGGGAGAGATAACTAATGCAAGGAACCTGGAGATGCAGAGAGATGGAGACCTGTGTGTCTCCAAAGCTGGGTTGCCCTACATGGTCGCTGTTTCTTGGACTTGTGTGATTGGGCCCAGCTCAGAAGCCTCAGAATGAATAACATTACCTGAAAATCAACACCCAGACTAAAATTTGCTGCCAGGCCAGGCACTCATAATATGCCCAGCTTCTCCAATTCCTCAAAGAGCCAGCCCAGAGGGCAACATTCTCAGTGGAATGGGATTGCACATCAGCTCATGCAAGCTAGAGCCCAGGAACAGGCTTTGATCATACATCAAAGTGGTGATATGACCTTGTGAAGCTTCTTTTGTGAAGGACAGGCACCAGGACTAGGGTACAGCAGTTGTCAACTGAGGAGGAATGTAATTCTTTAAAGGCCAGAAGCAAAGGCTGTTGCTGATGATGACTAACTCTGTTGGGAAATATTCATCAGACCAGGAAAAAAACCTTCATAAGCATAGAATTTGAGTCAGGGACAAGCCATGGGTATAGTGAGTATGTCAGCCAGTTGATAGAAGAGGGTGTTTACCAACCGGACTGTCACCCAAGTGGGGGCAGTCGTTCAACCTGTTGGCAAGTGAAGACTGGGTGTATGAGCCAACATCTGCAGGGAGAGAGAAGGGAGCTACCCCCCAAGTGCCCTCAATAACTACATGTGGAGGAAGGATAGCTACCGGAGGGCTTGTGGTCAGGACAGCCCAGCCCAGGGAGAACAGGGAAGAAGTACACTGTTCCTTTCTCCACAACCCCTTCTGTGTGTTAAATCCCTCTGGAAGTTAGTGGGAAAGTGAACCTGGGTTTAGCCTAAGGGACCTCAGTAGAGATTATAGGCAAGATAGGTGGAACAGAGAGGAGGGGCCAGCATTGTGGGACAATCTGTCCCCTCCCCAACTTGAGGAATGCCCTGCCAAGGGAGGGCAGGGAGGGGACACCCTCCCACCTATTACTCACTGCCTCATATCTGTACAAGATAAACAATGAACCAGGCCTCAGTCACCTGGGCTCCACTGTCTGTTCTGAAGTAGAATAGCGACAGCTCTGTGGCTGGAAGGGGCACCCTCTTCCCACAGGTAAGTCACTCAGGTGCTACCTGAAGTGGGAGGTTCTCTTGTTAAGTGTGTCCCCAGCCTTGAAGGCCTTTCTCTCAAGGAAGAATCACATTAGCCCTTCATAAGACAGCTACTGGGCAGCTCCGAGAACTGGCTTGCATTCATTTCTCTATAGATCCTTCCATGTTAGCATAGGAGTGTGGGGTTCAGGACTTGTGCTGAGGGCAGTGGTTTGGTGACTTAGGCCACAGGATTTGTCCATTTGGGTCCACAACTAGCTCCTGCCTAACCCTGGTTGGGTTCCAGCTCACACCCAAGCATCCTTCTCCAGCATCCAGGGTCCTCTCATGATGTGATTTGCACTCCTCTACCCCTCCCTGGAACTCTAAGCTCCTATCCTGTTCCCAGGGATCTTTGAAAACAAACCTGATGGCTATGGGACTGCAAGATCCTACAAGCTGGAGTTACAACCCTGCTCTATGTGACCAGCAGCAAGCTACACATGCTGGGGTGTGGGAAGTGACTCCTAAGACTTCCCTAGGTGGGCCATGCAACCTTTCTCTCCTGTCTAGTAGATCCAGGCTCAGTGGGGCCCAGGCTGCCAAGCTGCTGCAGTCAGGTGGGCTAGTGAGGACATAGTTTCAGCCGCTGGGACAAAGGAGACAGAGGGGGCAGAGAGATCACAGGGGTTGGGGAGACAGAGATATTCCAGATACAGCAAGAAGACACTGTAGGGTCCATAGCACCTTGCACAGCTGGCCATGCAGCTGAGCTCAGGAGACATAGTTCTGGACATGACTTGGAAAATCCTTATATTTTGGTTAGTATTGGGGCCTGGGAGCTTTAGGACAGGGGAAGAGAACTCAGAAGCAGTCTCAGCTTGGGGCATCTGTATGCCTGTGTAGTGGGCAGGGCAGGTACCATGTGTGGCTGTGTCCTGTAGAACCCCCCCCCCCCACACACACACACACACAAGGTGAGCTTACAGCACGGTCCCTCTCCTAGCTCTGGTGGCTAGATCTCTGGGATCAGACAGCCAGGGAACAGCTCCAGTCAGACCTCGGATCCAGCCAGTGCTTACTAAAAGGGGCAGGCTTTCTCTATTGCCTCCCAACCTAGAGCTCGTACAACCACTGTCATCAGAATGTCATTCTGATTCCCACCTGGCGACACCAAGCCCCTCTACCTCTTGCCTCCAATGTGGAGCATATGAGTCACCTGCCTAGGCCTGATTCCTGTCATAAACCCTGTCATCCCTAAGCAGTACTATACAACTGACCAAATAGCTAAAGGTGTGCCATGCCTCTTCCTCTACACTGTCAAAGCAAGTCTTGGATAAGAATTTAAGAGTCCCCTCTATGAGCCTGGGGGACTACAGAAATCCCCCAAGGACCAGAGTGTAAGTCTTGTGAGCTCTGTATGGAGGGTAAATCTGTATAGATGGGACCCTGCAGCTCTCATGGTCATGGAATTCTGGGCCAAGATGTGATCTGATTCAGGCCCTGGGTGTCAACTTACCTGCAGGTGTCTGCAGAAGCTCCATTGTACCCACCAGCTACTTGTTATGGGCTAGTGCTTATTGATGGGAACCAGCCCATCCCTCCTTGAACCTTGCCAGGTCAGGGTGCAGCTTGGTATGGGGCACCATGGCACTCTTGAGCTCCTCCTACCTCTATGTTCTGGCTGCTCCACTGAATTCTCTGAACAGGAAACCAGAGTTCCCAGCATGTGGCCAGGAAACAGTTTAGGAAACATATCCCTTCCGGGCATGTAGGTCTACACTCTTATATCCCTCTCCTCCAGGGTAATCTGAAAGGTTGGCAGTAGCTTCTGAACCAACAAGGGCTTCCACCATCTCCACAGTGGACTATTCTGGCCAGGCTGGCTTGGGCAGGGCCTTCAGGCATTGTTCCTTGATATTCTGCCTTGATAGTAGCATGACTTTGGATCAATCACTGAATTTCCAGCCTTGATTTCCCCATCTGTAAGGTGATGTACCATAATCATGCCATCCCTTGAGATTAAAATAAGACAGAGGCTTGGATGGACGACCTCCATCCATCCAGTTTCTGGATCCAGCCTCTATGGCATTTTGTGGGTGCTGAGGAGATGTCAGGTTGTCTTTTTGCCACATTTAACTCATGGATGACACTTCTAGTCAGCATAGGATAAAGTAAGTTTCGAGAACGAATACAGTATTTACTTAATTTTCAGAACATAAGCATCGAAGCCCAGAGTTATATAAAAAGAAGAAACACTTTCCGGCCAACCTTTCCTCCTCCCTGCCTCTCCCTCAGGCTCCTGACAATGCAGAGCCACAGAGCCGACTGCTTTTAACCTCAGGAAAGGTAAACCAGAGGCCCCACTCAGAGCTATTTTAAGCAGAGACTTATAAAGTAAAAGCAGCTGTAAAATGAAAAGCTGCAGGCACATTTCCATTTCCTGGAGTGATGGGACAAAGAGCTTTGCCAGCAGGCCCGCAGCTGGATCCGTGCTTGGCCAGAGCTGGGTCTCCAGGCCTCAACCAGCTTCACCTGGCACGGGGCAAGGCCCGGCTTTGGAACAAGGATCCTGGCCAACATCAGTGCCAAGTTTCCGTAATTCATGGGGCAGGGAGGCAGCAAAGGCCATGGTGGGCGTGTCTGGCAGGGGCTCACCCTGGCCCTGCGGCAAGCTGAGGCTCAGAGCCGGCCCAGCTGCTCCCTGCGCGGCGGCTCCTTCCTGCTGGTTTTCCTTCCCTATCTCTAGCCCAGGACAGAGTCTGGTTATCAGAATCCCAGGAGACTCGTGGGTGTCTTTCTAGCATTTCTTTGCTTCCTATCTGGGGCCTACTTGGGGACCACTAACTAGATTGAAGAGGCAGAATCTAAGATTATGAAACGGCCCTCCCTCTTCAGGGCTGTCTCCCACTTGATTGCCCCCTGCTTAAGCCACCAGCCCCTTAACTCTCCCCACACACTGGATGCTACACTGGAGGCTGAGCTGGGACTCAGAGTGCCATCCGGGGACAGGGACTGCCATTAAGTCAGAACCCTAGTCCAAGAGACTGTGGAGTAGTACATGCATGCTCCTTTTAGTTAGCACTGGCTGAATCCCAGGCCTGGGTGGAGCTGTTCCCTGACTGCCTGTTCCCAGAGATCTAACCACCAGAGCTGGGAGAAGGTGCTGCAAGCTTACTAGGGCTCTGGCCGGGAAGCCGGGAAGTGTCTACGGGAACCAACCATACGTGGTACCTACCCAGCCCATCGCTCAGGCCTACAACTGCCCCAAGTTGTGCCTGTTCTTGAGTTTGCACCCCCCCACAAACTGAGAGGGTCATTAGCTACCAGGGCACAGTGTCCACTTGAGTTGTCTCAGAAATGATCTTCTCAGCCTGGGAATCAACCTCTATCGTTCTCTATGCCCCTACCTCTTTATCTGCATGGTTCCTAATCTGGCCCCAATGCCACTGGACACATAGACTAGGCACAGATTAACAGTATCCACAATAAAACTTGGTGGGGACCCTGTGGACATAATGTCATAGAACTGGCTTTGCTCATGGCCAGAGAGGTGGTTGCTTCTGAGGTGTCCTACCTCTTAGTTTCCAGGGACCCATGAATCCACTAACTATCTGATGGGACTTTCTGTAAAGCCTCCTTCTGGAGGTAGGGGACTTGGGGGGTGGAGTTACAAACCCTGGGTTGGTGTCCACAGCAGTTCCATTTCCCCTATATGTATCTACTCACTCCAAAGATTGTCCTATGCAGTTTACACGAGACACTCCCCAGCTCCGCCAGCCCTACCGTGTTTCTGGTCTGTCCATTTTGCTGACTTGTCTTTCCATAGCTCTCTCAGACAGCTCTTTGCCTCCAGCCAGAGTTCTCCTGGGGGCCTGAATGTGTCAGGTATCCTGTCAGGTGTCATCTGCCTCAGGAAAACCCAGCTTGTCCTGGTGAGAGATATTTAGCAGTCACTGCTCAATGGCTTTATGTCCCACAACTGCCTCAGTTTCCCTGTCAGTCTTTCAGTGAATACTTCATAGTGGCAGCTGGGTGACTGACAGGACTAATGGACTTGCTCTTGGGTTGAATGACGGGACTAATGGACTTGTTCTCGGGTTGAAGGATTTATAGGCAGCTCAAATTCTGGCAAAAGGTGAGCTTGCAAGCTCACCCTGCCATCAGGGTCACTAGTAGTCACAGATGTCCTCCCTCTAGGCTGCCACCTGGCAGGTGCTCTTTTCTTCCAGGTGACTCCACTTAACAGGAAAGCTCCACAATCAGTCCCCATCTCTACGGCAGCAATGATGAATACTGAGTTTACAGATGACATGAAGACACTGGGGAGCTCAGCATCCCAAAGGCATAGAGCTTTTGTCCACAGTGACTGTTCATAAGTAAGGTGACAAGTGTAGACCTGGTTTCTTCTTTTTTCAGATGCGGCAGAGTTCAAGAAGGGCATCTAGAATGTTCTAATGGGTACCAGCAAAAATCACATGTGATCCTGTGTCTGGCTCAGGTGGAGGTCAGGACCAAGCTATGGGCGCATTTGGGGGTGCAGAAAAGGTGTTCCCTTACACACAGAAATACCCAGAGACTCTCAACCTCAGCTATCAGACTCCCAGTATTGTCTTAGTGGTCGTGTGTATAGGGCTGCGCTTCCCAGGGGTGCTCACCCCTAAATCAGGAGTCTCTCTGGATAGTGTATCATCGGCAGGTTTCCTGGCAATCCCTCTCAGGGGATGTCCATGTTAGCATTTGCTATAGCCCTGTAATCCCCCCAGTTCACCTACTCACCCAGTGGAATTTTGGGGACATATCTCAGTCTGGGAGAAGTTCCTGTTTCCCTTGGGGCTTCCTGAGGAACCAGAGTGCTGAGGCCAAGCGGGACAGTGTTTGATAGAAACTACAGCACTTGTGCCAAAAAGAATAAGAGTTTGAGTGACTTTGTCCCAGGAACATGAACTCAGGTAGCCCAAATATATATTCTACAGGGAAGTTATCACACTAAAATTTCATGGAGTTCTTCAATCTGCAGCCATCTCTCCCCCAGAATGTCCTCCATGGTCCAAGCTCTGTGCTTCAGGGTTTCTTCACACTGTCTTGTGAGAGATCTTTAGCATCAGAGAAGATCTGAAACTAGCCCCCAGGGAAGGACTACTTCCCAAATCCTAGAGAGTATTTGAAGACTGCAGAAGCTCATGAGGGCCAGACACCCTGCCTGCCTTCTGCCCTAAATGGAGGAAGGATGCTTGGTGATAATGCCCTTCATCAAGATCCTCTCTAGTGGATAGGCCTGGAGGCTGTGTCTGAACCACAGAGCGCAGAGGCCAGGGATGAGATGGTTATCCAAAGTGAGAAAGACCTACCCTCCAGGCAGCGGGCCACTTGACCTGTGTCAATGGGCTACATGTATCTCCTAGGTGCATCCCACAACCCTGGGGAAAGCAAAAGCAAAACAAAAACAAACTTCTGTCATTTTCCAAGAGAGGTTTAAATGAGTGGAGTGGGTGGGAGGCAGGCACCAGAGTCAGGAAGTAGTTCCTTTGTCTACCACTGTCTTCCACCAGGAAGGAGCCATGAAAGGACTCCAGAACCCTAGTAGTTTCAAAGTCTTTACAGGAAGCTGAGCAAGGTCTTACTGCAAGCTTTTGAACCCAGCACTCAGGAGGCAGAGACAGGGAGATCCCTGAGTTTGAGGCCAGCAAGTTCCAGAACAGCCAGACTACACAGAGAAACCTTCTCTTGAAAATAAAATAAAACAGACTTAACAGAACTGGGTGGTTGTGGTGGCAGTAGCGGTGCACACCTTTAATCCCAGCACTTGGGAAGACAGAGGCAGGTAGATCTCTGAGTTCAAGGCCAGCCTGGTCTACAGAGTAAGTTCCAGGACAGCCAGGACAAGGTAGAGAAATCCTGTCACAGAAACAAACAAGCAAAAGTCTTAACATACCCATGTCTTCGTGGGAGGTTTATCTGAGAATAATTAGGAAGTGAGTAGAGATGGAACCAGGCTGTGGATGGCATTCCGCGGAAAATGTTTGCCTACCATGGGCAAGGCCCTGGCTTTAAGCCCCAACTCTGAGAAAAAGAAAACAGAAACAAAAATCCAGACTCATGTCTACTGATATAAGCATGTCTACTGACAGCTATGAGTCAAGTCCGACTATCAGATATGGCCACTAACACTGGCAGAGTTCATTCAAACGGAATGGCATAGGAAGTGTTCCTGATGGCTTGGTGACACAGACCATCCCTGCCATACCCCGCCTATAATGAGATGCAGACAGGGGCCTCAGCATGTTTGGGGGGGGGGGGTGCTCTGATAGAGGACATTCCCTACTTTTTTTTTTTTTTTTTTTTTTTGATGTTTTTTACTGTTTACAGAGAGATGTATCTTTTTATAGCCAGAAAGCTGTTTTCAGCTGAACTGCTCACCCGTCCACAGTGCCTGTGTTGGGAGCCAGGTTTGCCTGCAGGAGTCTGTCTCATAGGGTCCTGGTCCCGGCTGGAGCTGGGGGCTGTGAAGGCTCAGCAGAGACTGGGCTTGTCTGGTTCTCTAGCCTTTGGTTACAAAAGTGCCACTGTTTTAAGATAGGAAAGTGGCCTGGCGTGGGTCAGTCTGAGGACAGCACGCTGCCTAGGACCTCAGAAACTAACTTAAGGATTGGCTGAGGGTTCAAGCCCCTGTCCAGTGTGGCTTCCGGGGCTGAGTCTGGGGTCAGGGTAGGGTTAGGGGTGTCCTTTGTCTGAACTTGATGTGTGTGGTGATTGAGGGACTGCTGCCTGTGGCTGCTTTCCCTCTGGAAACAGGTTATAGATTCAGGTGTTCCCCGACTATACCAGGTGCCCTGCACACCCCTGCAGGCCAGATGCTGTCAG
Source organism: Uromys caudimaculatus (assembly GCA_028551405.1). Lineage (NCBI taxonomy): Eukaryota > Metazoa > Chordata > Mammalia > Rodentia > Muridae > Uromys > Uromys caudimaculatus. The sequence goes on from CM052703.1 coordinate 58,636,589, forward strand.
GAGAAGGGTGCAGGCTGGCTTCCTGGCACTGCCCTCAGGTTCCAGGCTTGCCTTCAAATTCTTAAGTCATTTTTGAACAAGGATCCCGTATTCTGTTTTGCCTTGCTTCCTCCTGCCAAACAAAAGAACCCTAGAAGCAAGAGGTTCCTTGTGTCCAGAAAAAGACCCCACAGATGTTGGTGAATTGCTGGGGCCAAAGCCAAAGGTCTGAAGGGTCTCCTTGACCAGAGAGAGGTCCAAGTCAACAGGAGCAGCCCCACCACAGTTACCAGGGCACATCAGGATGGAGGTCAGGCCAAGAAACCAGGATATAAGAACCGCTTGAGCCCCCAACCAGAGCAACAAGGTGGGATACTGGAGTCCCACAGCCCCTTGATGAACCCCTGATCTCCAGCAGCTCTGAACTGTGAGACCAGCCCTGGAGGATGGCTCTATCCACTCCTAATTATAACTTCCAGTGCTGGCCCAGCTAGCCGCTAGCTATTTTTAGCGTTCTCTAACCCAGCCCCCTTGTGACTCAGCAAGGTCCGGCTGGGATGAGAAAGTTGCTGTTGCCAAGGATGCTCCAGGGAAAAGAACTGGGCAGCAAGGACCCTGGAGGTGGCAGGGAGGCCATAAAGCCTTCCCCTCCTTGGACCTTGGGCCTACGGAGCCTGAGACAGCCTCAGCTGCTCTGCCCCTCCCCCATCTACCACTCCTGCACTTCTGGCTCAAAGCCGGCTCCTCCCCCACAGGCGAACATGGAAAATCTGATGTCAGAATTCCAGCTTCAGCAAGGAATGTGGCCTGACCTTCACCTCCCAGGGAGCCATCTTGCCTGAGGCTCTAGGGGGTGGGCATATCCCCACCAGGCTTCTCTGGGCCCTCTAAGACCCTCTCTACTTAAAGAGGAGTACCCTTCCTCCCCACCACATCCTGCCCACCCAGCTGCAGCCCTGGCCGACTACTAGTTTCGGCATCTTGCCCTATTGTTGAGCACCCAAAGGTGCCAGGCAGCTTGTCACTGAGCTGGCCTCACCCCAACAGCTCAGTTAATTACAGCTGCCCAGAAAAACAGCTTCTGAAGTGGGTCACAGGGTGAGTGTGGAGCAGTGAGCGGGTCCCTACCCCAGTCAGGATCCCTGAACCTGGGCAGTATAGAAACTCCATCTGTGCAATCCTGCAAGGGGTCTCCAGGATGGGGGCGGGTGGGTAGCAAAATCAAAAGAAATCTGGGGGCAGGGTGAGTGCTATGTACATGTGTGTAAATTTGTACATGTATATACTACAGATGTATGTTTGTGTGTACGCAAAAACAGTGTTTGTGTTTACACTCACTCCCTCAGGGCCAGACTCAGGATTGAGTAGGAATACCAGCCCAACAGGAGTGGGCACTGGGGACCCTCCTACAGAATTGGGAGGCTTTGCAATGGGCAAAGATGGAACTGTCCAGGATCTGGAGTGGGGACGGGCAGGCCCGCTGAAGCCTTCCAAGTGCCCGTCCTCACAGGTTCTTAGAAGCCCTGGCTCTGTGCCTCCCTGGCAACCCCAAGTAGTTTTTAAATGCAGGAGACTGACCTAGGCTAGAGCGGAGACTGGTTGGCCTCCCCAGCTCTGCAAGAGGACTGGCACCCGCAGCTGTTTCCTGCCTTTCTGCCTTTCCTATGAGATGTCTGTGACTAAGTCTTCACCGAGCTTATGCCCTTGGAAGAGGAGGTTACAGAAAACCAGCTTGCTAATGTCCGTGGCATTGGTCCTTTGTTCCTGTGCTTCAGCATTAGGGTGCTTTCATATTGAGGGGAGAAAAATTATTCCCCAGGCCAGTTCCACCCTGTTAATCCTGCACTTGTTCGCTATCTTCTAAGTCTGGCTTTAATGAAGCAAGGAAAATAGGAAGATTTATAAAAAGCCACTTTAGAGAACTGAGGTGGTATGCTGTTTTTCATTAACTTCATCATTACTTAGCAAATGATTTCCATTAACACCTGGCTAGCCACCCCTGCTGCAGGCTTTCCCTTGAAACTTCCCACTCAGATGCCCCCAAGACAGAATAGTACAGATCTGACTAAACCTGTTAAATTTGGGGTTTGCCATCTTTTGTTAAAACCTAGCAGGAATTTGGGCCAACAAGGAGATTGACAGACATTTGTGGCATATGTGACATAGCAGTCCCTCTGTTCCTGGCAGGTGGAGGCTGGTGGCTGCTTTGAGGGCAGCTGGGATGAGCCCTCCGACATCCATATTTCATCAGACATAGCAGGTGGAAAGCAATACAATGTGCCACTGGGCCTAGACACCCCCAGGGGGTCACTGCAGTTCAGGAGAGTGCAACCACCAGGAGATGTACACACAGACTGACATGCTGTCACATGAGTGGGGGCTACAACAAAGTTGTTCACAGGACAGAGGAGCTGTGCTGGATATAGCCAGGTGCCCAAGAATGGGCGGGGCTTCCTTCCCCAAGGCAGCCATACAGCCCTGGACCTCAGAGGAGGAAGCCATATGACATGTCCTACTCAAACCTGCACAATTGGGGCTAAGAGTAATTCCCCACTCTTCACAGATATACAAACACATACACATAGCACATATATGCACACTACACATAGGTATACAGCTGTACACATAGCACACACATGTGCACACATCTATATAAACTTCTCACACACATGCACACATATGTGCGCACGCAGGTCCATACACATATATACTACATAAAGGTATACATATACTCACACACCATACAAAGCCACATGTTCCACAGCCCTCACCACCACAGAGCTCATAAATCACCCTTCAAAAGAGACAGAAAATGCCTCCTCTCTGCTGGCTGCATTAGAGGAACAATTCTTCACAGTCAAGTGTCCCTGAAGATGATACAGAAATCTGGGTTGAATTCTGTGCAGAGGACACGGAAAGGGAACCAGACAAGGTGAGACCGGAAGAAACATGGGGAATAAACCGTGAGAGGAATAAGCACAGCAATACCACGTATTGAGACAAAAATCAGCAACTCACTGTGGGAGATAGATAAATCAGTTCTGACAGCGTTTGATAGACGAAGAAGATAACATTTTCAAGTAAGAAGGTGGACCAAGTTGTTTTACGAAATGCTACATGCCGTATGAAGAATAAAGATAAAAAGAAACATATTTTGTAAATATATAGTATAATTTTATTTTAAAATGTCCAGATTCTAGGCTTCCTGAGACCACTACAACATTCCCCAAAAGAAATGTGATTTTGTTGAGACTCTTTTTTCCTGCAATGAAATACGCTAGAAGTGAGTAAGAGTATGCCAGCAAGCCTTAAATGTTTGATTGGTACCAGGGCTATAGACACACGCAATCCCTTCCTTCCGGTGACAACCTGGGCTAGTGTGCTCACATCAGGAGCAGAGAGGTCAGTGGCAGCCAAACTCTCTTCTCAGCGCTGTTCCCGTGACTCACACAGATATCTCCAACCACCAAGAACTGAAAATAAATTCTCAAAAGCAGCAGTTGGGGGCTGGAGAGATGGCTCAGCAGTTAAGAGCATTCTCTGGTCTTCCAGCGAACCAGAGTTTGGGTCACACACACACACACACACACACACACACACACACACGCACACACACAGATGTTTGGAGATATCTAGGAATTACCTCTGAATCAGGGCCTTTTGGGTAAACCTTTCAAAGAGTTATAGCAATTACTGAGATGCATAAACTTTTCCAATAAGGAGAAGTTATTGCCTAATGCATTTTATGAGTAAAATAGCCTTGGCCAGAACATCAAAACTGGTTCAAAAAAGAAAATTGCAGCCTATTCGCATGCAAAGATGAACTGTTAGTCAATTGAATTCAAAAAAGGGAGAATAGTGGCCCAGGATGTTAGAAGCTCAGGGGTGCAGAGATAGTTGAATTTCAAGCAGTTTACAAGCTGATCATCAAAGAGGAAAAAGCTCAGCTCAGTAATAAGGACAGATTTGATGAGATTCTCATTCACACACAGTATTCTTTTTCAAGAGTTTCAGTAGGGTAGCTATGGTGGGGCACAGCTTTAATCCCAGTACTGAAGGGCAGAAGCAGGCAGTTCTCTGTGACTTCAAGGCCAGCCTGATCTACATAGTAAGTTCCATCTTAGCAAAGGCTATATAGTGAGATCATCTCTAAAAAAAAAAGAAAGAAAGAAAGAAAGAGAGAGAGAGAGAGAGAGAAAGGAAGAAAGGAAAAGAAAAGAAAAGAAAAGAAAAGAAAAGAAAAGAAAAGAAAAGAAAAGAAAAGAAAAGAAAAAGAAAAAGTTGCAGGGGTCAGAGTGAGCAGGGCCAGACAGAACAAGAAGTAGAAGGGAAGGGAGGGGGGAGAAAAAGAAAAGTTTTATTTCATGGTGTGTGTGAGTGTGTGTGTGTATGTGTGTGTGTGTGCACTTATGTGTGCATGTGTGTGTGTAAGAGCAGGCATGTGTTCTACAGCATGTGTGTAGAGGCCAGGATAATCTGTTCTCTCCGTCTACTGTGAGTTCCAGGGGTGAAACCCAGGACATCCAGATTACACAGTAAGTACTTTCATCCCCTGAGGCATCCATCTCTGTAGTCCTACGTGTAATACTTATGATGAAGTCTGTACCTGTTTGGTACGAACACACATTTTACGCCATATGCCATCTGCAATTGGATGAATCTACAGATGCAAAACGTGAAGACAGGGAGGGCTGAGTGCGCAGAGATGCGACTGGCTTTCATGTATCTTGAGGCCTTATAAAATGCACTGGTTTTCCGTTTGTTTGTTACTGATAACCCCAGTTCAGTTAGTGCTGCGCATATGTTGTTGGGTGTGGGGCTATCTGCTGACGTGAGAGACTTATTAGCAGCCTCATCTCCCAAGGAGAGTGACTCACCCTTTCTCAGCAACCACCCTCTGTCCATAGTTCTTATGCCAGGGGTGGGACCTTGGACAGGAGAACCCTCCCCTATTCATGTTAGAATTGTGACTGGGACGTGAAGTTGGGACAGAGACAGGATGGGAGGTACTAGGGGGAGTTGGAGGGAGATAATGATGGACGAATAAGATACACTGTACAAATGCATAAAGTTTTGGAATAATCACCAGTTTGATCCTTGGGATTTGCAATGCCAAGACTGTAACTGACCCCTTGAGCATACTAGGTACACACTATCAGTGAGCCTTTCCCCAGCCCACCTTGGGGATTTTCTGCAGACTGGTTTTCCAGATGACTGTGTCCTTCACAAGTAAGTCTGTTTGGTCCTCTCTTATCTCAGATTCCTTCCTTATCTCAGAGTCACTAGTACTTCTGTAGTGTAGCTGAGTCGTAGTGGGAAAAGCAGCTTTTTCTGCCTTGTTCTGAACTGAATGCTGACTGAGAAGGATGTGAGCTATGCAGTTCTGCCCAGGCCTTCTATTCCATGAAGGAGATTTCTTTTGCTGAGGGTTTCATGCATGAATGTTGCATTTTTTTTTTTTATCAAGATGACCACAGAAATCTCTAATCTGTTGATATGGTAGATCATATTGGTGCGTGTGC
>CM052703.1:58642589-58668467 GCA_028551405.1 Uromys caudimaculatus
TTGACACACAAAACTAGCCAGTACACCATCTAACCTCTACTATGCCATGGGACAGCTTACAAGGCTCCTCAGAAGGTGGGCAAGGGTGATGCAGTAGGGGCTGATGGGGTCTCCATGCAAAATGGCACTGTCTAGCCTCAAAGATTACATGGCATGGCAGCCAAGCATAGACTCTGCTGAAGGTGTCTACAAACAGCAGTCTCCAAGAGAGCCAGCACACTAGTGTCTACATCCAGGAGTCCAGGAGAGTGGAGGTGAGCGTGGGAGCACCTATCTCCAGCACAGAATGCCAAGTTGTTTATGTAGCTCCCTCCTCAAGGAAGCAGAGACAATGCTGCACTTTATACATGGGTGGCAGCATCCAGCCAACCTTCTATACCATTGTCTTGATCTTGGCTTCTAGAAGTGGCCCTGCCAGTGAGCTCCTGTCCTACACCAACATGCTGCCAGGACCCCTGGGGGCTCATGTAATTGCTGATGGAATCTTTGGATCCCACTGCCATTGCTTGAGACTATGGAAGAAGGGCAGCTGCGGGCAGCTTAGTCCCCACCTTACCCCACCACCACCCCAGGACACACTAGAGATTCATTTTGCAATGATTTAAGTTCCAGCATCCTACACAGGACTCTACCAGCAGCAAGGGCTCCGAATGAAGTAACTCAAAGTAACCAGGAACACAGGGTAGCTGGGGCCACTGACGCCTGCCTTGCCCTGCCCTCTGGTGGGCTAGCACCTGATAGTGATCCTGGAAGTTCCAGGAGGGTAACCGCTGTCTGTACACCTGAGATTCCTGAGCAATCTAGGCAAGCCATGCAACTAATGCCACTCCTGCCTACCCAGTCCATGACAGATCTAACCAGCTCCTCAGAGGACCCTAGTGCTGCCCAGCTGGCCCTTTTCTTTCTGACCTGACCTGAAAGACCACGAAAGAGTCACTGTGAGCAGGTGCCCCAGCAGGGACCTGCAGTCATTAATGCCTGTTTACTCCTTGAAATGCTTTCGGCATCACTGTGAGTTTTTCCATCAGATGTGCAGGTTGTGTCCACAGCCAGCTGCTGGAAGAAGATCACATGGTGGGGCAGACAGGCATGGTGCTGGAGCAGTAGTTAAGAGCTTACATCTTGGGGGCTGGAAAGATGGTTCAGCGGTTAAGAGTACTGACTGCTCTTCCAGAGATCCTGAGTTCAATTCCCAGCAACCACATGGTGGCTCACAACCATCTGTAATGGGTTCCGATGCCCTCTTCTGGTGTCTGAAGACAGAGACAATGTACTTCTATAAATGAAATAAATAAATCTTGAGAGAGAGAGAGAGAGAGAGAGAGAGAGAGAGAGAGAGAGAGAGGTTATATCACTCCTCAAATGCCACTTCCACAGAAGTGCCAGCTGACCCCTTCCCCTCAGATTATGATGTCCTGAGCACATCGATTCAGCATCGTCTTTTCCTGACTGACATTGAACCCTGCTTTTAGGTCATTTTCATGCTTGGGTAGTTTCCTCCTGGTTCCTAAGGCCCATGAGGGCAGGGACGGACCTGTCCTGGTCTCAGCTTCTCTCTGCTATAAAAAGGCTTCCTTATTTGCTGAGTGACCCTTGTAAAAGCAGGGTTGGGGTGTGGAGCACAGTACCATTTCTTAGTTCCAGCAGATCTAAGCCCAGAGTCTCAAACTGGAGGACAGTAGGATGGCTGTGGAGACCTGTGATTCTTTTAGAGCCAGGACCATAGATAGCTAGGACCTGGGCTGATGCCCTGTAGCTTCTCAGAAGTAAGGAGCTAGGAACGAGCCCCTAACAATTGTCCTGGAACTTGAAAATCCTGAAAACACTTGCTGATAGGACAAGAATATTCTCAGAACCAAAAGCTTCCCTAGTCCCTGATGTGGGAGCCCAGTGATAAGTAGTACAGGCTGAGAGACTACTGAGGCATAGAAAATCCAGGAGTCAGAAATACATTTTTCCTGAGACGTGCTGAGAAGTTAACGTCTTTGCCTGCGAGGTCCAGCGGATGTACAGGCTTTGAGCTAGCTGTGAGGGAGGCCTCATGGGCGAGCATGCCCAGTGGGCACCTGCTTCCCTCTCTTGATCAATAATTAGGTCATAGCTCACTGTAGCTCCTAGCAGCTATTTTTAAATCCTGCTTTATATAAATTCTGAGAAACATTTTGCAGAAAAGAGCTAGTGCATTCAAATGAACTTTAGAGATGAGATGAACACTTCCAGCTGGGTCCAGAGGTCATTTCCTTTAAGGGAAATGTTCTGCTTTAGAGAGAGGCAGCCAGGTCTAAGTCAAGTGCATGCCTTTTTTTTTTTTTTTTTTTTTTTTTGAGACAGGTCTCATTATATAGCTCTTGCTGGCCTAGAACTTGCTCTATGAACAGGCTGGCCTCAATCCTCAAGCTCACAGAAACCTACCTGCCTCTGTCTCCTAAATTCTGGGATTAAAGGTGTGGTGCATCACATCTGGCTCAAGTGAAATCTCTTAAGAACTTGGTGTTGAGCCTAGGTAAGTAGCTGTTCTCAGGCCCTAAACTCAGAGATACTGAGTTTGAGAAAGATCTATGGGGAGAGCTCAGGGCTACCAGCCAGGTGGGCGGAGATGCTGCCACAAGCCTGCCAGCCCTGCCCCCAGGACATACCCTGCCTGAGGGTAGGGGCACGCCCTGACTGGCAGCTCCCATTGCACTGGTTTGGTCTTTAATATGGATTTGCAAGGATTTAAATCTACAGCCCTAAAAGCCAAATGCGCCTAAGACGGTGCCTGGATGTAGACTGGCCACACAGCCCTGCTTGGAGGCTGCACCTTAGCCTTACTCATTTCTTCTGGTACTCAGGCAGGACACTGAGCTACTGCACTTGGCCAGTATGAGGAAGAGTAGCCATGGCTAGGGATATTGGACATGACATTTTCTTTTTAGGAGCCAAGCTAGCTTCACTTTCAACACAGTCACCCTTTAGTGTGCTTGACAAGCTGCTCTTGTCACCAGACAGTGGAGCAGTCACATACACATGGTTCATGCCAGAGAGGAAGCCCCCAGAGGTCACTCTGCCACTAGGAGAGCTCTCTCCAACTCATCTCCCTCCTCTCTGTGAGTCTGATTCCCCATCCTATGACTGCATTGAGCCAACCCCATTGAGCCAACCCCTTGCATACACGGTCACACACACACACACACACACACACACACACACACACACACACACACACACCAGGGCTGAGGCAAGGCAAATGATCCTAATGCCTGAGCCTCAGAACACAGAAGAATAAAGATGAAAGAGACATTCATGTGCGCTGTGATATGTGGGTCCCCCCCCCCACACACACACACACCAGGCTTGAGGCTGGGCAAATGGTCCCAATTCCTGAGCCTTGGGACACAGAAGAATGAAGAGGGAGGAGACACCATGATGTGCACAGTGGTGGGTGAGCCCCCCAACCTCCACATCACACATATGCAAGCAGCATGGTTGGCTCTAGTAAGACGGATGATTTCCCCAAACTCATATGCCTGTCATATCCTCCCCCAAACCTGGGATCCCTGAAATCCCAGAATCATCTAAGGATCCAAGACTACTTGAAAGCTGTTGGACTCCTGCCAACATCTGCATTCTGGAAGATTCCCTGGACATCCCCTCCCTCCTGATTGATAGAACTGCCTGAGATAGCTGTCAATGTGCAGGACCAGACTAACATCTGCTGCCTGGGCCCAGTGCAGAACGAGTGTGGGATGCATTATGGCCCTCATGCTTCATGGGCAAGTGGCCCATGGAGGAGTGTGGTGGGAGACAGGAGTAGTGGGTGGTGGGGTCATGGGGGTCAGTGGCAGGCAGAGGCAGCATGCAGCATACATCTTCCCGGGTTCCTGAGAGTGGCAAACGATATTAGATGCTTCATCCTGGGGTCAAGTTCTCTCCTGACCTGCTTGCTGGGCTCTTGGTCTTGTGGTTCTTTTAGTTCTCTTCCCTCTGATTTCCAAACAGACTCAGAGGCCCCTGGGGACGCAGTCACTGATCTCACAGAGGGATCTCACAGAGGGAGAGGAAATGGTTTTTTGAAGCAGTGTTGAGGCAGATGGAACTTTACTGCTATTAACATGAAAGCCTGTGGTTATATCTTGAAGATGCTCTCAGAGCCTGGAGTCCAAAAAGAGGCATGCTGACTGACCCAGTTTCTTTTCCCAGTCTGCCACACGGGGCCTAGAGCCAGAATATGCTGAGTCTAAGCATCTTGGGCCAGCTTGTGTTCTTGGTGGACTAGGTTGGGGTCCTCCCATGCTGAACCCCTCCCACTGTAGGTATGGTAACCTTTCCTGGACAGGTGGTCCTAGGCTGTATAAGAAAGCTAGCTAAGTATGAGCCTATAAGCCAGCTAGCAAGTAGCATCCTCCATGGTTCCTGCTGTAAGTTCCACTCCTGGGCTGCTTTTGGTGGAGTGTTGTATCATGGCAACAAAGAAGACTAGAGCACTGTGCTTTGCATCTTTGACATTTACAATGCTTAAACATCTCGGGCTTGGAAGATGGCTCAGTCAGTAAAATCCTTGCTGCACAAGGACGATGACCTGAATTGATCCCCAGCACTTTCGTAAAAGTTGGGCACAGCAACACACTTCTGTATCCCAGCACTGGGAGAGGAAGCAGCGGGTGGAGCCCTGGGGCCCAATGGCCAGCTACTACCCAATCTGTGAGCTTGGATTCTGTGAAGAACCCTGTTTCAAGAATTAAGGTGGAGAAGCAATTGAGGAAAACAGATGTTGACCTCTGGCCTCCACACACATGAAATGCGCGCGTGCACACACACACACACACACACACACACACACACACACACACGCACACTAATGTTTACACACCTCCCTCTCAACTCAACTTCCTTCAAAGGTATCTTTTCATCCTGCCTGCATGGATCACACCACTTGTGGCTGCCAAAATGCCCCAGCTGCATTTGAGTCTCTCCAACACTGTGTGGAATCGTCCATAGTTAACTGACTCTCCAGGTAAGCTTAGAATGGAGGGAGCCGATGGAGATGCTGGGCGACTTGCAGGGAGAATCACGGTACCAGTGACTCTTCTGAGGGAGCATACTGTCCCCACCATCAGAGGGATGCACCTCCCAAAGGAACTCACCAGAAATGGGTGAAGTGCTCAGCTTCTCTACCTGCAGTGACTTCTCCCTCACCTCAGCCTCACAGCCTCTTTGAAGCCTGGGAAACTCAGGGATTATGGTCTCTTGTGCCGCTGGCCTCTGAGTAGAAGTAGTTCTTTCATTCAAGCTCCCCCCCCTCTCTCTCTCTATATATGTGTGTGTGTGTGTGTGTGTGTGTGTGTGTGTGTGTGTGTGTGTGTGTGTGTCTCCTGTGTGTCTCTCTGTCTCTCTGTCTCTCTCCATACTGCTGAGATTCCTGGTCAGCTTCACCTCAAACAAGCCCTCTCGTAGCTTTCACCCAATTCTGCTCCCCAGGAAACCACAGCCTCTGAGTGATCTTCGTTCCTCCTCTCCCCACTTTCCACAACACTTGTGATCTCCAGATACTGCACAGGACAAGGACGACAGAGGACACTTGGGACCTCACAATAGGGAGGTTACACAGAGTCTTCAGCAAAGGATCTCTGATAACTCTCAACTGTTAGAAGAAAGATGCATCAGTAACAATTCTTAGGGCTCCAGGGCTCCATTCAGAAGCACAGGCTGTACCATACTCACTCATGGGAGATTCCAGAAAGAACCCCCAACAAAAATACTTTCTGATGCTCTGGGATGCCTGTCAGTCACTTCCTCTTTGGGAGTCCAGAGTGCTGACAGTCTTTAAAGGCAAGAGCCCCAAGTCCCTGGGACCGCCCAGTGTTTTTGCCAGCTCTGAGAGATTTTTCTAGGGTATGGAACCAGCCCCTCTAGCCACTGCCTGGATTATTCTGGGCCTCTGGACTCTGTAGTACACTCTTCTAAGGAAGTCTAGAAACAGTGTTTTCAGCTCCTTCTCATGCTGACCATGGCCTTAGCCACCAGTGAGCTGCATGCCAGCCTCAAGCCTCAAGTCTTGCTTTCCTTGATAACCGTACAGAGGTTACACAGTATCAGGAAAGACCACAGTCATGGAGGGCTGTGAGCTGCATTCTTGGTGGTCTTGACACTCCATCCTCTATAATGAACTTGGGTCAGAGCCCTGAGGTAATCAGTGGGGTTAATAGATCAATCCCTCATGAGCAGAGGCAGACATGGTTTCTGGTTCCCTCCTTTTTCATAGTTCCCGAAGGCTGTACTGCTGATGCAACTGTTCTATAGCTCAAGTTTGTTCATCCAAGGGCAGGGTGTCCCCATTGTAATTAGGTGGCTCACATTTAATTTGGCAAAGATATTAAAAAATCATCCCGGAGGAGGCCCCTGGAACACAGGGCTGAGGAGGGAAGGCTCCGTGGAAACCCTTAGAAAGAGGGCATCCGAGGAACTGCAGCAGCAAGGCACATAGTGTCCCGAAGCCTGGCTTTTAATTTCCTTTTGATGTGGCAGGACTAGGAGGTGCAGAAGCCTATCTCTATGTGCTCAGGAAGGGCTTCTAAAGGTCATACAGGCTGCCATGGGCACTGACAAGCAATAGGAAGCTCTGAAGGTCAGTAACAACCCACGGGTCCAGCTAGCACGGGACTTCCTCTCTATTAAGGACTGACCAACCCTTTTGAGTGTAGTTAACTGCTCACTGCTCCCCCCAACCCCCTACCCAAGGACACACTCCTCTCACTGTGCGTTTACCCACAGCACATCACCCCTATCCCAGCCTGCCTGTCTAATGAAACTCTTCTCATCCAGAAGGAAAGAATGGTTCATTAATCAAAGATGAAGAAAGCCATCCCTTCTGGTGATATATGTGAGCCCTTGGGTATCTTCTATCTCAAGGCCATCCTCCTGAGCTAGGATCTTAGATTGTATAAAAAAGGAGGAAATTCCATGCACGGTGGCACACACTTTTAGTACCAGCACCTGGGGGCCAGAGGCAGGTGGATTGCTGTGAGTTTGAGGTCAGCTTGGTCTACATAGAGAGCTCTAAGCCATGCAGAACTCCTCAGTGAGACCCTGTCACAATAAATAAATAAATAAATAAATAAATAAATAAATAATAAATAAATAAATAAATAAATAATGGTAAGTGGGCTGAGCACAAATGTCTTCATTTTTCTGTTTCCTGACTGTGGTTGCAATATGACCAGATGCTTTGAGCTCCTACAGCCAGGACCTTCCCATCATGGTGTACTATATATACTCAAACGGAGACAAAACAAAAACAAAAACAAAACAAACTATAAACCTTTCCCCCTCAAGTGGCTTTAGTTAGGGCTCTTTATCACAGCACCAGGAAAAATAACTGAGATGAAAAGCTGGCATCCAGAAGTGGAACAGCTGTGGAAAACCTGGTCAGGTGGCCCTTAGACCTGTGGACGTGTTCTGTGACTGCAATGTGGAAGAGTTTATTAGTCTGGGACGAATAAAACCCCAAGACTGTGTTGAGCTTTACAAGCCATTTTGGTGGGAGTTTGGAAGACAAGAATGCTAAGAGGAACGGACGGTGGAGGCTCAGGATGGTAGAGGCTCAGGACGGTGGAGGCTCAGCTTTTTGTGTCTGATTTCATTCTGAGGGGAACGGGGACTCTATGAGGACCATGGAGAGGGTCATTCATATGGTATTTTGGCCAAGAATCTGGTTTCATTCTACCTGTATTCTGAGAACTTGAGTGAGGTTGAATTTAAAGGCAATTGATTAAATTGGTTGGTAGAGGAAATTTCAAGACAGGAGAGCATTCAGGCTGGTGCTAAGAAGGCAGTTATAATTACTAAAGAGAACATCACTGTAATGGTTTGTGTATGCTCAGCCCAGGGAGTGGCACTATTAGAAGGCCCTGTTAGAGTAGGTGTGGCCTTGTTGGAGTAGGTGTGCCACTGTGGGTATAGGCTTTAAGACCCCCATCCTAGCTGCCTGAAAGCCAGTGTTCTGCTAGGGGCCTTCAGATGAAGATGTAGAACTCTCAGCTCTGCATGCACCATGCCTGCCTGGATGCTGCCATGTTCCCACCTTGATGATGATGGACTGAACCTCAAGCTGGCAGCATCCACACGTGTGTATGGCTGAAGACTGAGGGGGTCATGGAATCCTGCTCTGTGGCTTCAGAAGGCAGCCACAGGCACACAGTCTGTGGCAGGATCAGAACCTCATTACTTGAAGCTGCAAGGGTGAAATCTAAGTTACAATAGAGACTCTCAGGATGTTGGAGATCCCAGAACCATGAGATGTTCACCAAGGAAAGCTGAAGGCTGGAGAAAGAGAGAGAGAGAGAGAGAGAGAGAGAGAGAGAGAGAGAGAGAGAGAGAGAGAGAGAGAGAGAATGTGAACTGCAGTAGGCAGCAGAGTATAGAGTGGTGTCTATCTAAGACCTAAGGTCATGCCTCTATTGCACATCTTGACTGGCATGTGGATGACATAATATGCAGACTCTATAAGTAAGAAAAATCACTCATGACAACTCTCTCCTGTAACTCAGCACACAACACCCTCTGGCATTATTAATACAAGCCAGCAGGGAGAGAGATTTCAGCTAAGTCAGCCTGATTTCTACATGTCCCACAACCAAAATATGTGACATTTTGGGAAGTAGGGGCTTACATTCTAACATGCAACTACCAGCAGTTGCAATAGCGTGTACCATGTGTGAGCCTGAGGAGTCTCCTTTCCAAGAACTAACTCAGAAAGGAAGTCCATCTCCAACTCTGGGGATTTCATTTAGTAAACTTATAACTTCCGAGAAGGCCTTTTTTTTTTTTTTTAAACCAATGTAGGTATGATTCTTTCATTCAAACTCCTGAATTGCTGTTTTAGCAATTCATCCTTCCAACTAATGCAATCCTTTTAAGGTTACAAGGTAGATGGAAATGACATTTGATTTAGTAGTCTTCCACCCAGTTCTGCACACTTGTGTTTATGAAGTGAGTGTCCCTGTGATTTGATTCTCTGGCATGCCCACGTGTAACACTGAGTTGGGTGAGGGCCTTGACAGTAGCCTCACCTGTTGTTTGCATGTATGCAAATGCCCACAAGAGGCCTGTGGCAGTGTCCACACAGATGAGAGCATATTTGAATCCCTCACTGACAGGCATAGGTGTTCCTATGCAGTCTATTTGCCAATCTCACACAAAACAGGCATATGTATACACTTGCTCAATTATAGTATTCACTCGATATTCATCCGAGAGGACTTGATGAGCTATTGGCTGTCACATAAAAGCTACCAGGAGCTGATCCCTGGTGGACTCTGTTATGTATACCCTTCCACATCTGTTATCCCCACGGTAGCTAGCCTGCTAGTTCTTATTTTTCCACTGGGCAATCCATAAATCCAGACCTCTACATATAGCCCAGTTGTCAGTGAAGATTATCACTGGCCAGTTTTCATCCATGCTTTCTTACCCCAGTCCACTGGGAGTTCCTCCCCTCTCTTCCTTCTTAGCTGCATGCTATCTGTATCCACTTGTATTGCTGAACATCTCAGTCACTATTCCATTGCTGTAAGGAGACATCACGACCAAGGCAAGTCTTAGGAAAGAATGCCTTTAACTGCAGGCTTGCTTACAGTCTCAGAGACTTAGTCCACCGTCATCATAGCAAGAGTGTGGTGGCAATTAGGCATGGCACTAGAGAAGTAGCTGAGAGCTCCACCATGTTCTGCAAGCAGGAAAGAGAGAGGAAGAGGGAATGAGAGAGAGAGAGAGAGAGAGAGAGAGAGAGAGAGAGAGAGAGAGAGAGAGAGACTGGGCCTGATGTGGACTTTTGAAACCTCAAAGTCCACCCCCAGTGATACACTTCCTCCAACAAGGCTACACATACTCCAACAAGGTCCCTCCCCCCAATCCTTCCCAAATAGTGTTACTCCCTGATGACTAAACATTCAGCTATATGAGCATGTGGGGGTCATTTTTATTGAAACCACCACAGTGAAGTCATCCATTCTTGTGTGGTACCTTTATAATGTTTCGTTATTATACCAGACATCTACAAAGATATACAGTGTTTTTTCCCGTGTCTGGATTAGTTTGGCATTTGGTTCGTTACCAGAGGATGCTTAGTAGCTTGATCCCAGAACAGCCTGCATGGCATTGGTGACAGGGGTTACAGACAGAAAACCATGTTACTGTAATATATATGCCTTTTTTTTTTCTTTCAGATTTTGATTCTATGTCACCCTAGGCAAAAGCTTGGGCAGAGGACTTTAACCCAAACTTTGATTAAATAAACTCCTTTTTCCTGTCACTCAAATGGAATAGTGGATGCAATTGTTTTATATACAGCTAGTAACTGCTGTTCTGGTGCTGTGTGCTGAGCTTCTGCCCCTTTCCATGACGAAGACCAAAATAAGTTGTTTACGATGTTTCTTCCGTAGCCTCCATGAACTTCTGAGTTTCTCCTCATTTCTAGTGTGAAGGATGAAGGCATGGGGGCATTTTAGGCTGTCCTACAGGGATCTTAGTTTGCTCAAAATTATCTTAAGACCTTCTGTTTCAATCCTACACAAACCCCCTTTTGATCATCTTATACAAATGGCAGACAACTTGAGCAAGGTGGGGTATGAAATGCAACAGCATTTGATTCCCCGCAACCACCACCGCTGTTTTATAATCACATACGCAGGCGTAACCTTCTCTGGTAGCATACATGTCTTATCCAATCGTAAACCTCCCCCAAATTCCACAGCTGCACTCAACCCTTCCACTTTGTTTGGATTGACTTCCATCCTCATTCCTTCAGATGTGTTTGACCTTCCTCCAGGGTTTTCTGAATCTGTAAGACACTCAGAAGTTAGCACTATGTAATTTGTGTAATGAAGGCTTTTCATGGAAGATGCACAGGATGACAAAGCAAGGTCCTGAGCCACCTCCTATGATCAGTAGTGGGATTGTGAGGTGAACTGTTGCCTACATCAGTGAGTGGGCACTGGTCCTGGGACTCAGCACCTAAGGGAACATTAAGGACGCTGTTGGTAAGGGAAAGACCCCACTGCTTAGCAGTTGTTTCCTCAAAGAAGAACACTGGACACAGTGTCAAGGATGGAAGGACTCAAGAATGGTGTTCAAGAATCAAGTCATTCTCCGTGACACACTTGTGGGGTCTTTAGCCCGGGCAAATAATTGATATCTTTTCTAATAATTGATATCTTTTCTAATTCATAGAAGTTTCTGTAATTCTGTCATATCCTTCAGAGCGATGGAACCGTTTGGTATTTACCGTCCTACAGGGACAGGGCAGCTCTATAAGCTCACCCAACTGAACATGACTTCTTCACAGTTCACACCTTCAGTTGAAACCCTAACCATGGTTTGCAGGGTGAGGCTCAGCAAACATCCACCCTCCCTGTAATTTTTGGTGTAATTTCTGGCAGGGGAGGAACATACCCAGTATGCTCTCGGGGAGGGGGGGGGTTAGTGAGTTACTTCCTACCCATATGTGACAAGCGTTGTCTTCCTTAAACTGCACACTTCCACACCTTCTACTGCGTTCTTCCCTTCCTGTCTACTGCTGCTCATTGCTCCAGGAGTTTCTGGGGTTGCCATGAATTAATGTATACTCAGGTTTAAGATCCACAGAAGCCCAAGTATGTTTGTGGCGGGTGTCCTGATCTGAATGAAAAATGACCCCGTAGGCGGTTACATCTTTGAATACTTTTTCCCAGTTGGTGTTTTTGGAGAAGTTAGGAAGTGTAGCCTCGCTGAAGGAAATACGTGCCAGGGAAGACTTTAACGGTTTATAATCTCAGCGCTTCCTGTTCTCCCTCTCTGCTTTCTGGATGTTGTTGAAATATGATCCCTCATGCTGATGCCAGTCCTGCCTTTATGGATTCTCCCTCTGGAACCATAAGCCAAAATAAACACTCTCTTTTATAAGATGCCTTTCATCGAGGTGTTTTATCACAGCATGAGAAAGCTAACTCTCCCAGCGGAGGACTAAGGAAGCCACCGCTCAGTGTGGGCCCTCCCATTGCCCTGTACGACCTTCACCTGTAGGCGAGCGTGGCCACCTGATCAGAGGAGCAGCCAAGGCAGTTTTATCCCAGCCGATTTTCCTTCACAGAGGCAAGCACACTGGGAATCACTAGCATTTCTTCTACCTCGTCAGTAACCTGTCATCAGACTTCAAAGCTGTGGGCCTGTGGGTCACGAGCCCTTCGGAAGGGGTTAAATGGTCCTTTCACAAGGTCTCATATGAGATATCCTACACACCAGGTACTTAAATCACAATTTGTAACAGTAGCAAAATGACAGTTAGGAAGTAGCAAAAAAAAGTAATTTTATGGTTGGGGTCACTACAATATGAGGAACGATACTTAAGGGTTGCAACATTAGGAAGGTTGAGAACCCCTGCTCTAACGTCTTTCAGGGCTCACCAGCACGGCATCTGGGCCTCTGTCAACTTTCCCCTGGAAACTCTGGCTCAGCACAACTCTTGCTGGAGAGGCCTTTTGTCAGCTCTCCCCTTTTCTCTCCCTCCCACTTTGACTGCTTTAGCGCCCCCTCAACATGATTGGCATGACAATATTAGTCACTCAAATCCACCACATCCTCCTTCTGCAAGGTTGTTAATGGGCTCAATCATGCCAGGGCCCAGCAGGAATGACCACAGCTCTTGTGAGTCAAGATGAATGAGAATGCCTCCCTCCTCATAATCTTGTATGTTTGAGTACTCAGTCCTCAATTGGTGACACTGTTTGGGAAAACTGTGGTCTTGTTGGAAAAGATGTGTCACTGGGGTGGGCTTTGAGGTTTCAAAAGACTCGGGCCATTCCCAGTGTGCCCTCTCTCTGCCTCCTGCTGTGGATCGAGATGTAAACTCTTAAATAGTGCTCCAGTGCCATGCCTGCCTGCCTGCCTCCATGCTCCCCACAGTGATGGTCAAGGACTCAAACTCTCTGGAGCCCCAAATAAACTTTTCTATAAGTTGCCTTGGTCATGGTATCTTATCACAGCATTAGAAAAGTAATTAGAAGAATAATAATGTCTAGTCTGAGGAAATAGCCACAAAGCACCACATACCTCTGACAGAGCTTGCCACTGGCACTTGCTGATGCTCAATGTATGTTCCATGTTAAAATGTTCAGTTGTCTTTATAGAAGTTGTCTTAGGGTTTTATTGCTGTGAAGAGACACCATGACCACAGAAATTCCTATAAAGGAAAACATTTCATTGGGGCTGGCTTACTGTTCAGAGGTTTAGCCTGTTATTGTCATGGCGGGGAAACATGGTGGCATGCAAGTAGACATGGTGCAGGAGAGGTAGCTGAGAGTTCTGAATCCACAGGCAGCAGGAAGAGACAGTGCGCCACTAGGCCTGACTTGAGCTTCTGAAACCTCAAAGCCCACCCTCTAGTGACACCCTTCCTCCAACAAGTCCACACCTCCCAATAGTGCCACTCCCAATGAGCCTATGGGGGCCATTTTTATTCCACCACAGTGGTTTCCAGGTTGCAATTAGCCCTGGATTTTCTTTGCTCTCCAATGTGCATCTGTCACTTTGCCTCTCCTGATTGGAGGTCTATATTGTCAGGGAAGTGTCTCTAGTTGGACTAACTGAGGACCACAGAGGTCTGTTTTAGTGTGTGTCCTGGCTGGTTTTATGTCAACTTGACACAAACTGGAGTTATTACAGAGAAAGGAGTTTCAGTTGAGAAAATGCCTCCATGAGATCCAGCCGTAAGGCATTTTCTCAATTAGTGATCAAGGGGGGAGGGCCCCTTGTGGGTGGTACCATCTGTGGGCTGGTAGACGCGGGCTCTATAAGAAAGCCAGCTGAGCAGACCAGGGGAAGCAAGCCAGTAAATTACATCCCTCTATGGCCTCTGCATCAGCTCCTGCTTCCTGACCTACTTGAATTCCAGTCCTGACTTCCTTTGGTGATGAACAGCAGCATGGAAGTGTAAGCTTAATAAACCCTTTCCTCCCCAACTTGCATCTTGGTCATGATGTTTGTGCAGGAATAGAAACCCTGACTAAGACAGTGTGTAATAATCTAGATCTCAATTGTGACTTTGGGCAATAGCACTTTCCTTGTATCTGTGGGTCACCTATGGGACACTGATCCTCTAATAGACTCAGTCTGCCCTATTGGGTTAGATTTTTCAAAACCCACTTTAATAAGGGTTCACAAACACTTTAAACCCCCTTCCTAGCCCGCCATCCAAAGGTAGGGGGAAAATATGGTAAACAGGACAAGGGGATGTGAATCTGTTTAGTAGTTCTTTGGAGAGGCGATTCCAGTCTCCGTTGTCAGGGTACCAGCAGTCCAGTTCAAAGGATGCCATCAAACATGAAACAGCGGTGGAGTCACGATTCAGCAGAAACAGCCAGGCCTCTGCCAAATCAGCACAAGTCAGTGGAAGTGACCAGAACCAGCCAGAAAGCCAAGAGAAGTTCTCTGCTGTGCCTCTCTCAGCAAATTGAGGATCAGCAAAGATGCAAGACCAACGAAGCATCGCACAGCTAGCTGTGCAAATGCCCTGTCACTATCTGTTGGGTCTCACTTGTACTGTCTCCAAACATCATGTGTCCTCTCATGGGTCTTGCTTCATCAAAACATCACATGAGTCTGAATCACCTGACACAATCAGAAATTTCCATTTCATTGCCGTTGGGTCTGGGACCCCATCTGAGGGAGCAGCAGCCTCCCTCCTTGGCATAGGGGCTTAGCAGGGAACCATCACATGTAGCATCCCTGGGGATCTCTGCTGGGAACTAACCCAATACTCTGGCTGATGTGAATCAGTCAGATCACCGGACTATGGCCTGGGTTTTGTGCCAGGATGATAAACTTATTCTTAGGTAGTCCCATGCCAGGACTGTATTCTGGGGTTGTGGACAAGGGCAGAGCCTGCAGCACAGCACAGCACAGCACACACAGCACAGCACAGCACACACAGCACAGCACAGCACAGCACAGCACAGCACAACTATCTACTGGGGCTGGGATAGTAACTACCATTTAGTCACCGCAGTAGTGGGGTTTCTGCGTGGCCATGCGCCTATCCCTATTGTAAAGTATGTGTTCCCTGAAGAGGAAGTTTCAGTCAGGGGCAGCATGCTCTCCAGTATCACTTTAGGGACCATGTAACAGTTCTGCCACCACCAGTTGTGGCTGTGTTTCCTATGAGGTGATCATTCTTCTGCTGCTGCCAGCCTTCTATGCTTCTTAGCTGGCACTCGTTTGTAGGAATGAGCGCCCCTCTCTCCTCCACCTTCAGAGCACAGGTTTCCTCTCCCACGGGGGCCTGGATTTCTTCCTTACCTGGGATTCAAAGTCTCTTTTGTCTGCTGCCTCTAGAGTTTGGTTTTCTCAGGTTGAACCTGTTGTGCAAACAAACTGAGGGGTGAGTACTAGAGAAGCAGGCTCAAGGGTGTCCTCTACACCACAGGGAGTGAAATTATGTATGGAGAAACAACCCAGTTCCAGGGACTCATACCCATTTTTCACTTGTTTGCAGAGCTGTAAATGCATACAGTAGAACTGTAAGAACAGATGCGGAGAACTTTAAGTATTTTTTTCTGTGAAAGGAGTTACAGAATCATACCAGTGGAATGTCATTTGTGACATAGATAAAATAAAAGGGCCTCTTCATTTGCATGTCAGGAAATGCAGAGAATGTGATGAGAACCAAGACTCCTGGAAGTGGTTTGACTCTTCGAACAGACTGTCCTTTCCTGGACACTGACAGCTAGGGACAGCATACCATCTGGACACGGGTCTGGAGATGGGTAAGCAGATACTTATGGGACTCAGGGACCACCCAGGAGCAACCATGGCATACGTGTGTGTGTGTGTGTGTGTGTGTGTGTGTGTGTGTGTGTGTGTGTGTGTGTGTGTCCTGTTAGGCACCAGGCTCACTGCCTTACCCTTTTGTTATCACCATGTGTTGCACAGTGCTGGGGAAACCCCCATTTAATCTGTGCCCTCCTGTGACCTGAGTTCTGTATCTTGTGGCAAATGGCAGCTCCATCCACATTGCCCAAGAAAGCTGAAGGCTGTGGCTTTCATCTAGATGTAAGGGGCCACCAGTCTGTGGGATGAGGAGGCCAAGGAGAATGCCACCGTGAGGCAGGTTGCAACTCCACACCACACAGCACAGCAGGTTTCTACTTAGCACGGTTTTCCCACGGGAACAGATAAACAGGAGTTTATCTTCTATCTCAGAGAGACCATGCCAGTCAAGTTTTTTATCTCCTTGTGTGGGTGTAGGGATGGGGCAGAGTCCTCCTCTTCACTAGTAGCCATACCCAAAGCTCTTCTATGATCCATGCAGATGGGGGTTCCCAGCTCTCTCATTCTACCCTTGGGCTGGTATCTTAACAAGGGTCCCATTGAGTTCACCAGATGTGCCACCCTGGCTTGGCCATTTGCATTCTTTGAGAGTGTCATGAAATCTTCCCTAAAACCTTCAGAAGGACCAAGGCCTTGTGACACCATGATCTAAGCCTTGTAGCTTCTAGACCCATGATGTAGTGTTATCCTAATGCCCCCGGCTGTGTCTGCCGTGTAGGCTGGGGACATTGATATACAGCTTCACAGGATGTTGGCCTGCTGAGTGAGCAAGAGTGAGTCTTGCTGGAGACTTTGTGACAGAGGAAGAAGAAAATGAAGCCTTTGGCTTCTATAGCATAGTGCAACCCACTTAGGGTTCCCCTATCTGAATGCTCAGGGTAAATCTGCAGGACTCCAAGCCAGTGGGGGTTCATGGGAGCGGATAGCTACTTCCAGCTGAGAGGACTCTACCTAGTCAACTTTGGGACGTCTTGGGCCCCACTGCTACCCTCAAATCTCCTCATGAAGTTGGGCTGCCCTGGCGTAGGCCTGCTTGATGCTAGGTCCTCTACAGCTCTACAGGGATTTAATGTGTGTGTTAGCTTGTGCCACTGTTGTGACCAAAATATCTGACATAAGCAATGTAACTATGTTAGCTCACAGATCTAGAGGGCTTACTTAGCCCATAGTTATTTGCTCCTGTGAGCTTGGGCAGGTCATCACAGCACTAGGAGTAGGTGGTGATTCTCTACCTCTTGCCAAACAGGAATCAGAGAGAAGACATGCAGGAATGTGCTGGGCAATATATAATCCTCAAGGACACAATGTTAGTGACCTAACTCCTTCAGTGGGGCCCTAACTCCTAAAGTTCCCACCATGTCCCAGAATAGAACCGCCAGCTTGGACCAAGTAGTTAATGCATGAACTTCAAGGGAACGTTTTCTATTAAACCCTAACAATTTGATTTAGTGGCAGACTGCTGCAGCTGAGGATTGTCAGGTGAACAGGACAGCTGTATCCATGTCCTGAGGTTGGAGGCCTTGCCTAGTTCCTGGCTTCTCCTTGAGAGGCTTTAGATACGCTATAAGGTTCTTGGACCAGCTTTGATGCCCAAAGGTCTGGAAGGTAAAGGGTGCTTTGGGAGACACCTCTCCAGGCCTTTCCCTACTCCTCCAGAGCTTCATGGCCACAACAGAAGACTGAGGTAAGAGACCTAGGGAACTGGATATTGGGATGGTGGAATCGTCAGAGCTCAAGACCCTGGAGGGAAAGACCAGAATAAGAACCTGCAAATGGATATTGATACGTTTCCTCAATATCCCCTATGCAATGAGAGCAGGTAGGCTGCACCTGCAGGGTGGGTAGCTGATGGGTACTCCTATTTCTCTGTGTACCCACAACCTGGCCTGGAGGACAGAAGCCTCTCCTGCTTTACCTTTGGGCCCACTGGTCTCCTGAGGGATGCTGTGGGAGACAGGAGCATGACCTGCTTTCTGGTTCCCTCATTTTTGTCCCACCCTTCACTGCCCAGCTTCCGTGTGCAGAATACTTGTATTCCCAGCTACATGGGTGTGGTCTGGGGATCCTCTCACGCCCTTCTCTACTTTTGGGCCCAGAAACCAAGCAGGCTGCCAAGGAGGCTCCATCAGCTGCTTGTTAAAGAAGCAAGAAGCAAGACATCTCCAGCCCCAGTTGCCACTTTGGCAGAGGGAGGCATACCAGGAACTATACAAATTAGGCCTAAATATAGCCAGGGTCTTGTTGTGTGGTGTGCTCCAGCGATGTAGGCAACAAAGAGCAGGCTGCTCTTCCATGACCTCCTCCCAGGGATGCCTTTCAGTTAGTGAAGGGTGTGCCCTCAATGTGGCCTTGGTCCCTTGGCAGCCCCCACAGCCCACATTCGTGCCTATATACTCCACAGTGCTCTGGGTGTGGGGAGCTAGATGGGCCTGTCCTGCAGCCCACAGGAATCCCAGATGTCTTTTGGTGGCTTCTGGCTGGAGGCCTCTGTAAAGTGGGTGATCCTAACTTCTAAGCCTTCTAAGTCTTTCTTCCTGGTGCCTCGGGGGACAGGGCAGGGGGAAATCTCTCTGTAACTGCTCAGTAGTCTATTTACTGCTATCTGCTTGGACCACGGAGTCAAAAGGCAGAGTGATGGGAAAGAAGGAGCTTTATTAGCAGCAAGCGACGCGTGGGGAGACTGCAGCTTCAGCACTGATCAAAGGGGCTTGCTTTGCTGCTGTAGTCGGCCGCCGGCCGGCACCCTTCCAAGTGTGACTCTTTACCAGGACGGAATAACAGGGGACTTTTAGGAAGGGAGGTCTGTATGTTCCTGCAGAACTTCAGTGTGCAGTTAATCTTTAAAAGACAGGCTTCAGGGTCTGAGGTGAGCCCAAATCAGTAAAGTACTTGCTTTGCAAGCATGAAGGCTGCAGCTCAATCCCCAGAACCCATGTGTGGTGCTTTGAATGAGATGCCCCCCATAGTTTCGCTGAATGCCTGGTCCCCAGATTGTGGTGCTGTTGGGGAGGTTTCGGAGGAATAGCATTGCTGAAGGAAGTGTGTCATTGAGGAGTGGGCTCTGAGAGCTCTCTCTCTCTCTCTCTCTCTCTCTCTCTCTGCTTTGCTTCTGGCTTAAGAATGGAATTGCAGTCCTGTTCCAACTTCCATGTCTGCCTGCTGCCTCTGACTTGCCTTCTATTATGGACTCAGAGCCCTCTGGAACCATAAGCCAAAATAAACTCCTCTACACATTGCCTGGGTCATGATGTTTGATTACAGGTACAGGGAAAGTAGCTAATACACCGTGTAAGAAAAGGCAGTGTTGGTGTCATGCACTTGTAACCCCAGCGCTGGGGAAACAGAGATGGGCAGATCCTTAGGGTTGTTGGCCAGCCCACCTAGCCTAGCTGGTTCGCTACAGTCCAAGGAGAGATACTGTATCAGAAAAACAGTGAACACCTGTAACAACATTGTTGTCAATGGTCCTCTAGCTTCCACATGCCTGTGTTCTCTCTCTTCCTCCCTCCTTCTCTCTCTCTCTCTCTCTCTCTCTCTCTCTCTCTCTCTCTCTCCCTCCCTCCCTCTCTCTCCCTCTCCCTTTCTCCCTTTCTCTGTCCTTCTCTCTCCCTTTCTCTATCCCTCTCTCTCCCTTTCTCTCTCCCCCTCTCCTCTTTTTCTCCCTCTCCCTTCTTCCCTCCTTTCTTCCATCCCTCCTTCCTCTGTCTCTGTCTGTTGTTCTCTACCCCTCTCTCTGTGTCTTCCCCTCCTCTCTCTGTGTCTTCCCCCTCCTCTCTCTGTCACTTACTCTTGTGCATTCACACACACCAACAGACAAACTTCAGTGGGCAGCTAGTCCCACTGACGCAGCACAGGCAGGAATGAGGAGAAACTTCCGAGAATTGTATAGAAGAGGACTCAGGCGCACTCACTCACAGCCATCTCTGTGGGCACAGGTCAGCCACGGGAGCAGGATGGCTTCAAAATGCAGGGGCCCAGGTGAGCACCTTGCAGCTCCTTGAAAGCTTCATGAATCTAGTCCAGGAGTGAGGACTCCTGTGTGGCCTTTGTTCCACTTCCTGGAACCCTCAGCCACTAGGGGGAGAAGGTAAACCATGTGGGGCCAGATCCACTGAAGGAGGGCATTGGGCTGCTATTCCAGGCTGAGAAAGAACGGGCTCCAAGTAGGCTGAAGATAGGGCCATAGATAAGAGAGGACACAAAGGGGTGCCTAGAGGAGCCTGATGTCAGTGCTGATTCTCCAAAAGCCTGAGTATATATAGCCTTGGGGCTATGTCCCTAGGAGGAGGGTCTTAGGGGTGCCTGGAGGTGGAGCAACCACTAGAGGTAAGACATGAAGAGATACTGAATGCGGCTCAAGGAATCAAGCAGAGCAAGATGACAAGAACAAGGACAGTACTGAAGGTTGGCCATCAACCTGAGGGACATCAAGAAGGACCCTGCACCATCTTCTAGTGTACTCACATTCTCAACCCTCGGTGCCTCATACGGGCGTGCAACTGGATAGGAATGAAGATTCTCATCCCCACAAGGTAGAGAATACATAGTAGTAAGGGTCTCTGAGCAATGGCAGCTCCTCACCAGGCTGCTGGAAATCCCACTTGCCCAATGAGCCCTTATGCTACTACTGTGCCCTCATGCTACAGTTCTGTGCATGTAGGGTGGGACAAAGATCATCCCTGGGTGACAAGAGGGAGTGATGGCAGCCTCGGTCCAAGGACTTTCCAGCTAAGAACCTAAGCAGCCACTCTGACTAATGTTGGGTTAAGCCCTGGATTTGGGAACTTATCCTGAGCGGGCAGCTGACAGCCGCAAAGGTTGCTGCTGATTAATTCTTACCCAGCAAAATGCCACAGGCTGTCAGACACACAGCTCCTCTGCCTGCAGTGGTAAATAGCTTATTGATCACCAGCAGGAGCTCACAGAAATCTAAAGAGCATCCTGGGAAGGGCCAGACCATAGGAGCAGCAGGCAGCCAGGGTGGGAGCAATAGTATCCTAGCTTGGACTCATTGCCTGAGGGGGAGACTCAGCCACCTGAGAGAGCTCCACGGGTCTGTACCCATTCTAGGACCTGGATTCCCAGGACACAGTCTATGTGGAGGTGGGTATAACAGGGGAAATGGGATACTTTGAACCCAGGTGCTTGATCTGTGATTGGTGCCACAAGTCAGCAACCATGGCGCTCCTCTCAGAGCCTGGCTCTCGGCTGCACCCGGAAGGGAGACTTCCCTTTCCTAGTTTTTAAGAAGGACAAAGGCCAGCAGCATCTACATGAGGAAGGTTGACAGATGTTGGGGTGGCCAGGGGCTGAGTTATATTCAGGTTAAGTGTGAAAGCAAAAGCTCTAAATGACCCAGCAACCTTGGCTCCCAGGCACCTAACCCTATCGGGTGGGTCAGGCCTCTTTGTCTCCAGGATGGTCAATCAAGAGACACATGAGCAAGCATACAACATAATCCCATATGGCAGCACGCACCCGTGTGGAGACACACTTGCATATGCCAGCACACACAGATGCACAATGTATTCTCACACCCCTCCTAGACATACACATTGTTCACACACATGTATACGTGTATCTGTACAAGTGTGTACAACCCATACACATGTATGTGCCCAAAAGCAGCTCACATGGAGCCTGTGAAAAGATTCTCTTTCATGCAAGACAAAGGATATAACAGCAAAAATGATGGTGAAAAACAGATATTTTCTAGCAGAGAAATACTTTTTAAACGGCTGCTTCATGATTTCATTAAATATCAAGAAAAACTGGAGTCAGGGCACAAAAGGATAAATAAGATGCCTTCATAAAGTTATTTATTTATTTATTTATTTATTTATTTATTTATTTATTTATTTATTTTTAGCCGAGAGGCTGTCTCCAAGTCAGGTAAGGATGAAGAGTTTGACAGGAAAGATTACAGAGACTCAAGTACTCTAGAGGAAGGGACATCTGTACAGATGTGGGATTGAGAAGTCTATTCCTGGTCTCCAGTGTTAGCAGCTGAGAAATGACACCAGAGGGAAGACATTAGAGAAAGGACAGGCACATATTGAAATTTAAAATACTTATAGTGAGTCTTGAAATAAATAAACCACGGAATGGCTTAAACAATTGGTTACCAAAAATAATTTAATATAAAAAAGCAGTTCCTAAAAACAAGTAGAACCATGTACTGCACTGTCACATTTGCTCGTCCCAGAGGGGAGAGCATGCCGTGAGGGGTGGTGTATGCTCTGATCCTGGCACTCAGCAGGCTAGTCCTAGAGGACCGAGAGTTCGAGTCCCACCTGAACTGTATGGTAAGAACCAGGTTCCAAGGAACACTCTATGTAGACCAGGCTGGCCTTGAACTCAGAGAGATCAGCTTGCTTCTGCCTCCCAAGTGCTAGGATTAAAGCTATAAGCCACCACATACCACATGTTTAATTGATGATGATGTGGTGGTGGTGATGATGGTGATGGTGGTGGTGATGATGATGATGGTGGTGGTGATGATGATGATGGTGGTGGTGATGATGATGATGGTGGTGATGATGGTGATGGTGATGATGGTGATGGTGGTGATGGTGGTGATGGTGATGATGATGTGTATTCCTGTATTCCCGTGCACCCATGTGAGTGTGTGCACATGTGTGCCATGTCAGGCTTGCTCAGGTCAGAGAACCACTTTTGGGAGGTGGTTTTCTCCTTTCACCTTTATGTGGGTTCTAGAGATAGAACTCATGTCCCCAGGCTCATCTGCCAGGCACCTTCACCCTCTGAGCCACCTCAAGGGCTCCCACTTGTTCATAATTGAAGTTTTGCAATTTTGAAGATTCCAGTTCTCCACTAAAAATTTCCATCTTTCCACTTAACTTGAACCTCTTTTCTTCAATTTCAATGAAATATTTCTGTAGGTTGTGTTAAAAGTCTGCTATCTAGATGTGTGCTGTCCCCTGCTCTACGTCTCTTTTCTCTTAACGATCAGTCGTAATGATTTGTTCATCACGGTAAGAATTTATTGTGTTTTACATCATGTATGTATGAGAACCGCGTGGCATTATGTTTCACAGTGAGGGTCCCTTGTTCTTATGGAAAGGAGGGGTAGGGACCCTTCACATTAGAGCAATCAAGGCAGAGCCTGGCGTAAGCAGACATGATGTCTGCAGCTTGTGTGTCCGCTCAAGGCCGTCTGAGAGGGAGGAAGGGCTGTGCAAGGCCCATCCCCCCCTGCAGAGATTCCCACAGCACTCTCCAGCTTCCCTCTCTTATTTTGTTATCTGTGAATCTCTTGGCAGAGATAGGGGTTTGGGACACCCAAGGAGCTTCCTCCCTGGTGAGCAGGATGGTTGAGATGGTGTTCTGCCCTGGGATATCTTACTAGCTCCCAACCTCGGGAGTAGGGAAGCTTGCAAATGCCCCTAGGAAAGTCAGGGCTGTATTGGAGCCTTAGGCTCCCAGGCTAGCTGCTCAGCAGAGGAAGCACTGGGGGTTCTAGGGGTTTCTCTTTCTTGCAGAGAACCCTTGCTAAGCCAAACTGGCGCTTAGCCAGTTCAGAGGGTAAGTTGTGAGTAGGTGGATGCTGGGTGGCAGTAGTGGTGTGGCGAGGTAACATACTGGGACAGGCAGTTCGTCTGGAGGAGATCTTCTCCATTCACCTCTGCTGCTGCATAGCTCTCAGGTACCTTGGGAGGTACTACTTTTACACCTTGTATACTTCTGGAAGCAGTGGCCGACCATGTCCACTGTGCCTTATTTTACAGGGAACCTGTGTGTGCTTCTTTGCCTGGTCTGGTCACTCATTGAGCCTCTGGCTCCTTCCTTAACATCAAAATTGTTTCTCCTTGGCTCTGCCTCTCCTGCTTGGTGCTTCTGGGTCTGTTTCATGTCGCCCGCTTAGCTCAGTGAGGTAAAGAATTCTGGCTTAATTTATTTTTTACTTCAGGACTTTAAAGATTTTACAACTCCTAAGTTTTAGATCAATTTAAATTATAGTTTAGCAGTGTGCTGGGTGGTCAATAGGCCCTTGTGTTGGCTGCATGCAAAGTAGATTTGGTAATGGAAGAACTGAGGCTAAAGGGAAATTGGAAAGGAGGGAGGGCAGGCCTTTTCTTTCTTGACACCTGTGTCCCCACCAGGCCACGTGGGGTATGCTGGCCTTTCAGACTGCAGTCTACACAGGAGTCCCCTGAACAGTTCATACTGAGAAGCTCCTAGATTTCTAGAGCTTCCCTGGCTCCCTCAGGCAAGGCTCAGTGTCACCCCTTGCTCTCCCTCAACCTGGGGATCAGTTCTGTCCTCCTGCCTTCTACAGGCCGGCCCACACTGTGGGGTAGCTGCTTATTAGAACTCTGCTGTACAGGAATGGACAGGGGCAACCTCTGGGATAATTATTTAGATAATTATGGGGTAGCTCATTCTGTCTTTCCCAAGTATGCATATAAATCAATTCCAGGAGGAATGAAGGACAATAAAGGAAAACATGATGCTGCTGCAAGAGGAAACACTCACCTTCACAAACTCTACAAGCACGCAGCCGCCTCCCCAACGCTTGCTCTCTGAGTCACAGTCTGACTATGCAGCCCAGGTTGGCCTTGAACTCACAATCTTCTTGCTTCAGGCTCCCAAGTGCTGGGATTATCCCACTCCACCCAGCCTGATACAAACTTCTAAGCATAAGCCCAAAGAAGAATCATCAAAGAAAAATATGGATACATTTAAGTGGTTGCAATTTTTCACACAGAGAGGCATTCAAAAATTCCTTTGGTAAATTAACAGCCAAGTGACAGAGGAGGGAATATCTGTAACAGATGTAAGACTGTGAAACCAAGAAAAAGACAAATGTCCCAGGGGAATGGAGAAAGAACAGGAAGAAGCAACAGAAATGAAATGTCACTCTCTAGTCACAGAGCCACTAAGGTGAAACCAGTTACAGCTGGTCACAGTTCCTCCCCTCCCCAGTCGAGTCCTCCTGAGCAGTTCCCTGGCCCTGCCAGACACCCCTTTGCTGAGGCCTCTCGGACTCTCCTGTGCCCAGATTTTCCAAAAGGCTCATTAACATAGTTTCCTAAGCAGACAGGCAATTTCCCTTGGTGACAAACTCACTGCAGAGCACAGGGACCTGCTGGAAGTCAGAACATATATATATATATATATATATATATGCTTGCAGCAGGCTGCCCCTGGCCTAGGGAGACTTGGACATCTTACAGCCCTCTGGATACATCCTGGACTGAGCCTCTCGGCCTTGCAAGGATCCCCTCTCTACCACCATAGCCTCCCTCACAGACATCAGTTAATAGCTCTTTCTGTCTCAGGGCTTTAGCAGTAGCTTTGCTTAAGCAGTCACCTCAGGTTGCCCACTACCAACTCTTTGCACAACCACACTTCATTCAAGTATTCTCCTCTATGCCCACGTGGGGAACAGCTTGGCTGGGAACCTGTCTGGCTCTCTCTAAAAGCCTGCACCACCACAGTGGGAAGCTGTGCTGGTGGCTTATCTTGCCTGTCACAGTTTGGTCAGTTTCCTTCCTAGAACAGAAGCATCAGGGTGGTTTTGGGGACTCTGCCAATTTTTATCACTGTCATAGCATGAAAGCAAGCATGACTTAGCCAGCAGGAGGCTTGATCAGCAAGTATACTCAAGGAAGTTAGGGTTAGCTAGGGTTTCTATGGCCGTAAAGAGACACCATGACCTTCTTATAAAGGAAAACATTTAACAGGGCTGGATTATAGTTCAGAGATTTAGTACATTATCATTACGGCAGGAAGCATGGCAGCATGCAGGCAGACATGGAAGCTGAGAGTTCTACATCTAGATCTGAGGGCAGCAAGAAGATTGAGTGATACTGGGCCAGACTTGAGCTTCTGAAACCTCTCAGTGACACACTTCCTCCACCAAGGCCACACCTCCACCAAGGCCACACCTCCTAATTGTGCCACTCCCTATAAGGTCCATTTTCATTCAAACCACTACAGAAGGCCACAAGGTCAAGGGCAGGCCAGAAGGTGATAGCTATTATATTGTTACAACTCGGGGGGGGGGGGGGGGGGGGG